>JAZKJV010006486.1:0-271882 GCA_037367405.1 Ottelia alismoides
TAAAAATTTCTTATACAAAAATGTTTAGTAAATATGCTTTTGTAAAAACTGATTTTTGTACAAATGTTTGTAAAAAATATTTTGACTATAAAATGTTTGTAAATATTTTTGTATCAAAATTATGTATATAGTACAAAATTTTAAAAAAAATGTTTGGAAAATAAAAGGTTGAAAAATTTTGTATGTAAATGTTTGTAAATATTTTGCAAAACTTTCCTTTCTTCCTTGTATTCAAAAATTTTTCATTAAAAGTTTCATATTTTGAAAAATTGCACAAAAAGTTTTTTGTACATATCCGCTTGTATATTATTTTGAATCATAGTTGACATTTAAACTAGTATGGAATTAAATTGGAAAATGGAGCTTAGTTAAGACCTTAATCCACCTAACTTCAAAGGAACCTCATAAGATTTGGGGTTAAGACTTTTTAGGTCCAATAGCGACTTAATTCTTTGAGTCCACTAGGCTATGTTCACATGTCATCTTGATGAGCCTATGTAGAACACTTAACAATGCATGCATGACTATCAGAGACAATGGCTTGACTTGCACACACTTCTTACACGTAGCTCAACACGAATGTGGTGTTAAGGAGGCAGAATTCTTTGGCATGGGGTAGCACACGAGGGTAGTACATCTAAGTGGAGCCTCTCGTCTTTCTCTAGGGATGGATGTGCACCTCAACTTGGTTTAGTATCATTGAGATTTAAAGACAGGAGTCTGTGGGTTGCAGTAATGCTTCAAAAGAGGGATAGTCTACTAGCTCATTAAGAAATACTCCTCATGTACATGCTGCACCATGTAAATATGTTTTATATATGCACATGAAAAAAGTGCAAAAAGATGAAAACACCAAAATGGGGACATGCATGATTGAAAATAAAATGCATACCGGAGTGTATATAGTGAATAAGCAAAGCTTATGTATTCCACCTTCTCATCTCATGGAAGCTTTCAGCTGGAGATTTAGCTACACTGGTTTGCTCCAAGGGATATGTGGCTACACTAGTCACAGACCATTCACTTCTTTCCCATCTTCTTGAGATGGTTGAACTTGAAATTAGAAGGGATACCCTGATCCTCTACGAAAGAGCTGCAAGACTAGGGAATTAGAGTTACCATGTTGAGGGAGGTTATTTCTTTGTCATTTATGAGGTGGGGAGCTACATATCACTTACAACTACAAGGAAAGATTCATGGTCATTAGAGTTTGCGTATGTAGACTTGTTCTCACCTTGTTTATTGCGGAATCTTGACCATAGAATTGTGGAACTTAGAGGCTGTTAAGTCTTAAACCTATTTCCCCAGTAAGGTTCCAGCAAACTAATAATCCAAAGGTCTAACTGAGCTCCATACTTCAATTCAATAAAGGTAAGTTTAATAATCAACCTTAACTCTTTTCCTTTTCGTTTCTTTTTTATTTTCACTTCTTTTTCAAATAAGTGTTTGTTAAGGGACTAGCAAAAGGTAAAGTATATGGGGGTGATGAATACATGATTCTCACTCTTTCTTCTTTTATTTTAGCTCTTTTTTGCAAAACACCCTGAGAACACCTGTAAATATTATAATTTAGCTTTATGTATGCTCCTATTAATATTGCATAATTAACATGTATTTTTGCTAAGATAAAAGAATAAAGGAAAAAGAAAAAGAAGGATGTATTTATAAAAAAACACAGAGTGACCCAAACCCCAGGAGAAGGTCAAGACTTGATGGATCACAAAAAAAAATAAGTAGAGAGAGAAATAGGGTTCACTATGTATTGTATATATCCTTTATACTTGTACATATTATATATTTTTTTTATAAAAATAAAATTATTTTATTCTTAGCACCCTTGTATATGGTTTTAATAATATTATAAAAATAAAATAAAAAAGGAAAAATAAATAAAAATAAAAATTAATTCCTCAATTTCTTGTACAAAATACACATGTATATTCTACACTCACTATTTATTATATACCCTTAACAATCTATAAAAATTAAATAAAATTTATTTTATACACTAAAAATTATGTTGTAAATAAATAAAATATAAAATAAAGGTGTTTATGTAAAAATAATAATTTAAAAATACACGTACATAGGTAGATATATACACGTATATAATACTATATACTATATATACATTATTTTATTTTTCATTAAAATAATTAAAAATCGTATAAAAATACTTTATAAAATAATAAAGACTTTTTATTATATACACTTTTTATTTAAATTCATATGCTATTTTTATAGAATTTTCTTTTATTTTGAAAGTCCTGATTTTCCATTGGTCCACGTCAGACCGTTGACTCCAGTCAACGATCTCTTCTAGACTGGGCAGGGTAACTTTTCTCTCACGAGAGCTTTTTCTCCGAATTTTCACTCCCGAACCCGGTCTCCTCTTCTCCCGGTTCCTGAGCCCGATTGAAGCCCAAACTCCCATGATCCTCACGGATCCCTAGGTGCGACCGGATCTGCCTAGGGTTCCGTGTACGAATCCGATCTCCTTGGACCCTTGGTTTGTCTATAAAATGGCTTTTCTGCCTACATAGCCCTTCATCTCATCCCTTGCGCCACCATAGACCCTTAGTCCCCTTTACCGAAGTGACTGCCATTGGAGGAGCAGCTTAGGACTCGTCGGAGGTGCTTGGAGACTCGTAGCTCATCGCTTCACTGGAGAGCTGCCGCAAGATGCCTCTTAGTCTGCCGAATCTCGATCGAGGCCATAATCTAGCTGACCACCTTTGCCTAAAGCACAGGAGCTCATCTGAAGCTTCAGGTATCACGTTTATCCTCCGTATTTACCCATATAATTCCATGTTTGCACTTCACGCCCATCTCGATCATCAATCCGCTCCGATCGACACCTCACCGCACCCCACACCTTCTTATGCTACCTATATACCCTACATCTCACTCACCAGAGTGAGATTAGGACTGAGGTTTCCTTCCCCCATCTCCGTCGGAAGTAGACCATCATCCCCAATGTTGTGCTTCCTTCCTTATGCAATAACTTGGACCGGAGCCTCAATCCGAGTCCCTCTATATCCTGCAGGTGTTGGTTCATGCGAAGGAGCCCAATTGACACACTAGTTGACCTGGTAGAGCAACTCCAGGTGGTGTGACACAACAACACACATACCAATCGTCTGCCGCTCCATCAGAGCCCACCAGTAGACTTAGAGGAGCTTCATGATTGTGTTGGACCTCTCACCGACATCATCGAGGCTGTGTATCTTCCTCCACGGTTGATTGAAGGTCGCCTGTGCCGAATTCATCCAACAACTTCAGCCATAGTCTGATCAGGACCCCTTGTCAGATCCACTTTTAACGGCCATCAGAGCCAACATTCTCTGCACCATATGATCTCATCAGAAGCCATCAGACCCATATGCCTACTCCACACGCCTGAACCATCAGATCCTTAGAAGAGCATATTAGAACCGTTATCACCCGCCTTTACGAGAGCCTACCACGCGTTCCACATGCTCCGCACGTGCATGCAAGGGTATCTTTTACTATTAGACAAGCATGTTTAGTTATTTCGCTTTAGTCCATTAAATAAATGTTGTAGCTAGGAACTTTTACAGTTTAGACCTCGTAGTTTATAATATTTGCACTTTAGTCCATTTCAGTCTCTAGCATGTGCATGTCCACATGAGCTTTGGGATTTTTGCACTTTCTATACTGCATTTTTCCACTGTTAATGAATGGATGGCATGTTTTTAGAAGTTGCATATATACCCATGTGCGTTGAATATTAAGCATCTGCGTGATTATATTGGGCTTTTTAAGCGCTTATTCACTGTCTAACTATAGACCATCCACAAAGTCGCCCGAACTCGCCTAGTTGAACTCGCGCTATATACTACCTCTGAAGAAGGTTGACTGCTGCACTCCAGAGAGAGGAGGGGACGAGCCTACTATATTATTCGATATTCAGGTGATAAGGGAGATGCTATAACGAGATCTGCGAGACCACTCGATGAAGTATGTCCTGCATGCTAATGGGAAAGGCTTCTTGGACATATTGCCAGAACAATAGTTTCCACTCATATATAATAATTGATGGGACGTTCACCAGAATCTCGACACTTCGATAGGGACTAGTTTTCGAAGGCTGATCGCGAAAGTTCTTGCAAAAAGGATAGGCAGAAGAGGCCCTTGGTTTTTCCACCATATGATCTGTTTGGTCAGTAGACTTAAAATATCTACAAAGAGGACCCTGTCAACTCTGCCTAATTATACGTGGTATTTTCAACTTAATAAATAGTAAATTAATTTGACAAATTACATAAAAAAATACCCATTGGCTCATGTTAGTGTGTAGTATTTTCTTAAATTTTATTGGAATAATATATTTGCAATTTCTATTTTTAAAAATTAAAAAACCCTCAAAAATATCCATGTTTGCCATATAAAATTTATAAAAATTCGAAAAATGTTTTAAAAATTCTATGAAACTTCATGTGGGTGCCCTTTTGTGTATTTACTTACAATATTATTCTTGTTTGAAAATTCATCACAAAAACCCTAAAAATTACAAAACAATCAAAAAATTTACAAAAATCACTTAAAATCGTAGAAAACTCTAAAAATTCCATTCTCAGTTCCTGTTTGTAGGTTTTTATTCATATTTGATCATAAAATTGCTATCCAAGACTTTAGGGCATTTTAAATATTTTTTAATTTGCAATTTACTTATTACTGTGCATTCCTTGCCTTTTTGAGATTTATTTGATTTTTGTAAAGATACAAAAATATCAGAAAAATATAGCAAAAATTACCAAAAACATTTTAAAACCTTTAAAATCCAAGAATATTTTTACCTTAATTTTTTCAGCGTTGTTGCTATCTTAAAAAATACAAAAAGAGTGTTTTGTGTGTGCTTTGTGTTTTACGCTTGCTTGTTCATTAGTTAATTATATATAAATATATATATCTAAAAATTAAAAACCACTAAAAAATTTATTTTTTTGGAAATTTGACTACTTCATTTTCTTTTCGTGATCCTTGTGTTCGACCCTGGTGGCTATACCAGATAAATAAAATAACTAACCGTTACATATGTTGATTGTTTGTTTGATCTCTCTTAAGTGGTTTTATTCTTCTCATTGGTCACGCTCAGTGATTCGGGTCACAACGACCATTGATTACTTGCTTACTTAATTTAAGTGGTCGGGCATGTCTTCAATGGGATTGACCTCTCTTCTATCAAAATGACGGATATGGAAAAATGAAGGGCAATGAGAGTTCTTAAGTAGGAGGAGGAAGAATGGGAGATGAAAAAGAGGTGGGGTAGAAATTGGTGAAGTAGTGGTAAAAAAGGGAAGAATGGAAGATTGTAGAAAAAAATGAGAATAAAGTACAACAAATAAGAAATAAAAAAGTAGGCTTCTTAAAATAATTAGAGAAATAAAATAAAAATAGTAGAATTACAAAAATGGTAACACAAAATATACAAAACACACAATATATGCAAACATAATTTTACGGTTTTTCTATTTTTGCAATGTTTAAAAAGGATATTTATGAAATAAAAATTAAAATAAAATACTAAAATTAAAATAAACACAAAAATATCTTTTTTTAGTTTTTTAATATTAAAAAATGAAATAAAAATCAAGAAAGAATAAGTATTTAGATTATATACGGGGTCACAATACACTATTTTCTACAATTTTTATATTTTTTTTAATTTTGAATTTAGTTTATTTTATTGAAACATAAAATAAAAAAAACAAAAAAAGAAATATTTCAAAAAGAATTAAATATATACATAAAATAATAAAACAAAGTTTCTAAATATGTAAAAAGTACAATTAGATCCCAAAACGCAAGTTTCACATATCAACTCCAACTCTTCTAAATTTGGTTTTGTTTTTAAGGTAATTAAACATACATTAATTCAAAAGTGAGTAGGAGTCAATAGTAGAATATATGAGAGAGATATTCACATTTAAAGGTTTTTGATCTTAAACTACGGTTTGGGTTTTATTGGTCAATCTTACAAGTTAGTATTTTTATATTTTTCATTTATTAGTCTTCGTAATATGTACACTATATACTTGATTCTATTCAATTCATAGTTTGTGAAAAATAGATAAAATAGTAGAAAATATGGTAATATACATGTGACATTTACAAAAGAATTTGGGCTTCTTATTCATGCAAATATGAGTGCAAAAATGAAGAAATTATGTACACATGCATGAATGATAATAATGCAAAATAAATGAAGAAATGCAGCTAATTACTCGTAAACAAAGCTCTATTTTCAACTTATAGAGTTATAAATCACATATTCATCTACCTTGATATTAAAATTAAAAGAAAATACAAAATTGAAAAAATAAAGAGTCAAACGAAAAGTGGTCAACATGAAAGTTGTTTTTCTCAATGAGATTTACAACTTTCATGATGGACCAAAATCAAAAAGAGTTATATGTACAATACTATTCTTGTATAAGTTTAAATTTCTAATTAATCCCCTAAATTTTAGGTTTTGTAACTTTATGCTAAGTTAGTATATGTCTTAAAGAAGATAATAAAAAAGAAAGAATAAAGGTACATTTTTGTACAAAAAAATATTAAGATCTAGGTTAGCCAGAATTAGGGTTTATTTGTTCGCATATATTAGCCCTAATTTCTAACATTGTTATCAGAGGTACTAATCTCAATTTAGAGGGTTCATTTAGTCATTTAGTGATGAGATTTTTCTATGATCTCCGTATAAATTTGAAGAATCATAGATTCATCACCCCATATACATAGACCTTTGCTTGTCTCGAGCAATTTAGCGAGTTAGAAGGTTGTATCTTTGTCTGTACATTTGCGAATACAAGACTTGAAAACTAGTCCACGAGTTTCATGTGACTCGTTAAATCTAAGTCTAACCAAGTCTTATCCAAAAGGAACTCAACCTCTATAATTATCATATTCCCATTGATACATATACCTGTAGAATGTATGACATTGATGTGTTGATTTCATTCTCCTGTGTAGTGTCTTTTCTTAGCGCATGGCCCTGATCTAAGAGGCTCTATTAAAAACCCAATACTCAACTCTAGCTCACATGAATCCACCGTCTCTTTAGATGTCAAACTGAAAGTATAAGAGTGGAAAGTCCACGTATAGAGGAAGTGGGATTGTGTCATTTCTTTTCTCCTATCATTATAACAAGGGTCTCTTGAGTTCCTTTTTAGGTACACCTGTATTTTTGGTTGTGGATCATTATGTCCATCAAGAGATCTTCGAGTCGTCTGCACTTGTTTTTCTGGGATGCACTACGTTGCGCCTTTTCCGAGTACTAAGGTACCTTCTATACCCAGGCTTGTAGCATTTACAATGCAAGGCCCATTTTTCATGTTAGCCTGATTCATATGGCCTAATATCTTTGGTCCAAGGGGACACTTGATGCGAGCTCTCGCCAGTTATTCATCTTTTCTTTGTGGAATTTTTCTTTGAAACTTTGATCTCTTTTCTTTGATTTTGGAAATAATGATGGTCTTGTTATCTCCACTACTTTTACCAAGTTGGCACATACTGATCCACACTTTAATGATTATAGCACACACTGGCACCCGGGTCAATATAGCACATGGACATTGTCCCCATACAAGCTTATATGCTAATACTCAGGTTTCAAGAAGTAATCCCCAATCATGTCCCGTCCTATCATAAAATATGTTCAAAACTTGTGACAAAGCGTATGCCATCATGCAAGTGTTGTGTTGGTGATGTTCCTTCAAGCTTATGAGATTCTACATGCGATATGGCATGTATATCTTCTAATTAGAGATGTTGAGTAATTAAGCTTTAAAACCTTAATGAATAAGAGTGGTAAGACATAGAATTAAGTGCCACTCTAAACCAAGAAGTCTGGAGTATACATGTCTTGTGTGATGTGAAAGTTCCACCGATAAATGCCTCATGTTATGATTATTATTTTTTATTATTTACATTCTAAAAGAAAATATAATAAATTTTCAAAATGTTTGTTATACCCCTAGTTTTTACAAAAAAATTTAAAAGACGAATTATATACAGGTGTATACAAAAACTTTTGTATATAATACATATCATACAACAATACTTACCCATGGCCAATTTTTTATTTAAAAATAGTTAAAGTATGAGCTATGGGTAAAATATAAAATGTATATACACAACCCCTTATACTTAGCTTATGTTATGTCCTCATGGCACAAAGTGGAATGAAGACATAGCTCGTACCAAGCATAGTTGGATGACAAAAAAATGAGAAGTCGATTCTCCCCCTTATATTTAGGCTTTATAGGGTCAAAATAACATAAGAGAAAGAATGGTGTTAGAGGGTAAGGTTCATAAAAAGAATAGAAGTGATATGTAAACAACGTTGTCGGTCCCCGTATACTTAGGCTTAGGTCAACCTAAGTATGGAAGAGTAATCCCAGGTTGGAGACCGAAAGGATCCTGGATAATTTTACAAGTGACTAGATGAATCTTCAAGCTGCACGGAAGAGAATGGCTACTTAGATCAAGGCTTCAAATGGGGCGGGTTGGTCTTTCATCTGAATATGTGCTTCCTGTGAATAGAATTTGCTCCACTTGGACAAGCTTCTCATTTATATCTATGAAGTGCTTTAACCGTTGCCTGTTGACAAGGAATGATCATGCACTATCAATTGGTTTGCATATCTCCTTCTTTCTATTATTGTGCACCTCTCGAACGATGAAGGGTCCCATCCACTAAGATTTCTATTTACCTTGGAATAATTTCAACCTTACATTAAAGAAACACACTTTCTACCCTGGGGAAAAGATCATTTTTTCGATTTGTCTATCATGCCACATATTCACTCTGTCGTTATAGATCGTGAAATTTTCATATGCAGTGTTCCTGTTATTAACAAGCTCAATAAGGTCCAAATCTTTTCTTTTCTTTCCTTGATGACAATTCCAATTTGTTTGATTGCCCATTCAGATTTGTGAATCATTTCTGTAGGCAAGTTCCCAAATAGTATTCTGAAATGGAAGGTGCCCAATGGGGTCTTGTCGCTATCCTATAGTTCCATAGAACTTAGTCCAAGATTCAGGCCTAGTTCTTCCAGTCCAGGCGGACTAGCTTCTGTAGTATTCATTTGACCTCTTTGTTCGACACCTTAGCCATACCATTAGATTGTCGGTGGTAATGACTAGTAATTCGGTGCTCAATGTCGTAGTCCTTGGTCAGCTTCTTCAACTCCCTATTGACAAAATGGCAACCCCCATCAGATAGTAACAGTTTTGGGAGCCCCAGTCGTGCAATGATATATCATTCAAGTACTTGCAAATGGTCTTGTTGTCTGCAACTCTGGTAGAAATAACTTTTACATACCTAGATAGATAGTTCACTACGAGAATAATGTATTCAAATACATGACTATTAGGGAATGTAAACTCAATTCCAAATGCATTGAATACATCACAAATGATCATTGGATGCATGGGCACAACATCTTTGGGAGAAATGCTCCCTCCCATTCTCTAACAGACTGGGTGCGGCCTGATAAAATTGTAGGCATCCTTAAACAAGATCTACCAGTAAAATCCACATTGCAGTATCTTCTATGAGGTCCACTTCCCGGAGTGGTATTATCCTAAATCCATAGTATGGAAAAGAGTGATGACACTCTAGTATTCCTCTTGAGGGATACACCTCCTACAAATGCATTCAGATCCTTCAAAGAAAAGGAATGAATATTCCCAATTAGCGTGTTTGAATTTCGACTTCAATGGGTTAATTCTTCTTTTGGTCCAACTCTAGGAAACTTTCTTTGAGATAAGACAATTCACATGTCTACATACCACTGTAAAGAGTCAATAATGGAAATGGACTCATCTAGGAAGGATTCACCGACTTTCTCGGACTCATGGGATTTATTCTTTTCAATTCGAGAAGATGGCCAGCCACCACATTATTTTCTCCATGATTATATTTAAACACGAAATCAAATTCTTGGAGTAAGAGTATCCATATAAGAAGTAGAGACATAGCATCCTTCTTTACCATTAAATATCGGATGGATTGATGGACTGTATATTGTCACTTTGCATCCAAGAAGTAGATATCGAAACTTTTCCAATGCAAATATTGCAAGAAGCATCTCCTTTTCGGTTAGTGTATAATTTTTTTGAGTTTGATCGAGAACTTTGCTTGCGTAGAGAGTTGCATATGGGACTCTGTCTCTCCTATGTCCTAACACATCCCCTTTAGCAAAATCAGAAGCATCAGTCATGATCTCGAAGGGAAGAGACTTGTAACGGGGTTGTCGGATAAAAGCCTCAATGGTCCACCTATTCAGTAGCTCAAAGGAATCTAGACACTTATGATCCAAAACAAACCCAGTGTCTTTCTATAAGAGCTCTGTAAGCGCTCAAGAAATATTTGAAAATCTTTGACCAATCTTCTATAAAATCTGACTTGCCCCAAAATTGATTGCATTTGTTTGATGTTTGTTGATGGCTCGAGTTTCTTTATGACATCCACCATGTCAAGGTCAACCTCCATTCCCTTCCTGGAGATGACATGCCCCAACTCGATTCCCTCCATCACCAAAAAAGTGACTTTTCTCGGGAAATTTTTACAAGCTCTTTGACATATCTTTGATAAAATCGGACTTGCCCCAGAAATGACTGCAATTGTTTGATGTTGGTTTGTGGATCTAGTTTCTTAACAACATTCACATTGGTAGGGTCAACCTCCATTTCCTTCTTAGAGATGAAATGTGACAACACAATGCCCTCCATCACAGAAAGTGACCATTCTCTCATGAAAGCACACGATTTACTTCTGTACATCTCTTGAGGACTAGGTCAAGGTGCGCAAGAGACAATCATTGAGTGACTCACCTTAGATCGAGAAGTCATCCAAGAATACTTACATGAAATTTCCAACCATATCGGCAAATACGACGATCATGCACCACTGAAAAGTCCCCGAGGAATTGTAGAGACCAAAAGGTATGTACTTTAATGTGTAAGTGTCAAACGGACAAGTAAATGTTGTCTTTTCCTAGTCCTCGAGGGTGATGGATACTTAATTGCAGCTTGAGTACCCATTTAAAAACCAAAAGTACTCCCTCCCACATAATCTCTCCATTATTTGATAAATAATGGCAATGGGAAGTGGTCCTTTTTTATCGTGACATTCAAGTGTTTGTCATCTATACAGATATGCCACGATGCAGGTACTCATGTCGGAATATCCTCTCCCTCCTCGTTGGTGCTGATCTGAAGTCCTAACTTCTTCTCAACTACATGTGAAGCTGCCACCCATTTGAAGTCTGAGATGGGATAAATAAACCATGCACTACACCATTTCTCTACCCCATTCTTTACCATTTCCCGCAAATTTGGATTCACCCACTGCTTTATTTTACGGATGGGCTTGGCATTTTCCTCAAGGTACATATTATTTGAACATAGAGTAGGGTTAATCCCTCAGAGATCTAACAATCTCCAACCTATGGCCTTGTACTTTTTTTCCTAGTATTTCTAGCTAGAGAAGTTCCTGCCCTTCGGTCAGATGTGAACTAATGATGATTGGAAACTTTCCCTTATGTCCTACAAGGAAGGTGTACTTCACTCGTCCAAGAAATCTAGCTCTATCACTATTGAATCTGGTTGTATTGAAGATTTGGTTGGATCATTCATGGTACCTACTACCACCAATTGAAGTACTTCGAGTGTTGAATCATGGAAGATGTGTTGGATTTATGCAAAAGTCGTGTCTGACATGTCATCCTCACCCATGGATTATCTTGAGAGAAACTAGATAGATATGTCATGAGATACCTTTAAATATCCAAGATTGTAGGAGGATGCAAAGAAGATATGATCTTGAAGGAGCTGGAAAAATACAATATCAACAACGTCCTCTCCAAATGAGAAAGTTTCTTCAATTGTTGTTGGGTTTTGTCCTCATGGCCCAATTGTCGTAATTGTTCTACAATATGCCTCTGAGAAGCGAACTTTGTGCTAGATTATTAATTATGATGTTGAAATATCGTCTACTTCATCTCTTTATAAACCTCTCTGAAGAGAATCTTCCTGACGCGTAATAAAATAGGGCTCATGTCGTCCTAAGAAAGGGTTGCCTTAAGATGATATGATAATATTTCAAATTCCTAGGTACATCCATGTTTAGGATTGTGAAATCCACCTTATAATCTTTCCCCTCGGTGTTGTTCGCAATTTTCCGAATCTTGCCCTTGGAATTCTTAATTAATATGTTTGAAAATTGAAACAGGTCTCTTGACATCTTTACAGGAACTATATTCATATGTTCGAATAGTGTAGTAGGCACAAGTTTGATAAAGGAACCTGATGAATCTGTGATTCATAACTCTAAAAGTTGAAAATAGAGCTTTGTTCCCGAGTAATTAGCTGCATTTCATCACTTATATTGCATAATTTGCATTCATGAATGCGTAAATAATATATGCATTTTAGCATTCATATTTGCATTAAATAAGGAGCCAAATTCACTTGTAAATATTCATATGTATATTAGCTAAAATACCATATTTGTATCTATTTTATATTAACTCCAAATACAATAAAATCAATTGTATAGCGTATATATTACTAACACTAATAAAGGAACAATTCAAAACAAATACTAACTTGTAAAATTTACCAATAAAACCCAAGCCCTAGTTGAAACTATGAACCTTAAAATACGCATATCTCTCTCATACAATGTTCGATTTAGGTCTACTCACTTTTAAAGTAAAATACATTCAAAGACCTTCAAGACAAGACTAATTTCATAAAAATTGGAGATCGTATGTGAAACTTGGGTTTCGGGCCCCGATTGTATATTGTACACATTGACCAAAATACCCTTTATCTTATCTTATTATTTTCTTAATTATTAAAAATCCAAAAAAAATATTTAAGTTGTAAATATTCCTTTCATATTTTCTCTAAACATATTTAGATTTTTCTCTTATTTATAAAATGACAAAAAAATTGCAAAAGATAAAAATGTGGTATTTTACACATAAGATTCCACCCTAAAATACTTTTTCATACAGATGACTTCTTTTGATTTTTGGTTCTTCACAAATGTTGTAGATCTTATTGAGGTGAGAAACTTTCATGTTGACCACTTTTTAATTTGACCCTTCTCATTATTTCTTTTTTATTTTTAATTACATTTTATTTACGATTTTTCTGGTAGCGATAGGTGGCAGCACCTGGAGTTGCCACTTGTCACCCATTATTATTATTTACTTTATTTTATTTATTTATTTATTTATTTTAATTATTAGAAATATCCTGCCACGTGGTAGCTCCTGGGCGCGCCACGTGGTGCCTCCTCCTTCCTCCCGGTCACATGCCTAGCACATGACCACGTATCTGTCTCCTCCCACGATGCACATGCCCAAGCCACGTCCTCAGCCTCTTGAGAGGTTGCAACGGTCGTGCCCACATCCTCCGCCTCTCTCGCTGATCACGAACGACCCCGTGTCCTCTGCCACTTCCCATCTCGCGCACTCGCCCAAGACCCGATCCTCCTCCAACTGCCATTAAAAGCCCGATCCCTGCCACCTGATTCGAGCATCTGCCGTCATCACAGAGAAGGGAGAGAGAGAGCTATGACCACATGTGGGTGACAACTACAGCATTCCTCTTTCGAGCGATGACATCTACTTTCCCAAGGCGAGATCCGGTGTAAGGCAACATGTCACGCCGTCGCGAGTTTTCAAGCCTGCTGAGCTCCGCCTCTACCACGGCATCGAGCAACGACCGGAGGTGCCCTCCGTCCTCCCACATCCTGATCCCAGGCACCTCGTCCAGCAGACCTTACAGGTAAGCCTACTCCTTCCCTTCCTCTAATCTCTTTCTCTATTGCTCTCTCTCTCTCCGCCATTCTTCTTTCCTCTATTCCTTTGTTCTGCATTTTTCCCCTGTTTCTCATTTGCCTCCACCAATCACCATCTGCCCCACCGCCTGCTACCTCCATACCCACCACGGCCGCACTCGCTCTTGTACGCTAACTTCGAAACCCCTTCGTCTTCACCTACTTAGTCGACACGACATCGAGCTCCTTTAGCCTGGCCCACCCTTTGCCATCACCATCATACATACGCAGGACTAGCCGCTCACCATCGGCCGCCTTTGACAGCCGCTCTCAACACTCAGCCCCGCCTTGTCGTCTGCACCAGTCCTCCATCGTGGCTACTCTAGACCACCATCGCCCACAACCACCCTATGTCGTGTGTCGACCAGGGAGGTTGCCTCCATCACAGCCTCCTCTGTCCAGAAAGGCAGACCTCCAAGCTCCTCCACCTCGTGAACCCCATCAAACCTCTAGGATCCTCGTCCACGACAGGAGTCCTCCGTGCTCTGCTAGCCACAACATCGAAGACTGTACCCCTCTAGCTCAGGTCACCCCTGCCTCAAGCGTGTCTAGCTCCAGGTCATCATCGCCTCGGTCTACACACCATCGATCGCTCTTCGTTCAACCTTATTTCCCCCTACACGTTCTTTGCACGTGAGGGTGAGGGAGAATTGCATTTGAGGCCCCTATTCTCCAAGCAAATAACACATGCACCCTAGTCTTTCCCCTACACGTGAGGATCATGTGCGGTTGGGGGTTATTTTCTTTGAAACCTCTGAATCATCCGCAAATCACGCCAACACCCCATGCCGACTTTTTTCCACGTGCCCTACATGTGCATAAGTGGAGAAATTGCAATAATACCCTCGTATGTATATGTAACTGCATTTTAGTCCAGTCAGCATAATCCTTTAATCAATTTTAAATTTGTATTGATTTTTGAACCCTGTGTTTGCATGTCAATTTGAACATTCATTTCGCATTATTTTATCTGTTTGAAAATTGCATATTGTAGAACAATCAATTCTTTATCTATTTAATAATTTTTTGTAATTTTCTGAGCCATGGTTTAATTAATAGAATTAATTTGGTGAAATATTTCATATTTTACCCAATGCCTATTTTGAAATCGATATTAAACTAATCCTTGCTCTAAAAATTGCGAAAAATTCGTAGTAGGTAGAGTATGAGGTATTTTATTTTGTGCCCAAATTTCATCAAATATGCACCCATATCGACGTCGCAATAAATTGTTTAGTGATTAGTTTAATTAATTTTTAATGAGTCGTAAATCAATTATTTTTAGAATTTGATAATTTTACTAGATTCGTCTCACATAGAAGTATCTAAGATAATTTTAGTTTATGAAAATAAGTTGACTTTTATTAAAATTAATTTGCTAAAATCACCCTGCATTCATATTTAATTCTCAATTAATTCGTATTTCATCGAAAAATTCCAAAAAAATGTAGTAGTCTAATTCCATCATTATTCAACTCGTGGCCAAGTTTGAGGATTTTTGGACATTGTTTGAATGTAATTTACATTTTAGTCCCTCAAATTTGCCCGAAATAGCATTACATTTCTGATTGCTTTTAAAAATACCAAAAAAATGTTTATCTGAAAACCTAGCATCTAGTTCAACTAAAAATAAATCTAAGGAGAAAGTTGCCTCCCTGAGTTCAACCTTGGGCTTGCCTAAGTAAAAAAATAATAATCGCTTGCTTTAATCTATAAATTAAATTTACGATTTTTGATAAATCCAAATTTTACCCGACTCCAATGAACATACACAAAATGTAATCGTTAATCTGATTGTATTAAAAGGGTAAATTTCAGATCTGTCAAATGGCATCATTGCTGGAGAGGTACGGCTTAGGTTAATTTCTAAAATTCTAAATTTTAAGTTTTCATCCCCGGGTAGTCTGATTTCCCGGTTTTTTCTTGTGAATATATCTCTATTTATTTTCCAACATATTTTTTATATGACTTATTTGCTTAATTCTGTGTCTTTCTCTCTGACCATTGTCCCATTTTTGTGCGAGGAACACGAGGCATCGAAGGCTTTACGTCAGGCGAGATGAAGAACTTGCATTGAATTGAACCGAGTGGCTTTGAGAGAACCTGTAAAAAAAATTTTGCATTTTTAAAGCGGTTGACATTTGGGGTTTCGCATGTGTAACTGAGTAAAAAATAGACTCTCTGTGTTGTGTGGTTGTACGTAGAATAAAATGTACACTCGCGGCTCTTAGAGCTTCTTAGGTCTGTTTGTGCTTGTAATATCTCGGACCACGCTTCACCATTAAAAGATGCACTTATACCATAGGCCTTTAGCCAAATTTCAATCCGTTCTTCACTCACTAAAAGAACTGTCTGTCTAGGAGCGACTTTTCATCGCATGCATTCATTTAGTGTAAAAAATTCAATTCTGTTTTGCATCTTGCATGTAGAGCGCGAGGGCCACTGTAAATCTTCTGAATTGGGAATGCATCATTGATTTTTTATTGCATCAACTTTTCTCAACTCCCTCCCTCTTGGTTTTACAACTTAGGATTAAAGGAAATTGGGACTTGACGATAAGTGTTCCTTGTGTCTTTGACTAATAAAGAGGTCATATAACTTAAAATCATGACTGCTAAATGAATTGACCAAAAATATCAACTTAAAAATTGAAAATTCTATCTACAGGTGAGTAACCCTGACCTTGATTTCAGGCTGAGTGAGGGTACAGAGTATATGTGCACAGACTAAGATAGAGCCTAAATCCTCGCCTTTCATATCAATGTACCCCTCTCTTAGTGAATACCACAGGCTGAAGTATTTGAAGTTCAACTGACCATCACGAAGTAGATTCCGCTTGCTTCGGCAAGCAGATAGGGGTGAAGCAGCGGTGTGATGCGACAAGTTGCTAGTAACCCTCGGGGGCGAAGTGACAATCCATGTCAACCTCTGCCTACTTTGGTAGGTAGATAGGGGTAGGTCCCTGAACTTCATCGGTATAAACTGCATAAGCCAGCGATAGGAGCTAAGTGAGGAAGGGTGTTTTTATCTTTGATGACAAATTAAACAGTGGAGATGCATCCGCCATTGAGCCAACTTCCCTATAGGCCATCACGTAATCCTTGCTAACTTTGCTTGAAAATCACACTTAAAATCAACTAGATTAATCAGACCCAACTTCAGGTCCTTCACCGTGTTAAGTATGGACTCAGGGTTTGCTCTTGTGTTTGTCTTGTTGTTTATTTGTGTATGTGCTTACCCTTTGTTTTTGCACGTTTTCACATCAATCCTCTCTCATTTCTTCTCGACGATATCAGCTCATCAGTTTCTGCACTAACCATCATCATCATCATTCTCCTCCATGCACCCTCTCTTCGAGACGGTTTCTCCACAACCACCCTTCTTCTCTCCATATCACCCCGATTATGAAGTCATAACTTCAACTGACTTCTTCACTTCTTTGCATTTCTCTCATACTCCATATTTTAACACTTCGGATCCACTTCCATCTTAGGCTGGCTGTCTTTATTCTCGAGAGCTTGCTGGAATGAATGAACCAAACGAAAAGCAAGCCACTGCTGAGACAGATGGCTGGAAGAATTACCCACCCTCACATACTTCATTTCCTATTCATATGAACGATGGGACAAGTCAACGAATCATACATACACATCCTGACTTGACTTTAGGGTACAACTTGGTTGATATGGAGAGGCATGCACATCGTGATTTCCCAGACTTGATTGACTTTAGTGATCAAGCTTACATTGTCCAATCTTCATATCATACATTCAGAGAGCCTGCACATTCACAGGATTGGACTCATGAGCTATACTTACCGGCCCCTCGTTCATTGACTCCATTATATGAGGCTCCAACCAATATCTGCCACACAAATGGTCCATACTCGACCCAAAATTACATGCTATAGTCTAGGTATGTTGAGTATGAGATCCCAAGTTATCAACAATATCCTCCAACTGAACAGACTTCTCTCATGATTTGTCATGAGAACTTTATGGAGGATGACATATCGAGACTTCTTTAAAAAAATGAATAATTTGGTAACAAGTTGAGAGATGTCATTTGATTTTGAATACCAAACAAACATTAGGGAACCCACACACTTTGTACAACTGGAATCCATTCTACCTCCCTCTTCTGCTAATTACTTACCCTCCAATCCAGAGTCTGACCATTCGTCCATCAAAAATGCCAAAAAAATTGAAAATCTCAAAAAGATCAAAAAAATAGAAAAAGCAAAAAATCACATAAAAATTGAAAATGAAATTTTCTTAAAAATTTTGGATCCCACTCTAAGGCAAGCACTCGATGAGGAACTGATTTTTAAGGTTCCCTGAATAAAGGCCACAGATCACTTCCCTGACCTTAAACGATTTGTGAGAAGTAAATTAATGCCTAAGAGTTTGTGCAATAAGAGGACAAGGACTGAGAGACACATAATGTCTATGGCCACCTCCTTGGTGACGGGGAGAAAGACCAAGAGCTGCAGAGTGAAGCAGTTGCCTACGGTTGAATGTGAAATCAAAGACACTACCTTTACCCATGTAAGAATCAATGATGACTCATCGATAAATATCCTCCTGACATCTGTCTTTGACAAGCGCATACTGAGGCCAATCAGAAAGTCAAGAGAGATCCTTCAGCTGGCCGATCAGTGTATAAAACGATCGAGAGGAACCATTTCAACTATCATTACTTTCAATGGTGCTCTACTCCACATAAACTTCACGATCATTGACATTGAGCATCGAGGAGAGTTTACCCAGTCTCCCATTATTCTCGAGAAGCCATTCTTAGCCTTGGCTAAGGCAACTATAGATTGTGAGACTTGGGAAATCAATTTTACAACATTGGGAGCACTTCAACCTCACCCATTCTTTGACACACTCTATTCTAAGGTGACGCACAAAGTTGCTGATAGTCGTGACCATCGAGAAGTAGATGAGTCCCACCTCTCGGTTACACCTGAGATACTGACTATTGAGCCAACCATTGGTTTAGAGACTCCCCACACATCCATGATTCCTGCTGCTTACATCACAACCACTGTGTCAACTTCGATAAAAGACTCACAACCTGAATCTACCATTGAGTCGGACACGATTTTTGCTTATTGTCTTGACATTTCGCTGATCTGACATCCGCGACTAATAATGCCAAGCCAAGTGAGATCACTAGCACCTTCCCGAGACGTGCGCTGACCCTTCAAGAATATTATAATCTATACGGTGACTCATCTGATGAGGAACCCATGGTCAGCATCGCACCACATCCTGGACCTTCAAAGCAGACAACCTGACATGAATTGACCCCACCCAAAAACACGGTTTCTCCTTCCTCTAGTCGATTATCTAGTGAGAGGAAGTTGAGAATTGATTCCTCGAGGTGTTCCCCCAAACCCCTCAAGGTGTGTCGCTCTTCACTCCCTCTTAATGATTCAAGTTCAAGAAAACTGACTAATAATGTTTCCTTTAACATTCCGTAGAAGGAATTTTTAAAGGAATCCTCAGCAGGTCCGGATGAGGTGATTTATAAGAGTGAACTCAGTTCGGTTGTTCTTAAGCCATATCTAAATAAGCAGTCGTGTGTCGATCCTTGTAAGGCGATCCCTACACCTCATTATTATTCATTTGAGGACGATTCTGACAGCGACATATATGTATATTACCCACCTCCTCGCTCGCATAAGATGGTCCGTCACAAACCTTCTTGATCATTGTATATTCTTACCCCCCCTTGTATATATTTTCTTTCCCTCCTTCCCCATTGATTCGTATCACTCGCCCCGGCTCCATATCATTTCATTTTATGTCTGCACTTAGGATGACTTGATCCTAAATATAGGGGGAAGAATGACCCGAGTCTCTTCGCTTCTCTCTTTATATTTTCCAGATCTCATCGGTTCGCACACTCACTCTAGTCCTAAACTTAGGCTGACCAGAGCCTAAGTATAGGGGGAACCGATGTCCGTCATGTATACATACTCATCCATTTCCCCTCTTAACCTCCACCGCCCCATTTTCGATCTTTATGCTGCCAGAGCCTAAGTATAGGGGGTTGTAGCGACTTCTATACTTTTTGTTATTTTAGATCTCATACGCTTAACACGAGCTATGTCTTTTTCCTCGCTTCTAGTGCTCTAAGAACATAGCACACGCTAAGTATCGGGGGGCGTGTATATATTACATATATACTTTACCCATAGCTTGTGCTTTTTGCATATTTTTGTATATATTATGCAATAATTACGGTGTGGATAAAAATTGAAAAAATGCATGTATACATGTATAATATGATTTATTCTATAGCATTAGTATAAAATTTGTATAATACTTATAAAATTATTGTAAAATTTGTTGTAAAATAGGAGGTATAATAAAAAAACAAAAACAAAACAAACAAACAAATAAATATACATATATATAACAAACAACAAAAAAACCAACAAATAGGCTTCTTATTTACTCTTGCATATCATCTTTGCATTCAAAAAAAATTGTCTTGCACTTCATTCATCCATATAGCATGTCATCTACATCTCATCAGCATATCTAGCATATGCAATGTGAAAAGTTTGTGGGTTCTGAACCAAGTTATGAATAGACGTCGAGGATGGATTTGATTTGACCTTAATCTACCTAATTTCAGAGGACCTTATAGGAACTGGAGTTAAGATTTTTCAGGTCAAGTGACTTAATTCTTTAAGTCCACAAGTTTATGTTCACATGTCATCATGATTGGTAAAAGTAGAATATTTCCTACACACGCATGATTCTTTTAGATAGTGACCTAACTTGGACAAGCACCATGCACATATCTCTTCATTGATGAGATGGCGAGGTTGTAGAATCCTTTGGCTTGGAGTAGCACACGGGTGGAAACATCTATCCTTCTTTAGGGAGGGTAGTGCATCTCAACCTAGTCTAGTGGTGTTGACGTCTATGGACGGGATGATGTGGGTAAAAATAAAGATTCAAAAGAGGGATAGTATACCGGCTCAGGTAGAAAAACTCCTTATGTATATGATGCACCTTGTATATATGTCAACAAAATAAAAAGAAAATGCAGAATCTCCAAAAATGGACAAGGCTAATTGAAAAGTAAAATGCATGCCGGAGTGTATATACAATTATAGAAAATGAACAGCTTCAAAGCTTGCAGCTGGATGACTTGGCTACACTGGTCAAGCATCCTAGGATAGGCAGCTACACTGGCTACTATCCATTCTTCTCTCCACTCCCTCTTCTTGAGCCGGTTGCACTTGTACTTAGAAGGTAATACCTCGCTTCTCAAGCAAAGAGTTGCTAAATCAGGGAATTAGAGTTACTTTTTAGAGGACGCTGGTTCTTTATCATTTCTGATGTGGAGAGCTATATTTCACTTACAAAGTACAAGTAAGATTCATAGTCATCAGAATTTGAATATGAGGATCTATTATGACCTGACTTTTGAGGCGATTTCAATATAAGACTTGTGGAACTTAAAGGGTTTTAGGTCTTAAATTCAATCCCCAATAAGGTTCTG
Organism: Ottelia alismoides; assembly: GCA_037367405.1. Lineage (NCBI taxonomy): Eukaryota > Viridiplantae > Streptophyta > Magnoliopsida > Alismatales > Hydrocharitaceae > Ottelia > Ottelia alismoides. Next base: position 21,410 of record JAZKJV010006486.1, read on the forward strand.
CCACACTATTAACCCATAGATTGAGTCAAGCACCATTTTCACCTTTTGTTCGTGACCTTGATATCGAACTCAAAATCATTTCACTATGGCATTTCATTTTAGTTGCTCAAGGACGCGCAAGGTTTAAGTATAGGGGGTTGATGAATCTGTGATTCATCACTCTAAAAGTGGAAAATAGAGCTTTGTTCCCAAGTAATTAGTTGCATTTCATCACTTATATTGCATACTTAACATTAATGCATGTGTAACTAATATATGCATTTTAACATTCATATTTCCATTAAATAAGGAGCCAAATTCACTTGTAAATATTCACTTGTATATTAACTAAAATACCATATTTGTATGTATTTGTACTAACTCCAAATCCAATAAAATCAAATCTATAGTGTATATATTACTAACAGTAATAAAGGAAAAATATCTAAAAAAATTCTAACTTGTAAAATTGACCAATAAAACCCGAGTCCTAGTTGAAATAATGAACCTTAAAATACGTATATCTCTCTCATACAGTGTCCAATTTAGGTCTACTACTTTTAAAGTAATATACATTCAAAGACCTTTAAAACCAGACTAATTTAACAAAAATCGGAGATTGTATGTGAAACATGGATTTTGGGCCACTATTGTATATTGTACATATTGACCAAAATACGCTTTATCTTATCTTTCTATTTTCTTTATTATTATAAATCCAAAAAAATTTATTTAAGTTGTAAATATTCCTTGTTGGACATACGAGCCCACGGCGAGCCATTATGCAATAAATGTTATTGCAAATATCATTCCCTAATCTGAAATGAAGTATACATAATTTGCATAATAGGTCCCTTAGTACAATTAGGGTTATGTACCATGGCCATCTTAATGATCATACAGATGTTGATTCAATTATTGAATCATAGAGGCTGGTGCTTAAATGAATATCTAATTAGTTAGATTGAGGACTCATCAAGCATCGTCAAATGATTATTAAGAGATGATCTCCAGCCTGAGTAGGAGATGGCAATCCTTTCTTAGTTAGGCTGATATCTGACCGACTTCTTGATGCGGGTCCTCTGCATAGGAATAGAGATTCGGAGATGTCAGATTAGTTAGGTCAAAGAGTTGACTTAACGAGATCGAGATAACCAAAGTCCTATATCGTATGCTGTCATGAAATAGGCACGCATCCTCTGACCGGAGACAGATATGTTACTATATGTCTAAGTATGTACATTTGGCAGACCAATAGGTTGTTGACCTAATCAAGGTCTATACACAGCGCGCTGGTGTGAATATAAGGGCATATGAGTAATACGATCTCTCAAAGGGATCATACAGGTTCAGTTACTGAACCGGAAGACATGAGCTCACTCATGAGATATTGGGAAGAATCAAATTCCATGCGCATGGTCGTCTCGCTTTGGAAGCTTGACTGAATTTGTAGGTATGATATATACTTTTGGAAAGTATATGATCAAGACCTAGGTATGATATATGCTTTTTGGAAAGTATATGATCGATACCGACTCCCAATGATCGAATGAGGAACTTACTGATAAAACCCTGAAGTAGATAGTGTAAAGTTGATCTAATACTTCGGGTTTATTCTGAGTCTTCCAGTATGCTGGATGTACAGGTATTGGAGAATACCTGAGGGTGATGTGATCATAAACGATTGTATAACCATGACGCTTCAATTCCTAGGGAGTGATGAAACGGGTCTGGATTTTAGTGACTCCTCTCAATACAAGTAATCTGATCTTGATCAAAATGTTGGACATTGATCTGAATGTGATTCAGATTCAATGAGAAGATTAGATTTGTGGTCTTGATTTAATCAAGCATCAATGGGAGGCCCGAGATCTGGATTTGAGATGTAATCTCAATATCCAAGTCACTATACGTGGAACAATACAATCGCCCTGTCCTTATCTTCAAGTATTCGCGGAGAAAGCGCATTATCATTGAAAGAGTTCATGGATAATTCTATTGTTGATATACGTATCCGAGCATTGAGAAAATGGATAATTAAATGTGATTTAGTTATCATGAATAATATGAATTTGATTCATATTATAAGGAGAGTTATCTTAGATAATTAAATGTGATTTGATTATCAAAGATGTGAATAATGTGAATGTGATTCATATTATTTGGGCATATGAGAATAAGTTATCCAATATAATTAAATGTGATTTAATTATTATGGATAAGAATAATGTTGATAGCAATATCCAATTATTCATAATATATTATAAATGTGATTTATAATGTATTAGAGAGAGCTAATTATAATTTATATTTATTGATTAATTATTAATGTGTATTGGATACACATTGTCTAATTAATTGAAAGTATAAATTACATATTGTTTTGGGTTGTGAATGTGATTCACAATTTTCCAATGTCAAGATTGCAATATTCCCAAATTTAATTGTGAATTATTTTTCGTGAATAAAATCCCAACAAATGTTGTTGGATAAATAAAGGAGAAATATCAAGGAGATATGCAATCTCATGGAATCCATGAGATTGCCCTCCCCACTTGGAAGGAAGGGGGCGGCACCCAATTCCTATACGGAATTGGTGGCCGTCCACCCTATTCCATGGGGATGGATGATCTCCTTCGTAATCTACTCCTTATTTGATTGATTTAATTTTGGTATTAATGTATATTTTATTTATCAAATATATTTAATCAAAGTTAAATCACAAGTTGTTGGCTTTTTACCGACAACAATCTTGACCATTGGATTGACATAAATCAATCTCACCCATTGATTTTATATGTCCCATGGATTGAGATCCATGGATCCCAAAACCCTATAAATAGAGAGGCCTACCATGTTCTCTCTTTACACATGCTATTGTAGCACATATATCTCTCTCTCTCTCTCTTTCTCCCTACATGTCTACTCTCTCTCCCTCTCATGTGGTCGTCCACCATGGATGCCCTAGAGAGGTTCTCCATCGCCGCAGCGTCGTTGTTATGCTGCCCGATCGTCTGCTCGTGGATCTCCATCTCCTTCGGTGTGCCTCGCTCGTGAAGAAGACGTCGGATCTCGTGTGTCGAGTTCAGGAGATCCGCCGCTTGGATCATCAACATGGATTCCGAGAAGCACACGGTTCATCCCCGCGCTCGCAAGCGTCCCCTCCGTTGGATCGGACTTGAGACAGGAGGTCTCTTCGTTTAGAGATATCTCGCAACCACGCTTCAAGATGTAATCCTATTACTTGTTTGTGTTTTAGATGAAACGATCTGAGAAGTGTTCTTGGATCATGTGGTTTCGTCGCATGAAAATTTTTAAATTTCGCTGCATCGAGCAACTAGTGCGACTAGTCGCTCCTCGTCGTATTCGATACGACGCTCACGCTTCCGTGATAGGCTTGAGGATCTAACCATATCCTTCAAGTGGTATCAGAGCCTTAGGTCGAAGGTTTTGGATACGATGCATAAAACCGAAGGCAACTTGGGTTCGTTAGGGTTGTGAAAGTTTTATCGCATTTCATTTTCGCGTCTCTGTTTAGTGTAATTTTTCGGCCCTGTTTAAATTTATTAAACACGACAATAGCACTAGGATTTTGTTCCCCATTAAATAAGGAAACCATAGGATCTGAGTTTACGTAATTTGGATTCCGTTTGCTCTAGATATGGTTATTTTAATGAACATGTATTCACTGTTACGGGAACTGCGAATCTTAACGTAATTAAGGAGTTAATTACTGTTTAGAAACGCCTAGAATTGAGTGAAAATCACATAGGTTCTGTTGTAAATCAAGTTAGCAAACTATGGAAACTTACTTTGCTTAATTTGGATTTAAATTGATTGAGATATGATAATTTTAGTAAGTAGGGGTCACTGCAGAAATTACATTCCTAATCAAGAACCATGTGATTGTCAATTAGTGAAATTAATTGTTAATTTCATGAAATAATTATGTAAAATATTTGAGAAATATTGGATGATGATTATTTCCTTAATTGACTTGGCCTCAACCAATAAATTGATTACATTTGATCTAGATCAAAATTGGAAACTTAATCAACAAACTCATTGCTTGAATAGGATTGGGAATTTGTCTAACAATTTTCCTTATAATCAAAATAATGTTTTTGTCTATTACTATATGGTATAATTTCAGTTGAAGAACCGATGATCATCTCAAGTACAAAGTGATTGACTTGGCATTATTTTTTCCCGAGGCGGATATGGTGTCTAGTCGGGGATCGCTGGGGTAGCGGGTTGCAATGTATGCGGTCCGTCCCACTCCCGCCGGTACTGGCCATGACAACGGGTAGGGAACGAATGATGCCTGAGAGATCATGATGTATTTTTCTAATTATTAAAATTGGAATTAATACGTACTTTGAGATAATACCATATATTCAAGTAAAATCAAGTTTGTTGATTGAATTGGATTGAAAATTACTTTAATACGATTAAGATAATTATATCCAATTAAAAACACTCTATTATAAATAGGGTTGTTATTTCCCTTGGAAGAATGAATCATAATGAATATGATTCATGATGATTAATTAGAATTTGAATATGATTTGGAGGATCACATAAGTGACATCCATGGTCACCCGTCCAGGCGAAGAGTTTCGTCGCCAGATATTGTATGTAGGAGACGCATGTCCGAAGTGACAACTCCTGCATGTGATTCATTTGGATCGAGCTCGTCACTTCTCGAAAGAGTAAGGATGTATGCGTAGTGACCCCAATATCGGGTCCTCATATTATTGGGGTGATATTGGATTGCGCATAGTGAGTTGTATTCCTGTTGACGGTTGGTTCAATTAATGACGGGTCAACATTACCTTAGGGGAGGTGGGCCCGGGTGTTAAAGACTGAATTGGGAGATGCAAGTTGGACTTATAAGGCGAAATGTGTTCCTGCTTCTTTTTAGCCGAGTTACAGGTTCTCATATTATTGGGATGTAACAAAAATAAGGAAGGAGATCCCAGATCTTGCTTGAGATATAATGGTAAGTATATCTCTTACATTGAAAGTGATTAAGGGAATGAACTTTCATTGCTGACATGACAAGACAACTTTGATATAAAAATTCCTAAATCAAAGTAAATTATATATTTATATATGTTTATGCAAATTTCTTATTTCAGATAATCCTTCATAAAACCCACTCAATATTATGCTCAATAATAACCAGTAAAATATCATGGATTGGACCTGTGATCGAGATATTGTACTTGCACTTGGACACATAATGTATGTGGTCGCAATGTGCAAGTTTCCTCATAATAATGAGGAATGATAATTAAATAGACAATAAGACTAAAACCCTAGGGTTTGTATGTCTCTACATGTCTTGATCTCATCGAATGTACTTTTGAAGTGACATGTCGATAATGATCGTAATTATCAAATAATCCTTATAAAATCTAAGAAGATGTTCTGGCATACATATGTGCTCTCGACATATAATCATGAATGACATGGTTCCCTGCATTATGCAGAATGTTGGCTCTATATGAGATGATGTATTCAAATTTGTTTGAGTACCTACCTGAACCTAAGTTTTTAGAGTTTAAATGCATCTAGATATGATGAGTGTCATCATTCTACTATCTTTACTCTAGTTATTCCTGAAGCTTCATAATATTCATATTGTATGAATTGAATGAAGCATGTATAAATGTTGAAATACTCTTATATTGAAATTTTCATTTTAACATAAGAGATCCTCCGTCTCGAGCAATGGTTGCTTATAGATAAAGGGAGTGCAGTGGAAGCATGGGTTGGACCCAAGTAAGAAATATAGTTAAAGAGCTGACTGTACTTCTGTAACTTCCATATGACATCCAAAGAGTTGAATGAATGCCAATACTGCAATAAGTTGTTGTGTTGATAGTATGACTATCAAATCTATCTAGAATCCTTAGAGAAGGAATCAGATAGTGCATCATATTAATCTACATATAATCATTGATTTTGACTTGCTTATTTGATAAGATAAAGTCTAATAATTGTATCTCAATTTTCTAATGACACTTGCAATTGGTTGCATCTGTATTAGAATAATTTGATCTTAAGGTTTAATGATCATCATGTTGGAAGTGATGCTATTGTTGCAACAATTTCCATTGGATCAATAGACTTCATATTATCAGTGGGAGCTTGATCCTAGAGAATGTCTCTGTAACCTGGATATTAGAATACACTCAGTTTATTTCTAAGTGTTGGGAATAAGCATGAATTCTGGAATAGACCTATCATAAAGAGTTATGATGGGGATATTTCAGATAGTGATCTAACATCTAGTGGACTCAACTAAATTAGAAAATTAATGATTGGTCATTAAGATTTCTAATACTGAAATTAAACCTTTAAAAATCAATAAAAGGATAAAGATCATTTCACAATGATCTAGCATCATGTTTTGGACATGTGTTTATTGATGAGATCAATGGACAAGTAAGAGATGAAACTTTTGAATGTCTAAAATTTCAAAACTTGCATACTTATGAATATTGTATTCAAAGTAAAATGTCCAATACACCCTTCTTTGGGAATGATGTAAGATGTCAAGGTATTCAGGATCGCATACATATTGATGTATGTGAATCATCTATATCATGATAAACATTATGGATATATGATATCTATTATTGATTATTTATGATATCCGACTTCTTCTCTTCACTTAGAAACCTTTGAAATGTTCAAAGATTTCATAATTTTGGTTTAGAAATGTTTGAAGGAAGATTAAATGAATTTGATTTAACTAATGTAGCTTGTATCTATTAGATGACTTCAAGGAATACCTTATGAAGATGTGAATATCATTCCTATCTCAATCCTCCTAATGAACCTCAACTCAACAGAGTTGTAGGGAGATACAATTGATCATGTGTGACATGATTTGATCATTGATTAATCTTAGCATAATATCTCTTAGTTTCCAGGTATATATATGTGGTAGAGACTACATTATAAATCCTTAATAAGGTTCCTTGTGATTAAGCTGGAATCTAGCACTAGAGAGTGCTACTTCATTAGGAAAATAAAGGATGGTATTGGATACCTACTTTATGACTTTGAGATTCTTAAAGGATCTCATCTCTGAGAATATTATTCTTAGAATATGACTCTCTTAAGAATCAAGATGAAAATGAAGTAAAGGAACTCATTTAATCTTGAGAAGATAATGAGGCTCCTGAAATTGGAAACTAAATAGACAATTAAAGATGAAACATTCAAATAAGTTTGAGGATGGATTCCATGTGTCAGTTAAATCTGAAAATGATCGGACTTCATGTGATGAAGCTCATGAGGATCATGACATGGAAAGATGGATGTTAGCAATAAAAGTTTAATGTAGACTTCATATACAAGTGTTGTATATGGACCCTCGAGGATCCACCTATAAGCGTAAATGCCCATTAAGGTGTAAATGGATCTTCAAGAGAAAGAGGGAACCTGATGAGAAGGTAGAGACCTTCAAAGCATGGTTCGTAGCCATAAGCTACACACCGAAGAGAAGACTTCTCTTGCGATGAGACTTGCTCTCCAGTGACCTTGGTTTAACCCATCAGAATATTGCTAACTATAGCTACACAACTTGACTATGACATCTTCATGATGTGAGTCAAGATTGCATTCCTCTATGAATACCTCTATGAGGATATTCATATGAAGTAGCCCCAGGGCTTCATGGTTGAGGAAAGCAAGGTGTGCAAGCTAAAGAACTCCATCTTTGGACTCAAATAAGCTTCCTGTAGTTGGAACATAATATTTGATGAAATTATTAATGTTATGATTTCAGATAAAATTTTAATGAACCATGTGAAGCTTAGTGGGAGTGCCATTGTGTTCATCGTGCTAAATGTAGACATTATTCTAATCATTTAGAATAATATAAGAATAATAATAATTGTTTTATAATTTGGTTGTTCCATACCTTGAGATACGATCTCAAGGATACCTCTTAGATCTTACTTCTGAAGTCGTTCAGAAGCAAAGAGAAGAGGGTATTGGGACTGTCGCATTAGTAGTACACCTTGGACTTATTCCATTTTTCTGGAAAATTCTAAGAAAAGCTTACTTCCCTTAAGATGTGGTAGTGACCTATCTAAAGGGATAGCACCTCAAAGAGTTGAGGAAGTGAATGCTAGAACTGCTTGTACTTGTGCATCAGTTATGAGAAGCTCAATGTATGCTAGATGTGTACAAGAACCATATGTCTACCATGCAGTGGGAGTAGTAAACTGTTACTAATCCTACTGTGGAGATAAAACACTTGATTACAGTAATAATAATAATACCTTCAAATATGATGAAACTTAGAGATAGTGATCTCAAAGTCTTATCTTCAATAAGACCTTGTAGATAGTGATCTATAAGGGTCTTAGCTGTAGATACCTTTGGAGATAGAGATCTCCAGGAATAAAGGTATTCTGATAAGGATTATGGAAATACTGGTCATAATAATTATCGAGCTAAAGTGTCAAGGACACTATAACAAAATTGAGTATTGGTTGCATAAGATGCAACATTCGCATTGGATGCGAGCACTGTTACTAGGGGATATGCAAGTGCCATAAAAGGACTTGGCATAGTCTCTTGGGAACATAGTGACTGATCAGCTTACCTAGCTATTTTCTAAATAGCCTAGGATTGTCACATGAGTGTGGGTTTAAATGATTAGCCCATTAATGGCTCTTTGGGCTAGTGGAAGATTGTTGGACTTGCGAGCCCACGGCAAGCCATTATGCAATAAATGTTATTGCAAATATCATTCCCTAATCTGAAATGAAGAATACATAATTTGCATAATAGGTCCCTTACTACAATTAGGGTTATGTACCATGGCCATCTTAATGATCATACAGCTGTTGATTCAATTATTGAATCATAGATGCTGGTGCTTAGATGAATATCTAATGAGTTAGATTGAGGACTCATCAAGCACCATCAAATGATTATTAAGAGATGATCTCCAGCCTGAGTAGGAGATGGCAATCCTTTCTCAGTTAGGCTGATATCTGACCGACTTCTTGATGCAGGTCCTCTGCATAGGAATAGAGATTCGAAGGTGTCAGATTAGTTAGGTCAAAGTGTTGACTTAACGAGATCGAGATAACCAAGGTCCTGTATCGTATGCTGTCATGATATAGGCACGCATCCTCTGACCGAAGACAGATGTTTTACTATATGTCTAAGTATGTACATTTGGCAGACCAATAGGTCGTTGACCTAATCAAGGTCTATACACCGGCGCGCTGGTGTGCATATAAGGGCATATGAGTAATACGATCTCTCAAAGGGATCGTACAGGTTCAGTTACTAAGCCGGAAGACATGAGCTCACTCATGAGATATTGGGAAGAATCAAATTCCATGCGCATGGTCGTCTCGCTTTGGAAGCTTGACTTAATTTGTAGGTTTGATATATACTTTTGGAAAGTATATCTTTAAGACCTAGGTATGATATATGCTTTTTGGAAAGTATATGATCGATACTGACTCCCAATGATCGAATGAGGAACTTACTGATAAAAACCTGAAGTAGACAGTGTAAAGTTGATCTAATACTTCGGGTTTATTCTGAGTCTTCCAGTATGCAGGATGTACATGTATTGGGAATACCTGAGGGTGATGTGATCATAAACGATTGTATAACCATGACGCTTCCATTCCTAGGGAGTGATGAAACGGGTCTGGTATTTAGTGACTCCTCTCAATAGAAGTAATCTGATCTTGATCCAAATGTTGGACATTGATCTGAATGTGATTCAGATTCAATGAGAAGATTAGATTTGCGGTCTTGATTTAATCAAGCATCTATGGGAGGCCCGAGATCTGGATTTGAGAAGTAATCTCAATATCCAAGTTACTATACGTGGAACAATACAATCGCCCTGTCCTTATCTCCAAGTATTCGCGGAGAAAGCGCATTATCCTTGAAAGAGTTCAAGGATAATTCTATTGTTGATATATGTATCCGAGCATTGAGAAAATGGATAATTAAATGTGATTTAATTATTATGAATAATATGAATTTGATTCATATTATAAGGAGAGTTATCTTAGATAATTAAATGTGATTTAATTATCAAAGATGTGAATAATGTGAATGTGATTCATATTATTTGGGCACATGAGAATAAGTTATCCAATATAATTAAATGTGATTTAATTATTATGGATAAGAATAATGTGGATAGTAATATCCAATTATTCATAATATATTATAAATGTGATCTATAATGTATTAGAGAGAGCTAATTATAATTTATATTTATTGATTAATTATTAATGTGTATTGGATACACATTGTCTAATTAATTGAAAGTATAAATTACATATTGTTTTGGGTTGTGAATGTGATTCACAATTTTCCAATGTCAAGATTGCAATATTCCCAAAATTAATTGTAAATTATTTTTTGTTATTAAAATCCCAACAAAAGTTGTTGGATAAATAAAGGAGAAATATCAACGAGATATGCAATCTCATGGAATCCATGAGATTGCCCTCCCCACTTGGAAGGAAGGGGGCGGCACCGAATTCCTATATGGAATTGGTGGTCGTCCACCCTATTCCATGGGGATGGATGATCTCCTTTGTAATCTACTCCTTATTTGATTGATTTAATTTTGGTATTAATGTATATTTGATTTAGCAAATTTATTTAATCTAAATTAAATCACAAGTTGTTGGCTTTTTACCAACAACAATCTTGACCATTGGATTGACATAAATCAATCTTACCCATTGATTTTATATGTCCCATGGTTTGAGATCCATGGATCCCAAAATCCTATAAATAGAGAGGCATACCATGCTCTCTCTTTACACATGCTATTGCAGCACATCTCTCTCTCTCTTTCTCTTATACGTCTACTCTCGCTCCCTCTCATGTGGCCGTCTGATGACCGAAAAACCACCAAGAGACGGGTGAAAGAAAATAGATCAAGGGTCGTTGCGTCCTGGATCTCGGAAGTCAATCGGTCGATCAAGAAAATAAGGTTCGGACCACCAAAATCAGATAAAAATCAAATAAACACGATAGCGGTCATGGCTATTGGATTAGCCTGGTAAAGCGACCAGGGTCGGACTCAGGGAGCACGTGATGGCCTTACGGCCTACGAAGTAATCTAAAAAGAAATAAAATAAAAGAAATATATTTTTTGTGGATTTTTAATTTCTATAAATTTTTTTGGATTTTCAATCAATTAAGAAAATAAGAAAACAAGTGAATAAGCCAAATACAAACAATTATTTAAGCACTCAGAAATCACTCAAAATTCAAAAAAAATGTTTTTATGTATTTTTGTGTTTTTTTACTGTTTTTGGGTACTTTTTGGTATTTTTCTGATTTTTATTTAATTTTCTAAAAATAAAACAGTGCAAAAAGACAACAACAATGTCCATCCAAGCTTGGGGGACTTAGATAAAATATCTAAAAGTCCTTTAAAAGCCTGGAGGTAATTTTCCTGTATAATAAAAACTACAAAGAAAATTTGGCCACTGGAATTATTAATTTTTTTTTTCAATTAATTATTAGAATTTTTATACAGATTTTATTGTTTTTCAATTTTTATGAGTTTTATATAATGGAAAATGACCAAAAATGGTCAGAAAATCAAACAAGGCAAAATACACACTAACTAATTTTTTTTATAATTTTTAGAGGTATTTTAATATTTTTTTGTGATTTTTAAAGTCACACAGTAAAGAAAAAGCTTGATTTTGAATTTTTAAAAATATTAAATGAAATAAAAAATGTCTCCGAAAATTGGAGGAAATTTTACACTATGGCAGGACCATGTGTCAATTTTCATCGCATTTGGAGTTGGTTTGATATTTTATTAAAAGTCAAAACTAGGGTACAGTGCATAGGGACATGTACGCAAATACAAGAAGTTCCAGGGGGTCCGGTGCAAATTTTCCAAAGTTGCACGCGCGAGGCGCGTGCAACCTGGGCACACAGGGACCTATTTGCAGGGAAACAAAGTTCCTGGACTATTTAATAACAAGTATTCAAAGTCCAGGGGCTTCGATGTAAATAACCCACTAATAAACGCACATGCGCATAAAAATCATTCGCAGGGGCATATCTGCAATTAATAAAACTATGAAATCATTCATTAACACACTAGAACTGGAAGTCCATGCATGCAATTAACCCAATAAAACACGTGTTGATGCACGTGATTCACTACACACAGGGGCATACATGTAAATAAAATAAGTACGAGGTCCTAGATGCAGAAGTACCAAAATAAAAACAACTGATAACTATATTTACAGGACTAACTACGGAATAAAACAAACAGGGGGGGCATAAGAGCAATTACCCCTTTATTAATGCGAGGGACGGATGGCTGCCACGTGTGTGCTCTGACGTCCTCCTCGCGGGCCACTAAAGATCGGAGAAGATGCGTGCGGGCCTTCCACGTCAAATGGCAGCCTCCGATGACTCGACGGAGCTCTGGGGAGCTCAGGCGAGGTCGGCGGAGGTCGAGTGGCTGCACCTGGATGGTCGGGCCCTCAGATGGGCTCCCCTGGTCCTGCAAAATGGCGCAACACACTCACGGGTCGAGGGCAAAGTGCCTCGACCCTGTTAGGCGTGGTGACTGTGAACGGTGCAGCGGGGCGGTCGAGCTCCGGCGGTGCGACGGCGGAGGAGCTCGAAACCCCAGCTCCTGTGCGAGCTGGGTTGAATGGATGGGCGGAGAACGTGCACAGGAAGAAGGCGGACGTGATGGGGTGGTCCGATGATCGAGGCGAAGGCGGATATGGACGGAATCGAAGGTGAACGGCGATGGCGAGATTTGGGCGTAATGCGAAATAAAAGAAAAAGAAAGAGAACTAAGGCTACCTGGGCAGATGGTTCGACTAGGCTTGAGCTCTGGATCTCTGGGTCGTGGCCTCGCGGGTCGTCGAGGCCTGAGGCTCGAGCTCTACCTTCAGGCGGAGCACGGCGGCGCTAAGACGCCGGATCTGAGGTCCTCACACTCTCGCCTCGCTGCTACACCACCGGAGGCGAGCTGTCACTCTCGCGAGGATGATGGAGGTCACTGGGTGGAGAAATGACGAGCCAAATAGAACCTATTTATGAAAGACTCAAGCACATAAAACCATGAGAAATAAATAAAAATAAGAGGGATGAAAAGAAAATCCGGTGACGTCCCCTAAGTGCACTTGACTCTCAATGAAACAGACCCTACACACACAAGCGTATTTAATGGCCTTAAAAAAAGAAAAAGAGGCAAGTACCAAAAGAAAAACTACAAATTTCTACAAGAATAATAATGCAAATATAAGTAAAAAAAATTATGTGCAACGTTATGAAAATCTTCCAAGTCTTCTCCTTTTGTCTCCTGATCTCTCCTACAATTCGATGAAGAAACAAACCACCAACACTTTGCTTGGGTGCCTTGATGCTCCTAGGAATGCTACCCTCGCTCGTCGAGCCCTTGTAAGAAAGAGAGAAGCAAAAGAGATGTCAGAACATAGTTATCAAAAATATGAGCAAATAAGCAAAAATAAAAGCGGACAATATAGACAAAGAAGACAAATAAAGACAAATAATTAGATACGAGGAAAAATGAGAAGAGCAACTGAAAGATTTCTCAATTGAATCCATAAGTTCGATCTTGGGGAGTTTTCAATGTCCAACAAATCAGATACACCAAGCATTGTGTAAGACCCCTCATGGTACATTGAAATCAGAATGAGTGCTTACTCCTCAGCAAGATGCAATCCACACAGTATACATAAATATAGACAAAAATAAAATGACAAAAATATATACAAGTGACAAATATACAGATAGAAATAAGAAGAAGAAATAATAGAAAAAGAAGGCAAGAAAATAAGAAGAAAAATCAAACATGTACCTACAATGGGGAATAATAGGCTATAAGAAGAAAAACCTATCTACCCTTGTCATGCCTCCCCAACACCGGTGCATTTTGTCGAGCAAGGAAAATTCATGATTTAATTTGATTGAATTAATGCAGTGTCATTGCAACCCTAAAAATCCCTCAAATTTATTATTTCTCAAGCTAAAAAGAATAAAGAAATGTAAGCAAGAGAATTTTGCTATTAATTTACATGTATAATTTACGAGGTCGAACTCAGGGAGGCTCCAAAAATCCTTAGGGTTATTAAATCAATAAAAATTCAATGAAATAAAACTAGGAATTCTAAGCACACTACTCATGGTTTTTGTGAATTTTTGTTATTTTAATTTTTTTATGAAATCTTAATTTTTATTTTTTTATGCTTTTATGATTTTATAATTTTTAGTGAATTTTATACTTTACAAAGTTTTTGTATTTTTGAAATAAGAGAAAACAAAAACAAATAGAAGGAATAAGGGAAAAGAAAGGAAAGCAATTTTTTGTATTTTTAAAATCTTGCAAAAATGCACCAAAAATTAAACAAAAAAATTTTTGATTTTCTGGATATTTTCTATTCTTTTTGTGCATTTTGAGAATTTTAGAATTTTTAACGTTTTCAAATAAATTAAAAATTGGAAAATAAAAAACAAAGTGATGTGAATGTTTTTGGAATATTAAAATAGGGAATAAAATAAAAAATTAGGAAATTATACACAAATAGGAAGATAGAATTTTAAATTTTCCATAAAGTATTTTCATGAAATTTCTGTAATTTTCATTAATTTTTTAAGAATTTTAAGTGTTTTAGAGTTTTTTCTATTTTTTGTTTCATATGAGGAATTAGAAAAAGAAATTTGGTCAGAAATAAAACAAATAAAAACACATACAAACCATTTTTCCGAATTTTTAAAAAGTTTTTATAATTTTAACCGAATTTTATGCAAACAGGAGAACTTTTCAGGTTTTTCATTTATTAAAAATACAAAAAATAATTAAAATGTAAAATAAATTTTTGTGATGAAAGAACTAATTACCATGAACGTAATGTGCTTTTTTAGGTTTTTTTAATGAGAACATGGAATTTATTGAATGCAATTAGCAATCAAAAAGAAATGCAGACTCAAAGGGCTAAAAATGAAAAGAAAGTTAATTTATAGACCAAATAAATAACAGAATGAAGAACTACTAGGTAATTGTGCAATTTTACGAGAAATGTTCTTGCCAACTCACATGAGTCATGCTGGCATGGGTATTTATGGAATTATTTTATTTCAAAGGACTATATAATAGCACAACATGCAGATTTTATTTGCATTTTTTCCAAAATCACGTGCTATGCACGCTCTTCACTTCAAATGGGACTAAAATGTGAATAAAATAAATAGCAAGGTGATATGTAAATGTTCAACAACAGTCTGACATGTGCCCAAAGGGGACATATTTTCAAAATAAGAAACTTGCCAGGCTTGAGTCCAATTTGTCTTCCAGTCCACATGGCAGAAGGGACAACTCAGATGCTTCTTTGCTTTTGGAATAACATCTAAAAACAACACACTTGGACGGATGGACACTGATTTGGGAAGCTTGAGCAATGACGGATGTTTGGGGCTTTGTGGATGGCCGCATTTCAATCTAGCGTAGGAGTTCTTGATTGGACATCTCTGGAGGTGCTAGAATAACTGGTATGAAGTAGGCACCCGATGATGTTCAATCGGCCACAGTTCAACCAATCTCAATCGTTAGCTCTTCAAACATGCTTGGTCCTTCTTGTGGTGTTCCTCTATCTTGTTAATGTTCTCATAAGGCTCGACGTTGGCTTGATGAAGATTTGGACGTCGACAAGTAATCTATTCCAGATGGGCCTTCTGGTCCTAATCCTCGCTCCCAACTAAGCTCCTGGACCCTGCAAAAAACTTGATGCTTGGAGTAGCTTCCACAACCATGTTATTAGTAGCAAAATGGACAAATGGACATGAATCAGTCGACTATGTGTGGGAGTGGTCAGAGATGAGTTGAGTTCCATATATAGATAGACATGGGCCTCAGGAGATGGGGAGAAGCGCGAATACACAATGCCGAGCATAAAGATCAAGTTTGGTGTGCGTGAAAGTGATCAGAAAGTTCTGATCTTACTGATCGGAGATGGGATGGTCGATGATCGAATCAAACTAAAAACTAAATCAAATTGCAAAATCTAAAGGGGAAATGCAAAGAGATAGAGTAATATATCTATTGATGGAACGAGTGGGTGATAATCATCTTAATTCACTGTATGTTAATCGAATCACTTCCCTAGCCTCAACTTACACTCTTGATCAAAGGTCCTCTTCTCTGTCACTAGAGTGATCCCTCTCTCACTCTATCTCAGGGAAATCATGGCAAATGGATAGGTCATGACGATGGTGGATCCGTGATTATAAATAAGAGTGGTGTCCGCTGCATTTTGAAATTCAAATTATGAACAATCCTAGGCAAGAAGAGAGGACATGATAATCTAGATATGAAGAGGGTAGTTAGGGTTAAAAGTCAGGAGATTAAAATAGAGGACGTTGAAGAATGAGGCGTGCAGAAAAATTGGGAGAAGGGGCGATGCTGTGTAGGAAATGTGGGAGAAGGCCGTGGAATGGGGAGTTGACACGGGTCAACATATATGGGCTCAACCAATCAGAGAGCGATTGGTTAGGAGACAAAACCACTACGAGACAATAAGGTAAAAATATGAAATTAATCTAATTAATATAGAAAATAAATTCAAATAAAATAATATTGAAAATCAAAATGTTTATAATTAAATTAACTTGTTTTGATGATTTTTAATGAATGAAATAAATATATACAAGTGGAAAAATTAATAAAATATGTTATTTATTGGTATATATAGCTATTTATACAACACCATGATTTTTAATTTATTATTTTAACATATATAATTTTATAATGTATTTATTTACAATATTTTAGAAGTATTTAAATGTTATTTTTATTTTCATTTTTTTATGAGATGATTAATTAGGGTAAATAAATAGTAGTATTTTACAATATATACTGTCATATATACAATATGTAGATGATTTTATTTTTGTTTATTTATGAATTTGTCAATTTTATGTGTATTTTATATAGTCAAATATAATAAAGAAAAATGGCTAAAATACAATGTATACAAAATACAAAGAAAATATATTTATATATATAAATAGATGTCTAATATACAATTGCATTCCAAATGGCCACATTTCACATCTTTACTCTGATTTTTATGAAACCACTTCCATTTTGAAGATTATTTAATTGAGTACAATGAAAGTGAGTTTGCTTAATTTTGAATTTTTATGGTGAAGACATTTTATCTAACAAGTTGAGCTTGGTGGCTTTTTCAACGTGTTGTATTATTTATAGATTATTTTTACGTACAAGTTTCAAGAAGAAAATTTTTTTTTGTAGTGAGTTTGGTGATAAATAAAATTGTGTATAGAATATGTGATATATAAAACGATATATTGGTGATTAATACATACAGGTGAGGATTGATTTTCTTGTATTTAGGCCTTATATCCCCCTACTTTATTCTTGGTAGATTAGGTCAAGTCTAGACCTACTCTCGAGGTCAGGGTCGACCTATATCTATTACATATATACAACTTTTGGTTTTATTTGTTTTTCTTTTATTTATTTATTTTAGGTTAGAATAGATATTTATAAGTATTTAAAAGTGTTTTATAAGGGATGTTAAACTATAACAAGTGAATAAAGATGATGAAATGCATATTCATCACCTGCCTACACAATTGAAGAACACAATCCAAGTACGCTAATCATAAATTAAATGAATAATCTTGGACAGAGAAATCATCCGTGAAGACCTCCAGCCATTTCGTTAAATATAGCGATCATGCACCATTAAAATATGTTCGGGACATTACAATGCCCGAATGGCATGCGCCTGAACACCTATGTGCAGAAAGGACAAGTCAAAGTGGTCTTTTCCTAGTATTCAATGGTGATGGCTACATGAATGTAAACTAAGTACTACACAAGGAAATAGAAGAACTCCTTCACATCTAATATCACCAAAATCTGGTCAATAAAAGGTAGGGGAAAGTGATCATTCTTGGTCGCGACATTCTTAGTTATGTAATCGACACATACATAACACAAAGTGGGTGCCCATGTCGCAATCTCTACTCCCTCCTCATTGATGACCATATCGATTCCTAACTTCTTAGGGACAACATGAAGGGGGGCAACCCACTTAGAGTCAGAGATGGGTTTATAAATCTTGCTCTATACCGTTCCTCAATCTCTTTCTTAACTATTTCCCAAAGATTTGGATTAAGTCTCCTCTAGAATTTACGGAAGGCCTATCATTATCCTTATCAAAAATATGGTGTGAGCAAAGAACCGGGATAATGTCCACTAGATCCAATACTATCATACGTATAGCCTTGTAATTCTTCTCTAACATCACTAACAACGTAAACTCTTGTTCTACAATCAGTTTAGAACTAATGGTGACATGGAATCTATTCTTTGGTCTTGCAAGAAAAGAATGCGTAACTGTAGGAGGTAGCAGCTTTAGCTCTGGAAATGAAGTATCATCAACCAAATCAGGCTGAATTGTCATTGAATTTGATTCCGTGCTGCATGGAGGTTGTGCTAACTCTATAGTGCTGGCCACCAACTTTGATAAATTAAATCAGATCGCTAACGGTATTTCAGCCAAATTTGCATTCAACTCTAATTATAAATCCTTTGATTGTTCGTTAGTAGTAGGAACTGACAGATCTATAGAGATCATTGTGTCATCAAAGGAATAAATAGATTATCTACTTCCTAAAAACTCTGGCTACACCTCATAGTTTGAATCGTGCACATTGTCCTCTCCAGATGAGAGAATCTTGCTAAGTCCTGTCAGGTTATGTTTCCATACCCCAATTGTGCTAACAACTCTACAATCTTCTTAGGAAGATGAACATAAATTTGTGCTTGAGTCTGAGTCAGGTTACTGCCATTTCATTTGCTTCATCCTAAGTTCCACTTCTCTACGAGGAGAATGGAACTTCATTATCCCCATGTGATAATCAAACAAAGCTCTAGCGGTCCAAAATAAAGGGTGCCCAGAAATGATATATGATTCACTCTAATTATTGGGGATATCCACATAAAGGATAGTGAAGTCAACTATACAATCTTGTCCCTCAATTATTATGATAACTTCTCTTACCTAAACCTTTGCCTTTTTGATAGATTCATCAACAACCAAGATAAAAGTTTTGGATTTACGAAGGGGTCCCAACTCCAACTTCTCATATAAAGCAAAGGAAAGTAGATTGATCGATAATCCATTATCCAGGAGAGTGAGTGCAAACACCATCTCATCAATATGACTTACCACATTATGTTTACCTAGATTTTAGTAGATGTCAGTTATTAAGGTAGTATGTTGTGGCAACCGATAAAACATGTGTCTTGACATAACTGTTCGTCTCCTTATTGATAACCATGTTAGGTGAACAACATACTTTTAAATATTTATAGAAGACTGGATGACTTGCCACATATACATCAAATGTCACTTTCACCTAAAACCTCGCAAGTAACACATATCCTCCACCTATAAATCATTCTGCCTTGCCACGTAATCACGTCGTCCACCAATTGATGGTCATAGGCCCAACTTCCGTCGTCCCTTCGATGACAACAGAGGAGCACATTCCTGAGGTACCAACGAGCCCAGCCCCGGTGTCGACCCATGGCCTCTCCAGCCATGCCGCGGATGCCCAAGTGCCAATAATTCCGCTGGTGTTGGTGAACAACTCGAGCTATGACCCCGAGCTTCGAATGAATCTCGGCTCAAGCTTCTGTCTATCGTTCTCCTCCTCGATCCTCCAGGTATTGTACAATGTTTTTATTTTGTTTTCTCTTAATTTATCCACCGTTGACTTCCATTCACACCATTGCATGACCATCTTCTTTGCTCCCCCACATAACCACCATCCACGGTAGCCACTCTGCTCACCCTTCCCCCTTCTCCAGAACCTCCTTCACACTGCCCCACTTGTTCTCTAGTTAGCTGGAGAAGACCTATTAGACCCCTGCCTTCTCCATCTCGACCGGGTCCTCTACTTCACTCGCCTCACATGCACACACAACTTCAGCTTTGGTCTAACAATTCATGTATTTATTTCTCCAATGTTTGGAGCTCATGCCCCAACTCCGATCTCGTGCGCCGCCTTTGACGAGCCAATACTGCCCAGCTTCTCTAGTCAGTGCTGGATCTTCATTCGTGTCCAGCTTATCCGCCATTGGAGAGGACAAGAGCCAACAACTTCTCGCGTTGTAACATATCGCGAAGGGTTTTGGAAAGTGATGACGGTTCTACCCCCATATCTTGGCGAGATCCGGAGGACCATCCCCCTCTGTAGTGGTGTGTTTGATAACCGCAAAGCTTCGAAGGCCTCTTCATCAACTTCTTGAGGCTATAACAGGAGATGGCCTTACACGCTCCATCCCAGGCAAACCCATCCATCTTCACTCTTTTGCCTCCTTATTCACAAGATCGCGACCTTCCTCCTTCGCTCACCAGTTCCGCGATCACCTCAACCTCAGTTGCTCCATCGCTTTCATCACATCCACCACCTTACCCCTATACACGTACCACCTTTCCTGTAGCGCCTTCGCTTCCCACCGATCACTAGCTCCACCTCAATTGGAGCTCTCGCTTCCCCGCTACATCAGTCGATGTCCGAGGATCCCACCTTCAAACTACTCATTGAGCAGCTTCAGCCGAAGGACTACTATCATTCGCCATCCTTCTTTAGGACACCTAGATGAACTCTTCTGTGCCTCGCACTGCCTCACCACCATCACAGCTCGGCCAGCTGCTTCGGCAGTGTGATCGCTTGACACCACTTGCCCAACCAAGCCCTCCCAACATACCTCCCTTGTCTACAATTCTTTTGACCTCATCTTCAGGCGCATGCACGGGTGTCTACTACTACTTGAGCTTCTAGCTGCTCCAGACATCGACCTCCATCGCTAGCACTCCAACACTGCTTCCCCCGTGCTAGTGGCCTTGCAGCCGCTTTGAACCACTCTAGCCGAGCACCGCCAGCAATCCAGCACCGCACCTAGGCACCTCCGCTCCTTTGTATTCAACGAAATTGGACGAAAAAAACCCCCACTCACGTGCAACTCATGCCCCTATTGGGTTGATTAAACATAGGCCTCAGGAGTTTCCCCATTTTATTTGAGTCTTGCTCAGCCAACGCACATACATCGCACGTGCTTGTGGATATTTTGTTCGAAAACCCATGTGTTCCTAGAAATTCACACAGTAGCCTGCGTTAGCAACCTCACATGCAATGCAGCCCCCTATTGGGAGAAATTGCACAAAACCCCTCGTAAGTTTAAGTAATTAAAGAAGTGCCCCCTAACGTTATTTTTTTAGTTTGATTATTTCCATTTTTTAATTTGCAATTCCACCCAATCTTTATGCTTGAATTTGGACTCATTTTGACATCATTTCATTAAAAAAAAGCACGTTGTAGTTCAATTAATTCTGTATCTCTTAGATATTTTTGTGTAAACTTGTGATAATTTTTAATTAATTAAATTATTTTGAGGACAACTTGCATATTTTACTCGTTCCTTTATGTGAAATTCTTATTTAAATAATAATTGCTCAAAAAATTATGCAAAATTAGAGATGATGTGTCTGCATGTGTTTTAATTACTAACCAAGTTTCATCAAAAATGGATGTGCTTTTTGCATAAAATAAATTACTTAGTGATTTCAGTAAATGATTTTTAGTTGAATACACAAATGATATTTTGGCGAAATTATAAGTCACCTGGATTGATCGTTAAAATATACTTTTGAGATAAATTGGTTTCAATATAATTTGATTTCTGGAGAAATTGCAAAATTAATATTCACAGTCACTCTATTTTCATTAAAAAATTCATAGTTAATTCATATTGCATCCAAAAAATCGAAAAAAATTATAGTCGCTTAATTTCATCATATTCCACCTTTTAGCTATGTTTGAGAATTTTTGGACATGATTTGTTTGTAAATTGAATTTTAGTCCCCGAACTTTACCAAATTTGAAATTCCTCCATAAATTTCTTTTAAAAATACAAAAAAATTATTCCTTGAAATCATTATTCTATATCGACTATAATCAACTTAAGTCGACAATGACCTCACTGAGTTTGACCTTGGACTTGCCTAAGTAAAAAATAATTTGATCGCTCGCTTTAACTGGATAATTAATTAGCGGGATTTCATTAATCCAAATTGCTTGCTTACAACGTTGCTGTTAAACGTTAATTTCACAAAATTAACTAGGGCAAATCTTCATTTATTGCTTATACTTTTGTATTTTAAATATATGGCTAATAAATAAAAATTAAAATACACAATCAATTCTTTGTATGTAATGATTAATACATCAGGCTAAAAATGATTTTGTAAATTCTTTGAAAAATAGTTTGAAAATCCTTTTTAAAAATCTTTTGAAAACATATTGGAAAATGTTTTGTCAAATATTTTCAACCTTTAAAAAAAATTGCGAAAAAATCTTTCATTATTTGAAATAATATGTTTTGAAAACCTATTTGCAAGTGATTTTTAAAATTAGTTGCAAAAATAGTTTGAAAATTCTATCTATATTGTTTAAAAAATCTTTGTAAAAGGGTTTTCAAATTCTTGAAAATACTTGTAAAAATAATTTTTCAAATAAGTTTGCAAAATAAAGCTTTCAAAACATTTGCAAAAATCTTTCCAATAATTTTGGAAAACAGGTACATATGTCAAAAAAATAAAAAATGTTTACAAATTATATTTCTACAATATTGTAAATTCATAAATCCAAATTCTTATAAATACCAAGAAGCACTCCCTTGTAAATATCTGAACATATTTCGTTGCCAAAACTTTTTCCTTTGAAAAATCCCTAAAAATTGTAAAATTAAAAACCCCAAAAACATTTGCATAGTCTTTTAAAAAAACTGCATAAAAATTTACAAAACTTTTTTCAAGTTCCCTAAAAAGTTGAAAATCACAAACTTACATCACAAAAATATTTTCCTACGTCATACATAGCATTTGCATTTTTCGGATTAATGATGATAATTGAACTAGTCTAAGAAAAAACCGAAGATTTGATCTTGGTTGGACCTTAATTCTACTTAATCATAGCAACCTCTTGGAACTATAATTGAGATGGTTCTGGTCCACTAGACTTGATTCTTTGAGACCAATTGACTTGGTTGAACGTCGTCTTAAATGCATATGTAGAATATTGTCTTCATTTTGGAGCACATTGACGAGCTGAAAATCCAGCCTTTTAAAAGTGTGCAATTAACACTCAGTGGTAATTGCAGTCGGGCTGAATTCGGTCCGTCAAAAACCATCTATTTAATATGTCAATAAAATCAAATGGTTGTATTTATATTTTACTTGGTATGTAACCAAGGTCGAACTCAGGGACACGAGCCTCTCTCTTGATATTTGGACTTAAATTTATTTAGCAAACTGTTGGATCAATAAATATTAGGTCAATAAATGCAAAAAATGAAACTGTGCATTTATTTACTTGGTTTTATCATGCAAATAGATGCAACTAAATGCACTGCAAATATGCCCGAATTATACAAATACTTTAGCCATTTAATTAGAAGTCAAATCAGGGTCAAATAATGAATCTATTTTCATTCATGTAAAAATTAGGCATGAGAAGCATTGAAATCAAGACACTTAGCCAATAATATAATACATCAAATCTCATAGTGTCAAATCTAAAACACAAGCACACCATAAAGAAGACAATGAAAAGAGCATCAAAATGCCACTGAAATCGACTCAATCGGAGCTAGGATGCTCAAGATTTACACGAGTGAAGCCAAGGGCATAAATGCAAGAAAACAGGAAAGATAAATAGCAAACAGGTCCCAGGGAAAGACTAAAATGCAATTCAAAGAAAGTTTGGGACCATCCCTGTAAATAACCCCATACGTACAGGGGTATTTTTGTAATTATTCAATTGTGCGAGGGTATAAATGCAAAAAACCCCTGATGCACGTGATCGGCACGTGATTCCAGGACCTATATGTAATTTTGAAGAATCTGGTGGGCCTCCCTGCAATTTACCCAGAACGCACGTTTGGGGCATGATGGCTACAAGCTCGGTGAAGATTAGGCTCGGAGGAGGCTCGAGACAACTTCGGCTAGGCTAGGAATGTACGAGCCTCTATGCTTGGGCTAGGATGAGGCTCGGTGAGGCTCGAAGCTCTGTGGAGGCTCGGGGCACCCGAGCCTGCTGGTCTGGTGCTGAGGCTCGGAGAAGCTTTTGCTCTGACACGTGGACCATCGAAGACCGTCCAATCTCGAGGATCCAACGGTACCAGTAGGCTGTGCGAGATGGCAATGTGGCTTCTTCTAAGCCGTTGGATGAACATCGAGGAGGAGCATCCAACGGCTGCTGCTTCTTCCTCCTCGGCTGCAACTGGCGGCATCTTCGAACTCCGACGAAGGGACCCAAGCTCCGCCGCTGTTGTCGGACTCAGTGGAGATCCCCGGAGCATCCTTGACGTACGTCGAGGAAGTTGGAAGCTTGGGGAAGATGCCAGACCTCCTGGATCAAGTCATCGGAGCTCGTATGTTGGTGGTGAGGTTGACGAAGTCAGCTCCGATGGAGCTCCGGCCATTGAAGGATTTTAAGACCTGCATTGTTAACAAAAATAGCCGAAGCAATCTGGGGCTACGATGGGTGCGGGATGAAGTGACATGGTTGGCCATGATGGGATGGAGAAGGTGGCGGCCATCTATCTTCTCTGTCGAACCCAAAGTAGTTGGGTCGAAGATGATCTGGGGTTATGGAGGAATATTTGGGTGATCAGAGTGAGCGAGTGAATGGGGGCGGTGCGACGAAGCTTACGAGAGGGACAACGAAGGGCGAGGATGCGTGTAGAAGCCTAAGAAATCGTTAGAAAATAACGAAAAATACAAGAGGAGGTCGGAGAAGCTTACCTGGATAATGACAGATCAGAGGCTTGAGATTGGGGTTCGAGGTGAACCCCGAGTCTTCGCTGGACCCCCTCAGCTAGGTGGAGCAGCTCGAGCGGAAGCTGAGCTCCGCGACGCGACCATGGAAGGCATCGGGTCTACACCAGAGGAGATCACCGTCGTCATGCTCCTTTCCACCCCCTTGCTGTCACCGGGGGGTGGAGGCTTGCTGGACGACTCCCAGCGTAAAGGTGGACAAAGTTTATTAGGGGCGACGACGGCGTATTTAAGAAGTTGGAAGATGAAGTTCTGGTGATGGTGGTGGTGATTTTAGTGGGAGAGATGGACGCGAGGAGCAGTTATGAGGCGACCCATGAGTCCTGCGAGGATGAATGATGATCGGACTCGATCATGGGATACTGGGATCGTGGAGAAGATGGCTGGAGATGCGGAGAAAAAAGGAAGGGTGAGGTAGTCCCGCGATGTGGTGAACATGGGAGAGAGAGAGCTGGAGGTTGATGACGACGCTTGGTCGTTGGATTATACAATCCAACGGTCGAGGGGCTGGCGCTGAAGAGCGGTCTAGATTAGATCGCGGCTGCGAAATCGAACGGTGCACAAAGTGCCACATGGAGGGCGGAGCGAATGGTGCCAACGGGCGGCTGTGATGAAATTGGTGGACTGATCGGGTGGCAGAGATCGCAGTGGGATTGGAGAGACGGAGATGAAATGGTTGCTGGCGATCGAGGGGTGCAGACACCGCCATGTGTCGTGCTGAGGGCGCGGCACTAGCGTACGGCTGTGATGGAATCTGGAGCTAGATCGGATGGCGGGCAGCAAAGGGTGTGTGGAGATAGTGGGGCCGTTGTATCAAGAAGAGATCCAACGGCAGGAAAAAAGGGTGGCAATAGCAAAGGGGTCGGGCCACGTGGCTCAACCAGAAAGAGCTACGTGGCCCAATCAAATTATTGCATCAAAGTTTTGAAGAAATAAAGGGGAAAACAACCGAATTTGGAAAAACTTAAAACATAAAAGTTGTAGATCTTGATGAGATCTACAAGTTTCATGTTGACAAAAAATGGAGATGAGGTTATTTAAAGGCAGAAAATATTTTTGAGGGCATTTTTTAGGATAAAAACACCATGGATTTTAATTATGCCATTTTTTGCATTTTTAATATATTCAATGACTTTGATAGTTACAAGACTTTGTCTGGCTTTTATTGACACCAATTTAAGCAAGGGGGTTAAAATAGACAAATTAAGATGATGAAATCAAGTTTGATCACCCCCCTATACTTAAACTATGCTCTTCCCCGAGCATCAACGAAAATGAATGAGCTGGATCAACCCCCTTGTGCATGTGCGTACAGGATCTGATATGTTCAAGTCCACTCAACTTTAGAGATCCAAAATCTTAGAGCTCAAATCAACCTTAAACAAGAGGCATCCAATTCCTCTAGTTTTCCCAGACTCTCTTTGATGTACATATAAACTAAGGGTATGACTTTTAGTGTTGACTGCATTTGCAAGAGTAGAGTCAAAACGTCACCCAAGGTCTTGGTCCAAGAAATTCTCCTAAGGACCCATTCCTTAACACTAGGCAATAAATCAAATCTTGCGTCTAGTCCACCGTCTCTTTAGTTGTCAGACTTGAAAGTGTAGATGGAAGGCCAGTGATGGAGGGTATAGGATTGTGTCATTTCTTCTCTCCCTCTCATTGGAACTAGGATTCTCTCTAGTGCCTTATTGCGCAACATATTTTTTGGTGTTGATCAGTGCGCCCGTCAAGAGAAGTTGGAGCCGTCTGCACTTGTTTTCCTGGGACTACACTGGGGTGTGTCTTTTCGAGTACCTATCGTACCTTCTACACCCAGACTTGTAGCATTTACGATGCAAAGCCTTTTCTTGGAGCGAGCCTGACTCCTGGTCCTAATAGCGATGGTCCAAGTGGACACTTTGAAAATGTTTGGGAGTGCTCGCCTTTGGTGGAAGCTCTTGTTGAATTTTGACTTTGTATGGAATGAGAGCTTTTCCTTGACATTTCAAAGATTTGTAGTTATTTTAGCTAGCTCTAATGCTTTTACCAAGAGTTGGCGCACACTGATCAACATTTTTATTTATTTCACACCCTGGCACTTAGGTCAATGTCAAGATATTAGTATCAGAACCTAGTTCTCATACTGGCTAAAGTTGCTGACACTCAGGTTTCATGAAGCCTTCAAAGATTTTATCCCATCCTCGAGCATCATTAAATCAAGTCCAGACTCAAATCCCCCTGCCCAGTCCCTCAAGTGAAGAGTCAACTCATCTCATCGAAACTGCAGTCGTGCATGTGATGTGCTGAGCACATTCTTATGGTCGGAGACTAAGCATGCAATATACCATGCAAATCTAGAAACCTAGGGAAATATGGATGATTATGTCGAAGACCCAGATGGCTAAGGCTGGTTAACCTAAAATCTCAAGTCCTCATAAACCAAGTTTCTTTGAACATTTCCGATCCTGGGTGGAAGTGTGAATTTAGAGGATTAATCCAACTCCTTCATTCAAAAACTTTTTTTTTGAGCACTTTAAATGACAACATTCGTGACTGCATAAACTCAAATGAGTAGATGCATCTGCATTCAGCCAGTATAGGTGTAAGTATAGACTGGAGCCTGTTGCTTGCGGACGAAGCCTTATGCGATGCCCTCTAAACCACCTACCCTGCTAAGGTTGAACCCTCACTGAATGTGGCTACTTATTTGGGCTTAGTAGTCACTAATGACTCTTAAAGGATTTTGAATTTTCTCATTTTTATGGAATTTTAATAGAGGTTATAACATAGGTTAAACTCAACTTTCCTTGAAATCAAAAAGAATTTTCAATACCAAGTCACATAAATGAAGATTTTTCAAAATATTTTAAAAGGATTTTTTAAAACAAGAGGAACTCATTTTTCAAATCATTTTCAAAATTATTTTTATAAAAATAGTGTAACATAATATAGAAAGCATTGAAAATAAATCTGGTCCACTTAGTTCAAAGGATTTTACTTTAGCCAAAAAGTTTAAAGTTTTTGATATTTTTCAGATTTTAGCTAAAGTACACATATTGTATATATGGTATACCCCCTATACTTAAATTTTGCTATGCCCTCATAGCACTAGATGAAACAAGTCCATAGGTCCATTTCAATATAGGGAAATATACGGAAACTAGGGAGGGCCCCCCTATACTTAGGTTAGAACTAACCTAAGTATTTGAGGCAAGGAAAGATGAGTATAGAAAATCACGGGGACTCGGGTCCCCCCTATACTTAGGCTGAGAGTAGCCTAAGTATAACGATTGAGTGTTGATGTTGGGAGAGACCCGAGGTAAACGAAGAAGACGGATGGATATACAAATGAGTGGATGATTCTTCGGAGATCAATGGAGTACCTAAGGCTCTGGGGAGGGTGCCAGAGCAAACATGGCTCAAACAAGCATGCAACACACTTTAATTTCACCAACTCACATATGAAACCAACATATGTTGGTTTATTATCTTGTAGGTTTTATTGGTGATTAAAATATTCAATTTTTACACAGAAAAATTGTTAAGTAAAATCAGTTGCGTAACGAGGGTGTTGCTCTCCAAAAATAGGGTTTTGCTCCATTTTAAGGTTTGCTTGCAATTATCAGTCCTAATTGTTTTTCTTAAGTTTATCACTGAATTAAGGTGAGCACATAAATCAAGCAATCATCGTCTATCGCTCATTCCCTTTTTCCATTAACCTAGGTGATCAAGCAAGGAGGGGAAATCGAGAAAACCATGTAATCGATAAAAACCATGATCTAGGTTAAGCGAGAAAACATGCAATCACTTAGCAAAAATACGTGAAAACTTGGACTGTTTTGAAAACCAAAATCATATGTATGCAAGTCGATAAAAATCCGCACCTAACATGCTTCTATTAGCGGGGAAGAATATCTTGTAAATTTGGCTAAGTGAGGCGACACTATGTGCGTCTTTATTTAAAGTATGTCCTACCTACGAGAAAGCACGTAAAAAATGAAATGATGAAAGAAGCTCGAAGAGCCGCATGCCTGGTCCTAGGTCGACACTCAAGTGGGGACGATCCCCACACAACCACATATAATTGTTCATCTACAAGCATGAGTCTTCGATCGAAGACCATTGTAAAGACGATTATTAGATGAGATGAAATGATATGCAAAATAACACATTTTTTCTTTCTTTTCGATTTGCTTCAAGAATGCTTTTACGGCTGCTCGCAGCGGGATGCACCTGCTCCTCGCCTCCTCGAACTCAAGGGACCTGTCACAAAATCAAAAGTTAGATATCAATCGAAAATAAAAATTTTTATAATGCAAGACAAATGAACAAATTGACCTACATAAATGAAACACTTAATAAAATAAAAAAAAATCCAAATAAAATAAAAGATGAGTCGTGTCCCCAACAACGGTGCCATTTGACGAGCCGAAAATCTAGCCCTTTAAAAGTGTGGAATTAACACTCAATGGTCATTACAGTCGGGCTTAATTCGTTCCGTCAAAAACCATCTAATTAATTTGTCAATAAAATCAAGTGGTTGTATTTATATTTTACTTGGTAAGTAACCAAGGTCGAACTCAGGGACACGAGCCTCTCTTGTGATATTTGGACTTAAATTTATTTAGCAAAGTGTTGGATCAATAAATATTAGGACAATAAATGCAAAAAAATGAAACTATGCATTTTTTACTTAGTTTTTATCATGCAAACATATGCAATTAAATGCACTGCTAATATGCCAAAATTACACAAATACTTGAGCCATTTAATTAGAAGTCAAATCAGGGCCAAATAATGAAGCTATTTTCATTCATGTAAAAATTAGGCATGAGAAGCATTAAAATCAAGAAACTTAGCCAATTAAATAATACACCAAATCTCGCAGTGCCAAATCTCAAAGACATGCATGCCATAAAGAAGACGATGAAAAGAGCTTCAAAAAGCCACTGAAATCGACTCAATCGAAGCTAGGATGCTCAAGATATACACGAGTGAAACCAAGGGCATAAATAGCAAACATGTCCCTGGGAAGCACTAAAATACAATTAAAAGAAAGTTCAGGACCTTCCCTGTAAATAACCCTATAGACACAGGGGTATTTTTGCAATTATTCAAATTCGCGAGGATATAAATGCAAAATACCCCGATACACGTGGTCGGCACGCGATTCCAGGACCTATCTGCAATTTTGAAGAATCTGGTGGGCCTCCCAGAAATTGGTCCAGAATGCACGTGTGGGGCACGTGTGCTCCAGGCTCGGTGAAGATCAGGCTCGAAGGAGGCTTGGGACAGCTTCGGCAAGGCTCGGAATGTACGAGCCTCCAGTCTTGGGCTCGGATGAGGCTCGGTGAGGCTCGAAGCACTGGGGAGGCTAAGGATAGGCTCGGGGCACCCGAGCCTGCTGGTTTGGAGCTGAGGCTCAGAGAAGCTCTGCTCTGACACGTGGACCATCGAAGACCGACAGATCTCGAGGATTCGATGGTACCTGTAGGCTGCACGAGATGGCGGCGTGGCTTCTTCTAAGACGTTTGGTGAACTCTGAGG
Source organism: Ottelia alismoides (assembly GCA_037367405.1). Lineage (NCBI taxonomy): Eukaryota > Viridiplantae > Streptophyta > Magnoliopsida > Alismatales > Hydrocharitaceae > Ottelia > Ottelia alismoides. Next base: position 51,877 of record JAZKJV010006486.1, read on the forward strand.
AGTAGCAACCAATGATTGTTGCTTCTTCCTCCTCGAAAACGATGCCATTTGACGAGCCGGAAATACAGCCCTATGAAAACGTGGAATTAACACTCAGTTGTCGTCGCAGTCGAGCTGGATTCGGTCCATCAAAAACCATCTAATTTAATATGCCAATTGAATCAAATGGTTGTGTTTATATTTTACTTGGTATGTAACCAAGGTCGAACTCAGGAACATGAGCCTCTCTCGTGATATTTAGAATTTTATGAATTTAACTAAGTGTTGGATTAATGGATAGTAGGTCAATGGGTGCATGAAGACAAGATTAAATGCATTAAGGAAACATGAATCTATGCATTTTTTATTTGATTTTTATCATGCAAACAAATGCAATTAAATGCACTACAAATATGCTCGAATTACACAAATACTTGAGCCATTTAATTAAAAGTCAAATCAGGGGCAAATAATGAAGCTATTTTCATTCATGTAAAAATTAGGCATGAGAAGCATTGAAATCAAGACACTTAGCCAATGAAATAATACACCAAATCTCGTAGTGTCAAATCTAAAAGACATGCATGCCATAAAGAAGACAATGAAAAGAGCTTCAAAATGCCACTGAAATCGACTCAATCGAAGCAAGGATGCTCAAGATATACACGAGTGAAGCCATGGGCATAAATGTAAGAAAACATGAAAGATAAATGGCAAACATGTCCCTGGGAAGCATTAAAATGCAACTAAAAAAAAGAAAGTTCGGGACCTTCCCTGTAAATAACCCCACACGCACAGGGGTATTTTGCAATTATTCAAACTCACGAGGGTATAAATACAAAATACCCCCGATACACATGGTCAGCACGTGATTCCAGGACCTATGTACAATCTTGAAGAAATATGGTGGGCATCCCTACAATTTGTCCAGAACGTATGTGCAGGGCATGTGGGCTCCACGCTCGGTGAAGATCTGGCTCGAAGGAGGCTCGGGATAGCTTCGGCAAGGCTCGGAATGTACAAGCCTCCAGGCTTGGGCTCGGATGAGGCTCGGTGAGGCTCGAAGCTATGGGGAGGCTCAGGATAGGCTCGGGGCACCCGAGCCTGCTCGTTTGGAGCTGAGGCTCAGAGAAGCTCTGGCTCCGACACGTGGGCCATCGAAGACTGTCAGATCTCGAGGATCTAACGGTACCTGTAGGCTGCGTGAGATGGTTGATGCTTCTAAGCCATTTGATGAACTCCGAGGAGGAGCATCCAATGGTTGATGCTTCTTCCTCCTTGACAACGACACCATTTGACGAGCCGGAAATCCAGCCGTTTGAAAGCGTGGAATTAACTCTCAGTTGTCATTGCACTCGGGCTGGATTCGGTCAGTCAAAAACCATCTAATTTAATATGCAAATTGAATCAAATGGTTGTGTTTATATTTTACTTGGTAAGTAACCAAGGTCAAACTCAGGGACACGAGCCTCTCTCGGGATATTTAGACTCTTATGAATTTAACTAAGTGTTGGATTAATGGATAGTAGGTCAATGGGTGCATGAAGACAAGATTAGATGCATTAAGGAGACATGAATCTATGAATTTTTTATTTGATTTTTATCATGCAAACAGATGCAATTAAATGCACTACAAATATGCCTGAATTACACAAATACTTGAGCCATTTAATTAGAGGTCAAATCAGGGTCAAATAATGAACCTATTTTCATTCATGTAAAAATTAGGCATGAGAAGCATTGAAATCAAGGCACTTAGCCAATAAAATAATACATCAAGTCTCGTAGTGTCAAATCTGAAAGAAAATCATGCCATAAAGAAGACAATGAAAAGAGATTCAAAACGCTACTGAAATCGACTCAATCGGAGCTAGGATGCTCAAGATATACACGAGTGAAGTGTGGGACATAAATGTAAGAAAACATGAAGATAAATAGCGAACAGGTCCTTGGGAAGGACTAAATTGTAATTAAAATAATGTTCGGGACCTTCCCTATAAATAACCCCACACGAAAAGGGGTTTTTTTTCAAATTATTCAAACCCGCGAGGGTATAAATGCAAAATACCCTCGATACACGTGGTCGGCACATGATTCAGGACCTATCTGCAATTTTGAAGAATCTGGTGGGCCTCCCTGCAATTTGCCTAGAACGCATGTGAGGGGCACGTGGGCTCCAGGCTCGGTGAAGATCAGGCTCGGAGAAGGCTCGGGACAGCTTCGACTTGGCTCGGAATGTACGAGCCTCCAGGCTTGTGCTCGCATGAAGCTCGGTGAGGCTCGAAGCTCTGGGGAGGCTTGGGGTAGGCTCGAGGCACCGAGCCTGCTGGTCTGGTGCTGAGGCTCGGAGAAGCTCTAGCTCCGACACGTGGACCATCGAAGACTGTCAGATCTCGAGGATCCGACGATACCTATAGGCTGCGCGAGATTGTGACGTGGATTCTTCTGAGCCGTTGTATGAACTCCTAGGAGGAGCATCCAACGACTGTTGCTTCTTCCTCCTCGGCTGCAACTAGCGGTGATCTTCAAACTCCGATGAAGGGGCCCAAGCTCCTCGCTGTTTCTCGGACTCAGTGGAGCTCCCTGGAGCGTCCTTGACGTGCGTCGAGGAAGCTAGAAGCTTGGGAATGACACCAAACCTCCTGGATCAAGTCACCGGAGCTCATATGTCGGCGACGAGGCTGATGAAGTCAGCTCCGATGGAGCTCCGGCCATTGAAGGATTTTAAGACTTGCATTGTTAATAACAATAGCCGAAGCATTCTAGGGCCATGATGGGTGCGGGATGAAGTGGCATGGTTGGTCGTAATGGGCTGGAGAAGGCAGCGGACGGCTATCTTCTCCGATGATCCCGGAGGAGTTGGGTTGAAGATGATCTGGGGTTATGGAGGAAGATTTGGGTAATCGGAGTGAGCGCCTGAATGGGGGCGGTGTGATGAAACTTATGAGAAGGACAACGAAGGGCGAGTATGCGTGTAGAAGCCTAAGAAATTGCTAGAAAATAGACAAAAATACAAGGGGATGTCAGAGAAGCTTACATGGATAATGGCGGATCGGAGGCTTGGGATTGGGATTCGAGGTGAACCCCTGGTCTTCGCTGGACAACCTCTGCTAGGTGGGGCAGATTGCGCGGAAGCTGAGCTCCGCGATGCGGCCATGGAAGGCAGCGGGTCTACACTAGAGGAGATCGCCGTCGTCGTGCTCCTTTCCACCCCCTCACTGTCACCGGGCGGTGGAGGCTTGCTAGACGACTCCACGCGTAAAGGTGGACAAAGTTTATTAGGGACGACGACGACAACTTTAAGAAGTTGGGAGTTGAAGTTCTGGTGATGGTGGTGGTGATTTTAGTGGGAGAGATGGAGCACGAGGAGCAGTTATGAGGCGACCCATGAGTCCCGCGAGGATAAATGATGATCGGACTCGGTTGTTGGATACTGGGATTGTGGAGAAGATGGCTAGAGATGCGGAGAAAAAAGGAAGGGTGAGGTGGTCCCACGATGTAGTGAACATGGTGGAGAGAGAGAGCTAGAGGTTGACGACGACACTTGGCGGTTGGATTTTAAAATCCAACGGTCGAGGGGCAGGCACTGAAAAGCGGTCTTGATTAGATCGCGACTGCGAAATCGAACGACGCACAAAGCACCACGTGGAGGTCAGAGCGAACGACACCAAAGGGCGGCTGTGATGAAACTGGTGGACTGATCGGGTGGCAGAGATCGCATCAGGAATGGAGCGACGGAGATGGAATGGCTACTGGCGATCGAGGGGTGCAGACGCCGCCACCTATCGTGCAGAGGGCTCGACGCTAGCATGCGGATGCGATGGAATCTGGAGCTTGATCGGATGGCGGGCAACATAGGGTGTGTGGAGATAGTGGGGCCGTTGGATCAAGAAGAGATCCAATGGTAGGAAGAAAGGGCAGCAAGATTAAAGGGGCCGGGCCACGTGGCTCATCCAAAAAGAGCTTCGTGGCCCAATCAAATTATTGCGTCAAAGTTTTGTAGAAATGAAGAGGAAAACTACCGAATTTGGAAAAACTCAAAACATGAAAGTTGTAGATCTTGATCAGATCTACAAGTTTCATGTTGACCAAAAAATAGATGAGGTCATTTAAAGGCATAAATTATTTTTGAGGGCATTTTTAAGGCTAAAAACACCAAGGATTTTAATTACGCTATTTTTTTGCGTTTTTAATTTATTCAATGACTCTGATAATTACAAGACTTTGTCTGGTTTTTATTGACACCAATTTGAGCAAGGGGGTTAAAAAAGGCAAATTAAGATGATGAAATTGAGTTTCATCACACATGTATGACTTTTCTTGAAAATGTTCTAGCTTGCACACCTACATGTTACACTTTACTCACCTCAGTTGAAGTTATAGAGGGCTCGATTTGCCAACATGAGACATAAGTCAATAGAAACATCGGAAGTCACATATCTATGGCCATTGATTCCAACCCGGCCCAGTATCCATGAGGTCTTACGACAGATGTTGTGGGTTGCAATAGTTCTTCAAAAGATGGATAGTATATTGGCTCGAGAGTAAAAAGTCCTTATGTAAATATTGTAGTATATAGTAGTAGAAAAATGCAATAAAAACACCAAAAAAAATGGGCAAGCCTGGGAAATAAAATGCCTGACGAAGTATGTATATATTTGTATATCCAATAAGCAAGCTTTAGCTTTAAAGTCACACTAATGTGAGCCTAGAACTGGTTGACCTGCCTACACTAGTCAAGCTTCCTTGAATAGATAGCTACAATGGCTACCATCCATTCTTCTCTCCACCTCCTCTTCGTGAGCCTGCTGCACTTGAACTTATAAGGGAATACCGAGCTTCTCGAGGAAAGACTTGTTGGATTGGGGAATTAGGGCCATCATTTTGGAGAAGACTGGCTTTTACTGCTTCAGCCTAGGAGAGCTACATATCACTAACTTTGTACATGATAGCTTAATAGTCGTAAGGGTTTGCATATGAATTGACTTATTCTGACCTGGCTATTGAGGAGACTTGGGTAGAGTTTTGCGATTCTCAGAGGCTATTGTTTTCAAGTTCGGCTCCCACACATGGTTCTGACAGAACTTAAATGTCCAAAGGGACGACTTAAGCTGCAAACTTTGATTTTGTGAAGACAAGTTTAAGAGTTAAAATAAATTCAAGTTCTTTCTTTTTCTATTCTTTATTTTCTTTTCTGCACTTATATGCATAAGTGTTTGTAGGGACTAGCAAAGGCACATATAGGGGGCTGATGAATCTCCAATTCATAACTTGTATTCTTTCTTTTTGCCCTTCACTCCGTAGCTAAATACATGTATATATCATTATTTTTCATAAATTAACATTCATTGTTTTTTGTATAAATATTGTGTAAAATACATTGTTTAAAGCTAAAATAAAATAATAAAGAAAATAAAAGAGAAATAAAATGCCAAAGGTATTTTATAACCCTAAACCCGAGACCTGAGCATCATGATGATTGGGTTGATAAGAATAAAGTAGGGGAGATAAGATTCAAAATCACAGTAAAAATCCTAATATTTATTCCTTAACAATTCACTTTTGGGACCTATTTTATTCTTTATTCTTTATTATTTATACCTCAAATAAGAAAAATTTGTGCATGAAAGTTGTATGCTAAAAATACAAAGAAAAATCCAAAATTTACTTCACACAAAATAATACCCATTGCATATTTTATACTAAGAATAAAAAGCCAAAATCCAAACTTCTTAGACCACCGTCTTTTGCATATGAACTCACAGTATATCAAAATTGCCTTTATTGTATGTAACTTTTTAATAGCTATTTAATGAAGGTTTAGCTTAATTTGGAGTTAAGATGCAAAATTTAGTTTTCAGACCCTTATTCTCTTATATACTTGAATATTCATTTTATTCTATATATTTTTTATTATTTTCTTTTTTATAAATATCATTTATATTATATCTACATAATTTTGAATAAATGAAAACTATTAAAAATAATCAAAATGAATAATGGTACAAAATATTTAGATGAATATATTGTACTTATACTTATATAATATATAATCTATTTATTTTAGTGTATGAGAAACTCATAAAAATATAATAAAAATATATTTAAATTTTCTCAAAAAAGCTATAAAGATATTAATTGAATGAATAAAATAATAAATTATAAAATACAAAATAAAAATAAAATATGTAATATATAGGTACAATACTTGTAAATAAAAACAAGTAATAAATGAATCCATAAAAATAAATAAAAATCAGATTAAAAATACAACATAAATTAATAAAGAACTTTTATTTTATAAATTTTATTTAGTTATTTCATTTTAAATTTTTCTTGATTTTTTCAAACCCTTTTCCTTTGTTGGTCTACATGGACCAACTGTTAGCAATGTGAGCCCGAGGCGAACCATTCCTACGATAAATGTTATTGTAATAAATGATTCATCAATAAAAGTTATTGATTTTGTTTCACTCCCTTTCTGATATTGAATGAATGAATGCACTATAAGGTCCCTCTGTACAATAAGGGTTATGTACCATGGCCAACTTGATAATCATACAGCTGTTGATTCAATGATTGAATCATAGAGGCTGATGCTTGGATGAATATCTAAGGAGTTAGATAGAGGACTCATCAAGCATCATCAATGATTAACAAGTAGTGATCTCCAGTCTGAGTGGGAGATGGCAATCCCATCTCATTAGACTGATATCTGATCGACCTCTTGATGCAAGTCCTCTGCATAGGAATATTGATTCGGAGGTATCAGATTAGTTGAGTCAATGAGTTGACTTAACGAGATCGAGATAACCAAAGACCTGTGATGAATACTGTCACATCACAGGCAAACATCCTCTGACCAGAGACAGATATATTACTATATGTCTGAGCATGTACATTTGGCAGACCAATAGGTTGATGACCTAATCAAGGTCTATACACCGGCGAGCTGGTATGCATGTAAGGGCATATGAGTAATATGATCTCTCAAAGGGATCATACAGGTTCGCTTGTGAACCGGGAGACATGAGCTCACTCATGAGGTATTGGGATTAACCAAATTCCATGCATGGTCATCATGCTTTAGAAGCATGATATGAATTTGAAGGTAAGATATATGCTTTGTGAAAGCATATGATCTGTACCATAACCCAAGGACCAAGATTGAGAAACTTAATGATCAGACTATGAAGATGACAGTGTAAAAGTGATCTTTATCTTCATGATGATCATGAGTCTTCCAGTATGCAGGATGTGCAGGTATTAGGAATACTAGAAGGGTGATTTGATCATAAACGATTGTATAACCATGACGCTTCCATTCCGAGGGAGTGATGAAACAGGTCTGGATTTTAGTGACTCCTCTCATTAGAGAAGTGACCTAATCTTAGTCCATGTACTGGACATTGATCTGAATGAGATTCAGATGCAATGAGAAAATTAGGTTTACGGTCTTGATTTAATCAAGCATATGTGATAGGTCCATGGGATCTGGATTTGAGATGTGATCTCAATATCCAAGTCACTATACGTGGAACAATACAATCGCCCTGTCCTTATCTCCAAGTATCTGAGGAGAAATAGCATTGTTCTTAAATGGTTTGAGAACAATTCCATGAGATCTAAGCAAAGAGAAGTTGATAATTAAATGTGATTTAATTATCATGATGTATGAGAAATTATCCAATATAATTAAATGTGGTTTAATTATTATGGATATGAATAATGTGGATAGTAATATCCAATTATTCCTAATATATTATAAATGTGATTTATAATGTATTAGAGAGAGTTAAATATAATTTATATTAGTAGATTAATTATTAATGTGTATTGGATACACATTGTCTAATTAATTGAAAATGTAAATTACATTTTGTTTTGGGTTGTGAATGTGATTCACAATATTCCAATGTCAAGATTGCAATATTCCCAAAATTAATTGAGAATTATTTTTGGTGAATAAAATTGTTGGAAAATAAGTTGAGAGAAAAACAAGGAGATATGCAATCCCATGGGAATCCATGGGATTGCCCTCCCCATATGGGAAGAAGGGGGCGACAACAATTCCTTTATGGAATTGGTGGCCGTCCACTCCTCCCAATAGGGAAGGAGGCTCTCAATTGGTTTTTCACTCCTTATTTAGTTGGTTTAATTTGGTATTAATATATATTTGATTTATCAAATATATTTAATCAAAATTAAATCACAAGTTGTTGGCTTTTACCAACAACAATCTTGACCATTGGATTATCATAAGTCAATCTCAACCATTGATTTTATAAGACACATGGATTGAGATCCATGGATCCCAAAACCCTATAAATAGAGAGGCACTCTTGGCTCTCTCTTGACACATGCTATTGTAGAAAATCTCTCTCTCTCTCTCTTTCTCTCATACTCGACAGCCCTCTCTCCCTCTTCCTCTTGGTGGCCGTCCACCCTAGTGGAGGGAATAGTCGTCGCCCTCGCCTTCGTGCTACCGCTTCGAGGCTCTGCGGTTCTCCGTCTACTTCAAGTGCTTCGCCCGCGAAGGAGACGTTCGATCTCGTGCGACGAGATCAGGAGCAACCGCGCTTGGATCAACTTCTTGGATTGCGAGGACACCGCAATTCATCCCCGCGCTCGCAAGCGATCTCTCCGACGATCGGACTTGAGACAGGAGGTCTCTTCTCTTGGAGACTCGATCAACCACGCTTCAAGAGGTATTGCATTATACTTGTTGTGGTTATAGATGAAACGATCCGAGAATGGTTCTTGGATCATGTGGTTTCATCGAATAATTTTTTTTTTAAATTCCGCCGCACCGAACAACTAGTACGACTAGTCGTTCTTCGTCGTATCCGATACGACGTTCACGCTACCGTGATGCGCTTGAGGATCTCTCCATATCCTTCACCAACAAGGGCCCTTCAACAGTTGACCCCATGTCATTTATCTTCTCTCCCCTTCTTCCTTTTGTCTGATGTGCGATCTACTCATCATCTCCCTTTTTCATGCCTCCACCATACCTCCTTCTCCCTCAAGCACTTTAGCAATCCTAATCCTTGTACCACACTGATTCATGTTGAACCGTCGTCTACATCATATCCTCCGTCCTTCGCTCACCATCCACCATCGAACTTCAGTCCATAACACTGTATAAAACCATCTTCTCCACACCCCATTTTTGGCATCGGTTCATCATTTACCCATTCCAGACCCCTTGAAGTGCTCTAGGGTTGAGGTCTTCACGTTAGGGAGAGCTCCCCGTGCACAAGGTATTTGGAGGAGCGATGAACATAGTGTACCCAGCCCATCGCCGGAGCTCGGCTCCCAGCGATTGATCTCATGGCCTTCAGACACTCGAGGTAATTTCATTTGATTTTTATATAGAATAAGTAGTTGTATTTCATTCTGATGTTTTAGTTTAGGTTTTAACAGTCGATTTAGCTTAAGTTTAAGGTTTAAAAATCATCGGAGATCTTGAGCTCTAGCCACTATATTTCACCATCGTATCATCTTGCTCTTTACCATTACGCCACGCCTACCATACCACTATCTTTCCCAGTATATTATACACCATCCTTCACCACCAGATCACCTCGACTCCTTCTGGATCGAGACATTGGTTCTCTCTTTGCCGCCTTCGCTGGAGTACCACCACTCATACCATCTCCTCCTTTGACAACCACCAATAAAAGCCCAAACCATTTCCCCCTTGCATTGCCAAGATCCCTAACCATATGCAGGTCTGTAAGAACCCCATTTATGAGGATTCGAGGTTCAAATCATGATTCAGGTGCTTTGATGCCCCAGGACCTCACTGATGGGGCCCGTACCTCTTTGAGGCTTCCACGTGCAATGGATCGATGATAGTGACATTTTGAAGAGCTCAGCAGCCTATAGGAGCGTAGGAGCGAGGAAATACTCTCGATCGAGCAAGCTCAGGGGAGGAGCTCTTTCTAGTTTAATCATGCAAATCTAGAGTTGTTCGATCGGCTTCGTTCGTCCGGGCATACAACTACCGTTCGATTGACCAGAGCTTTCACTTTCGATCTCACTTGGGAGATTTAATCCAGACTGTCAACCATTGAATCGTCATCGCGTGTTGTGAGCGCACAACGTGTCAAGTGATCCATCCTCAATCCCTTAATCATTCCTACATTAGGGGAAAATTTCATTTCTACTCCTGGTTTTATCACATTTTTATTCAGTCCTGTTAATTAATTAGATCGTTTAATATGTTATGTAATATTTACAAGGAGACCCCTTAGATTTTAGTTACTACTCTTTAGTCCTATCCAGCTCAGATTGCATGTCGTCCTAAGTGTGCTAGGTATTTTGCAAAAAGGCCCTCGTAGCTTTTGTAATTTGATTTTAGTATTTAAAATCTGAAAATTAGTTGTAAAAATTTGGGTAATTTGCATTGTAGTCTTGAACTTTTATTTTAATGGCAGATAAACCCATGCTAGTTCATTTATTTTTATGTTTGTTTTATAATTTCTAAAAATATTAAATGTGCTCCAAAAAACATGAAAAATAGGGTTATATGCTTGATTGCATGATCTTTCAGAGTACATAATTATTATTGCATTTTGGCATTTTCCTTTTTTTAAAAAATAAAAAATAGCACATTTTATCCATGTTTGCCTTTAAAAATACCAAAAAATTTAAAAACCTTTCTTTTGAAAAAATCGAAAAAATATCTCGTTATAATAGTCTTTTACAACTCTAGAACAAAAATCCCTAAAATTAGAAAAACAACAACAACAACAACAAAGCCTTTTCCCACAATTAAGTAGGGTCGGCTACATGGATTCTTCGCCTCCATTCAGATCTGTCTTGGGTCAATCTCGGACTTATATCCAAAAAACTAAGATCCCTTCGTATAGTCTCTTTCCAACAATTCTTGGGCCGTCCTCGCCCTCTCTTAACCGGCTCAACATCCCAACACTCGCATCTCCTAACCGGTGCATCAGTTGACCTTCTTTGCAAATGACCAAACCATCTTAAGCGGTTTTCTCGCATCTTATCCTCGATCGGAGCTACACCAACTTTCTTTCGGATTGCATCATTCCGAATCCGATCTTTACGTGTATGTCCACACATCCATCTTAGCATTTTCATTTCTACTATAGCCATTCTCTGCACATGTCTATGGTTCACAGGCCAACATTCAGAACCATAAAGCATAGCAGGTCTCATAGCTACTTTGTAAAACTTTCCTTTAATTTTTAAAGGAATTTTCTTATCACAGAGAACAGCGGAGGCTCCTCTCCACTTTAGCCAGCCTGCATTTATTCTATTAGTAACATCTCCATCAATTTTCCTATCATGTTGCAAAATAGATCCCAGATATCTAAAAGAATCTCTCTTCTGAATGTTATCGTCACAAATCTTCACCTCGATTCCTTCACCATTGCTTCCATCAAAGGTGCATTCCATATATTCCGTCTTAGCCCTACTTATACGAAAACCTTTAGTCTCCAATGCATGTCTCCAAACCTCAAGCTTCTCATTTACTCCATCTCTAGTCTCTTGTCAATCAACACAATATCATCAGCAAATAGCATACACCAAGGTAACTCATCTTGAATGTGACTTGTCAACTCGTCCATAATCAAAGTAAAAAGAAATGAACTCAAAGTTGAACCTTGATGTAAACCAATGTTGATATCAAAATAGTCAGTCTTCCTCGTCGCGGTCCTTACACAAGATAAAGCCCTATCATACATATCCTTTTTGAGATTAATGTATAGGACATGTACTTGTCTCTTCTCTAAAACTCTCCACAGTATCTCTCGTGGGACGGAATCATAAGCCTTCTCCAAATCAATAAAGATCATATGGAGATTCTTCCTTTTAGCTCTATAAAACTCCATTGTTCTCCTCAGCAAATGGATGGCTTCAATAGTTGAGCGACCTGGCATGAATCTGAATTGGTTTTCTTTTACTTGGGAAACTTTCCTTAACCTTCTTTCGGTCACACGTTCCCAAATTTTCATAGTGTGACTCATCAGCTTGATACCTCTGTAATTTGAACAATTTTGAATGTCTCCTTTGTTCTTATAAAGAGGCACCACGATACTCCTCCTCCAATCTTCAGGCATTTTCTTGCTTTGCCAAATAACATTGAATAGATTCGTAAGCCAAGTCAAACCACGCTCACCTAAAACTTTCCATACTTCTACAGGGATGTCATCCGGTCCAACACCTTTCCCAGGTCTCATAACCTTCAAAGCCTCCTCTACTTCTTTTCTTTGTATTCGTCTATAGCATGCACGATTCAAGTAACTTTCACTACTAGCTAGATCACCCAAAGTAATCTCTCTATTTCCTTCTCCAATGAAAAGATTATGGAAGTACTGCTCCCATCTAGTCTCTATATCCTTCTGAGTAACAAGCACGTGACCTTCCTCGTCCTTAATACATCTCACTTGAGAAAGGTCTTTGGTCCTTCTTTCTCTTGCTTTGGCCAACCTAAATATATCCTTCTGGGCCTCCTTAGAGTTGAGATTTTTATACAAAACCTCATAGGCTTTTGACTTAGATTCACTTACAACCTTCTTTGCTTCCTTCTTCGCTATTTTATAGTCTGTGACAGATTCCTTTGTTCTATCCTTAGACATAGCTTTAAAGCAAGCTCTTTTAATTTTTAGCTTCTCTTGCACCCCTTCACTCCACCACCAAGCCTCCTTTTGACATGGAGCTCCTCCTTTTGACTCGCCTAGCATCTCTTTGGCTACCTTTCGGATACAAGATGCTACTGCCTCCCACATCTCGTTTGCACTACCGCTACAATTCCAAGATAATTCTTCTAAAACCTTCTCCCTGAAGCGTGATTGCTTCAGCGGAAGATTCCACCACCTAGTTCTAGTGATCTTAGGAACCTTCCTTTTCTTTACCAGTCCTTTTATTTGTAAATCCAAGACTAACAAGCGATGTTGGGTTGTCAAACTCTCTCCAGGGATTACTTTGTAATCTTTGCAACACAATCGATCTCTTCTCCTCAACGCAAAGTAATCTATCTGTGTTCTAGTTGAGCCACTCTTATAAGTAATTAAATGCTCCTCCCTCTTCTTAAAAAGAGTGTTTGCTACGAAAAGATCATATGCAGTTACAAAATCCAGAATGACTTTTCCCTCTTCGTTTCTATCCCCAAAACCATGTCCTCCATGCACACTTGCATACCCTAAAACATCTTTTCCCACATGTCCATGAAGATCTCCACCTATGCAAACCATCTCTCTTTGTGGGATTCCTTGTAAAATCTTATCCAGATCCTCCCAAAAAGCTTGTTTAGTCCTTTCATCTAAACCAATTTGCGGTGCATAAACTGAGATGATATTCAGAATTTCTTCTTCAATCACCAACTTTAGCAAAATAATCCGATCCCCAAATCTTTGCACCTCAACCACACAATCCTTCAAATCTTTATGAACAACCACTCCAACACCGTTTCTGCCCTTATCTTTACCTGAATACCAAAGTTTAAAGCATGTCTTCTCCATCTCCCTTGCTTTCTCTCCAACCCATTTAGTCTCTTGTAGACAAAATATATGAATCTTCCTTCTTTCCATTGTATCCACTATCTCCATCAATTTTCCAGTTAAAGTACCGATATTCCAACTACCAATCCGTAACTTCCTTTGCAATCTCTTTTGGCTAACTTCTTTACTCGCATGCGTCCATTATGCGGAAACCCTTGCAAATTTTGGACTGCATCCGGGCGGTGATGCAGCAGAACTAGTTTATTTACCCGCATGCGTTCCTCATGCGAGAACCCTTGCAAATTTTGAACTACATCCAGGCTGCGATGTAGCGGCCCTTGCCAATTTTTCATTGCATTCGGGCGATGCAACGCGTCGCAAGTAGGGGACGCCCCAACGAAATCTGTATGTTTGCTTAAATCCATGTTTAAAAGATCCGGACGGTTTCGAGATAAATTCATAAATAGTGTTCTTAAAAGAACTTTAAGAACACTATTTACAAATTTATCTCTCCTGCGCTGGCTGTCGGCTACCTAACGTGCAACCCTCCTCATTTACCCAGGCTTGGGACAACCATGGCTGAGTTTAAAATTAGAAAAAATAAATTAATTAAAAATTATAAAACTCCAAAATCCTTTAAAAAATATAAAAAATCACTAAAAAATCCAAAAATATTTCTTTTTATTATGTATTATTCTATATTAGCATCTATTCAAATTGATTTGGAAAACTTTTGACCCTTTTTTGCTATTTTTAATCCTGAAATCAATTCAGTCCAATTAAAAAGTCCCTGATTTTATAAATTTTAGACTTGAAAAATCCATAAAATTAGCAACATCATCTATAAAATGAGAAAAACACTAGAAAAATATAAAAAAATAGAAAACCATTTTATTCTACAAATTTTAATTATTTTTAACTATATTTTATAACTATATTATCTTATATTTTATTATATATAGTTATATATATTGTATATTAAAAAATGGAAACTAAAAATAAGAAAAGTATAAAAAGAAATAAAAATATAATTAAAAATAGCATATATATAATATAAAAATGAATTATTTTATTTATTTTAACATACATGTTAATTCATTACTTATTTGATTAAATAATTGTACAAAATACCCTAGATTATTTATTTATTATTTACATATAAATAATATACCTGCTATACGGACTTGTCTCCCTGAGTTCGACCCCTACTTGCTTGCCATTATATGCATTCATTGCTATATTCATTTGTGGGTTGATTGTTGTTTGAATTAGTTGTTATTATTCGGTCTCCACAATGATGATGTTCTCTCCTACTGTAAAAATATCATATCAGCGAAAATCTAATTTAACACTACCTTGCTCCAGTAGTCTACATTCAAAATGATCCTCGCATAAAAATAAATGTAGAAAAATAAACTGACCTAAATGATTCGCAAGAAGAGTCCTAAGCAGTAAAGTCTATTAGAGGGCAAGAAATAATTAATTTGACTAAGTTCAATCCTATTAGAAGGGCTTTGGACCTAATCGATTACCTGGCTCATCCAAGGAAATAGAACCTACTTCTGAAGGGCTCAAGCACATAAAACCAAGAGAAATAATAAAAAATAAGAGCGATGAAAACAAAATCCGATGAGGTCCCCCAAGTGCACTTACACATGGTGAAACATACCTTGCACACACAATGGTATATAATGGCCTTAGGAAAAATAGAAAAAGAGGCAAGTGCCAAAAGAATATTTTCAAATTTCTATAAGAATAATAATGCACATATAATTCTAAAAAGAAAACAAAAAAATTATGTGCAAAATTCTACAAAATTTTCGAATTCTTTTGCTTCTTCCTCCTATTTTCTCCTACTTCTAGATGAAGAAACAAACTGCTACCACTTCGCTTTGGTGCGCTGATGCTCATAGGAATGGTACCCTCACTCGTCGGGCCCTCATAAGAAAGAGAGAAACAAAAGAGATGTCAAAACACAGTTATTAAAAATATGAGCGAATAAGAAAAAGTAAAAGCGGACAATATAGACAAAGAAGACAAACAAAGACAAATAATTATATATGAGGCAAAATGAGAAGAGAAAGTGCAAGATATCTAATCTGAATCCCTAAGTCCGATCTTGGGGAGCTTTCAATGTCCAACAAATCGGATACAAAATGCGTAGTGTAAGCCCCCTTACAATACATGGAATTCAGAATGAGTGCTCTATCCTCAACAAGATGCAATCCACAAAGTAATATATACACAAATATAGACAAAATAAAATGACAAAAATATATACAAGCGATAGATATACTAACAGAAATAAGAAGAAGAAATAATAGAAAAAGAAGGCAAGAAAAAAGACGAAAAATCAAGCATGTATCTACAATAGAGAATAATAGGCTATAAGAAGAAAAACCTATCTACCCTTGCCGTGCCTCCCCGACAACTGCGTAATTTGTTAAGCAAAGGAAATATGGGGATTTAATTTGATTGAATTAATGCAGTGTCATTGCATCCCTAAAAATCCCTCAATTTTTTATTTCTCAAGCTAAAAAGAATAAAGAAAAGTAAGCAGGAGAATTTTGCTATTTATTTACCTGTATAATGTATGAGGTCAAACTCAGGGATGCTCCAAAAATCTTGAGGGCTGTTAAATCAATAGAAAACAATGAAAGAATACAAGGAGTTCTATGCACAATACTCTTGGTTTTTGAGAATTTTTGTTCTTTCAATTTTTTATGAAATCTTAATTTTTATATTTTTTCTTTTTTTTAATTTTATAGTTTTTACTCAATATTAAACATTAGAAGTTTTTAATTTTTTTGAAATAAGAGAAAACAAAAAGAATTAGAATGAATAAGGGAAAAGAAAGGAAAGCAATCTTTTTGTATTCTTAAAATCTTGAAAAAATGTATTCAAAATTAAACAAAAATATTTTTGTTTTTCTGGATATTTTCTTTTCTTTTTGTGATTTTTTTAGAATTTTAGAAATTTTTAATGTTTTGAAATAAATGAAAAATCAGAAAATAAAAAAAACGATGCGAATGTTTTTGGTTTATTAAAGAAGGAAATAAAATCAAAAATTAGGAAATTATATACAAATAGGAAGACAAAATTGTAAAATTTCCACATTATTTTCGTAAAATTTTTGGAATTTCAATGATTTTCTTTTAACTTTTTAGAGTTTTTAAAGTTTTTCTATTTTTTATTTTTTACGAGGAATCAGAAAATGAAATTTAGTGAGAAATAAAACAAAAAAATACACAAACTATTTTTCAGGATTTTGAAAAGTTTTTATATTGTTATCGATTTTTATGCAAACATGAGAACTTTTTAGGGGTTTTCATTTATTAAAATAATAAAAATAATTAAAATGCAAAATTAAATTTTGTGGTGAAAGAACTAATTCACATGAACCAAATGTGTTTTTTAGAATTTTTTAAAGAGAATATGCAATTTATTAAATGCAATTAGCAAGCAAAAAGAAATGCAGACTCAAAGGGCTAAAAATGAAAAGAAAGTCAAATTATGGAACAAATAAATAAAAGAATAAAGAACTACTGGGTAGTTTTGCAATTTACACAAAAATGAGATTGCCAACGCACTTCAGTCATGCTGGCGTGGATATTTTTGGAATTATTTTATTACATAAGACTACATGGTAACACAAAACTTGTGGATTTTAATTGCAATTTTTCGGAAATCACGTGCTATGCACGCTCTTCACTTCAAATGGGTCTAAATTGTGAATAAAATAAATAGCAAGATGAAATATGAAAATGTTCAATGAACAATAGTCTGAAATGTGTCCCAAAGGGGACTTATTTTCAAAATAAGAAATTTGCCAGGCTTGAGGGCAATTTGTCTACCCGTTCACATGGCAGAAGGGATGACTCATATGCTTCTTTGCTTACGATCTAACGTCTAAAAAATGACACATGTGGATGGATGGACACTGATCTAGGAATCTCGATCAATGACTGAAGTTTGGGGCTTTTTGATTGGTCACGACTCAGTCTAGTGTGGGAGATCTTCATCGGACGGCTCTAGGAGGCGCTAGAATAACTAGTATGAAGTAGGTACCCGGTGATGTTGAATCGGCCACATTTCATCGATTTCAGTCGTTAGCTCTTCTAACATGCTTGGTCAAATTCTTGTGGTGTTCCTCTATCTTGTTGATGTGCTTTAAGGCTCGACGTCGACTTGATGAAGATTTGGATGTAGGCAATTAATATGCTCCAGGTGGACCTTCAGGTTCTAATCCTCGCTCCCAACTGAGCTCCTGGCCCCTGCAAAAAACATGATGCTTGGAGTTGCTTCTCCTGCCTTGTTATTAGTAGAAAAATGGACAAATGAACATGAATGAGTCGACTCCGGTGAGGGGTTGTCAGAGATGAGTCGAATTCCATATCTAGACAGACCTGGGGCTCAGGAGATGGGGAGAAGGGCGAAGACGCAATGGCAAGTGTAAAGATCGGCTTTGGTGTGCACGAAAGTGATCAGAAAGTTCTGATCTTGAAGATTGAAGTCGGGATGGTCGATGATTGAATCAAACTAAAAACTAAATCAAATTGCAAAATCTAAAGTGGAAATGAAAAGAGATTGTGTAATCTAACTACAGATGGAATGAGTGGGTGATAATTGCCTCGATTCACTATATGTGGTAAAGAAGCAAGACTGCGCCCATGAAGTTATGGTTAGTAATCGAATCACGTCCCTATCCCTCAACTCACGCTCCTGATCAGAGGTCCTCTCCTCTGCATCAGGGTGATCTCTCTCTCACTCTACCTCGTGGAAATAATGGCTAAAAATGGATAGGTCGTGATGAGGGTAGATCCGCGACTATAAATAAGAGTGGTGTATGGTGCATTTTGAAAGTAAAGTTATGCACAATCCAAGGTAGGAAGAGAGGACATGATAATCTATAGATGAAGAGGGTAGATAGGGCTAAAAGTTAGGAGAATAAAATGGAGGACGTTAAAGAATAAGGCGTGCGGGAAAATTGGGAGAAGAGGCGATGGCGAGCAGGAAATGAGGAGAAGGTTGTGGAATGGGGAGTTGACATGCGAAAAAAGATCTGGGCTCAAATAATGAGAGAGCGATTAGCTAGAAGACAACCACTACGCGACAAAAAGGTAAAATATTGGAAATTAATCAAATTAAAATATATAATAAATTCAAATAAAAAAGTTTTGAAAATAAAAAATGTTAGTAATTAAATTAGCTTGTATTTAATAATTTTTAATGAATCAAATAAAATACATACAAGCGGAAAAATTAATAAAATATGTTATTTATAGGTATATATACCTATATATGCAACATCATGATTTTTAATTTATTATTTTAATATATATAATTTATAATTTATTTATTTACAATATTTTAAAAGTATTTAAATGTTATTTTTGTTTTGTTTTTTTGATATGATTAAGTAGGGTAAATAAATACCAGTATTTTACAATATATACATTGGCATAAATACAATATGTACATGATTTTATTTTTTTTATTTTGTGATTTTTATGCTTATTTTATAAAGTCAAGTAAAATATACAAAAATGGCTAAAATACAATTTATACAAAAATACAAAGAATATATATATATATATAATATACATAGGTATAATATACAATAACAACACCCCAAAAGGCCACATTTCACATCTATACCCTGATTTTTGTGAAATCACTTCCATTTTAATGATTATCTAATTTTAAGTACAATTAAAGTGAGCTTGCTTAACTTTGAGTTTTTATGGTGAAGATATTAATCCTATAAGTTGAGCTTGGTTGCTTTTTCAATGTGTTTATTATTTATAGATTATTTTTACATACAAGTTTCAAGAAGAAAACATTTTTATTTGGAGTGAGTTATAAATAAAATAGTGTATAGAATATGTGATATATATAGTGATATATAGGTGATGAATATGCGCAAGTGAGGATTGATTTTCTTGTATTTATGCCTTATCTCACCCTACTTTATTCTTGGTAGATTAGGTCAAGTCTTGACCTACTCTCGAGGCCAGGGTCAGCCTGTATCTATTACATATATACAACCTTTGGTTTTCGTTGATTTTCCTCTATTTCTTTATTTATTTATTTTAGGTTAAAATAGTGATAAATATACACTATTTACACAAGAATGAGGGTTATTAAAATGAGAGATTTATTAGTATTGACAAGTGTTTTATAACAGATGTTAAGCTAAAATAAGTGAATAAAGATGATGAAATGCATATTCTTCACTTGTTAACACCTTTCAAGAACTCAATCCAAGTACGTTAAAAATAATTAAATGAATCATCATGGACTGAGAAATCATCCACAAAGACCTCCAGTAAATCCACCACCATTTTCGGTAAATACAGTGATCGTGCACCATTAAAATGTGTTCGGGACATTACAAAGCACAAATGGCATGCGCCTGAACATCTATGTGCAGAAAGGACATGTAAAAGTGGTCTTCTCCTAATCTTCAATGGTGATGGCAACATGATTGTAGACTGAGTACCACACAAGAAAATAGAAGAACTCCTTCACCTCTAATCTCACCAAAATCTGGTCAATAAAAGGTAGGGAAAAGTGATCATTCTTGGTCGCAACTTTTATACGTTTGTAGTTGACACAGACATGCCATGAAGTGGTTGCTCATGTCGCAATATCTGCTCCCTCATCATTAATGACCATATGAATTCCTGACTTCTTAGGAACATCTTGATGGGGGGCAACCCACTTAGAGTCAGAGATGGGTACATAAATCTTGCTCCACACCATTTCTCAATCTCTTTCATAACTATTTACCAAATATTTGGATTAAGTCTCCTTTGGAATATATTGAAGGCCTAGCATTATCCCTAACATAAATATGGTGTGAGCAAAGAGCAGGGTTAATATCCACGACATCCAATACTATCCTACCTGTAGCCTTGTGATTCTTCTCTAACATTGCTAACAACCTAAACTCTTGTTCCACAATCAGTTTAGAACTAATGGTGACATGCAATCTATTCTTTGGTCTTGTAAGAAAGCAATACTAAACGTAGGAGGTAGCGACTTTAGCTCTGGAAATGAAGTATCATCTACCAAATCAAGTTGAATTGTTGCTGAATCTGGTTCCATGTTGCATGAATATTGTGCTAACTCTATAGTGTTGGCCTCCAATTGTGATGAAAAAAAATCAGATTGCTAAAGAATCACGGTAATTCAGCCAAAGATGCATTCAACTCTAAATATAAATCCTTCGATTGTTTCTTAGTAGTAGGAACTGACAGATCTATAGAGATCTTTGAGTCATCAAAGGAATAAATAGATTATCCACTTTCTAAAAACTATGGCAACATCTCATAGTTTGAATCATGTACACTATTCTATCCAGATGAGAGGATCTTGCTCAGTCCTGTCAGGTTTTGTTTCCATACCCCCATTGTGCTAACAACTCTGCGATGTTCTTAGAAAGATGAAGATAAATTTGTGCTTGACTCTAAGTCAGGTTGCTGCCATTTCAATTGTTTCGTCTTAAATTCCACTTCTCTACGAGGAGAATGGAACTTCATCTCCCCATGTTATAATCAAAGGAAGCTCCAACGGTCCAAAATAAAAGGGCACTCATAAATGATATATGATTCTCTCTAATTATTGGAGATACCCATATAAAGGATAGTGAAGTCCACTTTACAATATTGTCCCTCTATTAATATGATAACGTCCTTGACCTCACCCGTTGCCTTTTTCATAGATTCATCAACAAACTGGATAAATGGTTTGGATTTACGAAGGGGTCCCAACTCCAACTTCTCATATAAAGAAAAGGAAAGTAGATTGACCGATAATCCATTATCTAGGAGATTGAGTGCAAACACCATTTATCAATAAGACTCACCCCATACTGTGTACCAAGATCTCTCTTTTTCTTTGTTACATGTTGGTTCCTAAGGTAGTATGTTGTGGCAACCGATGAAACTTGTGTCTTGACATAACTGTTCATCTTCTTATTGCTAACCCTGTTAGGTGTACAACATATTTTTAAATATTTCTGGAAAGCAGTTTGACATGCAGCATACACATCAAATGTCACTTTCACCATAATGTTATCTTTACATAAACGTAACATTTCATGGTCATCTTTTTAAACCTTTTTGATAATGTGCTTTCCAGCCGTTGTAGCACAAGGGAAAGGGATTGAACAAAATGAAGAATGCGAAGAATCTGAATCATAAATAGAAATATGCTTTTTATTGCCATAAATAGTGTTTTTCACACCCCAATCTTTAACAAATAACTTGGAGTCTGAGATACAAGTATCTACTCATTGGACATGTGAGCCCACAACGAGCCATTATGCAATAAATGTTATTGCAAATCAGTCCCTGATGTGAAATGAAGAATAACAAGTTGCATAAGAGGTCCCTTATTACAATTAGAGTTATATACCAGGGCCATCTTAATGATTATCCAGTTGTTGATTCAAATGTTGGATTTTAGAGGCTGATGCTTGGATGATATGTAAAGAGTAAGATTAAGAACTCGTCAAATAACGTTAAGTGTTTATTAAGAGAGCATCTATAGCCTGAGAGAAGATGCCAATTCTTCTCTAAAGGATGATATTTAACTGACCTCTTGATGCAGGTCCTTTGCAAAGGAATAGAGATTTGGATGTGTTAAATAAGTAAGTCAAAGAGTTGACTTAACAAGATCAAGATAACTAAGACCTATGTCGTATACTGTCACGATATAGTCATGCATCCTTCAACTGGATACAAATATGTTATTATATGTCTCATTACGTATATTTGGCAGACCGATAGGTCGATGACCTATTCAAGGTCTATACATTGGTGAGCTGTGGTGCATGCAAGGGCATATGAGTAATATGATCTCTCAAAAAGATCATACATGCTCGTTACTGAATAGGAAGACATGAGCTCACTCATAACATACAACAACAACAACAACAAAGCCTTTTCCCACAATTAAGTAGGGTCGACTACATGGATTCTTCGCCTCCATTCAGATCTATCTAGGGTCAATCTCGGACTTATATCCAAAAAACTAAGATCCCTTCGTATAGTCTCTTTCCAACACTTCTTGGGTCGTCCTCGCCCTCTCTTAGCCGGCTCAACATCCCAACACTCGCATCTCCTAACCGGTGCATCGGTTGACCTTCTTTGCAAATGACCAAACCATCTTAAGCGGTGTTCTCGCATCTTATCCTCGATCGGAGCTACACCAACTTTTTTTTCTGATTGCATCATTCTCGAATCCGATCTTTACGTGTATGTCCACACATCCATCTTAGCATTTTCATTTCTGCTACAGCCATTCTCTGCACATGTCTATGGTTCATAGGACAACATTCAGAACCATAAAGCATAGCAGGTCTCTGTTGGACATGCGAGCCCACGGTGAGCCATTATGCAATAAATGTTGTTGCAATTCACTCCTTGATCTGAAATGAAGAATACATAATTTGCATAATAGGTCCCTTAGTACAATTAGGGTTATGTACCATGGCCATCTTAATGATCATACAGCTGTTGATTCAATTATTGAATCATAGAGGCTGGTGCTTAGATGAATATCTAATGAGTTAGATTGAGGACTCATCAAGCACCGTCAAATGATTATTAAGAGATGATCTCCAGCCTGAGTAGGAGATGGCAATCCTTTCTCAGTTAGGCTGATATCTGACCGACCTCTTGATGCAGGTCCTCTGCATAGGAATAGAGATTCTGAGGTGTCAGATAAGTTAGGTCAAAGAGTTGACTTAACGAGATCGAGATAACCAAAGTCCTATATCAAATGCTGTCATGATATAGGCACACATCCTCTGACCGGAGACAGGTGTGTTACTATATGTCTGAGTATGTACATTTGGCAGACCAATAGGTTGATGACCTAATCAAGGTCTATACACCGGCGCGCTGGTGTGCATATAAGGGCATATGAGTAATACGATCTCTCAAAGGGATCATACAGGTTCACTACTGAACCGGAAGACATGAGCTCACTCATAAGATGTTGGGAAGAATCAAACTCCGTGCGCACGGTCGTCTCGCTTTGGAAGCTTGACTGAATTTGTAGGTTTGATATATACTTTTGGAAAGTATATGATCAAGACCTAGGTATGATATATGCTTTTGGAAAGTATGTGATCGATACCGACTCCCAATGATCGAATGAGAAACTTACTGATAATACCATGAAGTAGACAGTATAAAGTTGATCCAATACTTCAGGTTTAATCTGGGTCTTCCAGTATGCAGGATGTATAGGTATTAGGAATACCTGAGGGTGATGTGATCATAAAACGTTTGTATAACCATGACGCTTCCATTCCTAGGGAGTGATGAAACGGGTCTGGATTTTAGTGACTCCTCTCAGTAGAGAAATAATCTGATCTTAGTCCAAATGTTGGACATTGATCTGAATGTGATTCAGATTCAATAAGAAGATTAGATTTGCGGTCTTGATTTAATCAAGCATCTATGGGAGACCCGAGATCTGGATTTGAGATGTGATCTCAATATCCATGTCACTATACGTGGAACAATACAATCGCCCTGTCCTTATCTCCAAGTATTCGCGGAGAAAGCGCATTGTCCTTGAAAGAGTTCATGGATAATTCTATTGTTGATATATGTATCCGAGCATTGAGAAAATGGATAATTAAATGTGATTTAATTATCATGAATAATATGAATTTGATTCATGTTATAAGGAGAATTATCTTAGGTAATTAAATGTGATTTGATTATCAAAGATGTGAATAATGTGAATGTGATTCATATTATTTGAACACATGAGATAAAGAGATCCAAGATGATTAAATATGATTTAATTATCAAGGATAAGAATAATGTGGATAGTAATATCCAATTATTCATAATATATTATAAATGTGATTTATAATGTATTAGAGAGAGTTAAATATAATTTATATTAGTAGATTAATTATTAATGTGTATTGGATACACATTGTTTAATTAATTGAAAATATAAATTACATTTTGTTTTGGGTTGTGAATGTGATTCACAATATTCCAATGTCAAGATTGCAATATTCCCAAAATTAATTGAGAATTATTTTTTGGTGAATAATTGTTGGAAAATAAGTTGAGAGAAAAACAAGGAGATATGCAATCCAATGGGAATCCATGGGATTGCCCTCCCCATATGGGAAGTGGGGGGCGGCACCAATTCCTTTATGGAATTGGTGGCCGTCCACTCCTCCCAATAGGGAAGGAGGCTCTCATTTGTTTTTTCACTCCTTATTTAGTTGGTTTAATTTGGTATTAATATATATTTGATTTATCAAATATATTTAATCAAAATTAAATCGCAAGTTGTTGGCTTTTACCAACAACAATCTTGACCATTGGATTGTCATAAATCAATCTCAACCATTGATTTTATATGACACATGGATTGAGATCCATGGATCCCAAAACCCTATAAATAGAGAGGCATACCCATGCTCTCTCTTTACACATAATGCTTGAGAAGCATCTCTCTCTCCCTCTCTCTTTCTCTTTAGAGGTCAGCCCTCTCTCTCCCTCTCATGGCCGTCCACCATGGATGCCATGGAGAGGTTCTCCATCGCCGCGGCACCGTCGTTATGCTGCCCGTTCTTCTGCTCGTGGATCTCCGTCTCCTTCGGTGCACCTTGCTCGTGAAGAATATGTCGGATCTCGTGTGTCGAGATCAGGAGATCCGCCGCTTGGATCATCAACATGGATTGCGAGAAGCACGCGGTTCATCCCCGCGCTCGCAAGCGTCTCCTCCGTCGGATCGGACTTGAGACAGGAGGTCTCTTCGTTTAGAGACTCGATAGCAACCACGCTTCAAGAGGTAATCCTAGTACTTGTTTGTGGTTTAGACGAAACGATTCGAGAAGTGTTCTTGGATCATGTGGTTTCGTCGTATAAATTTTTTTTTAATTCCGCTGCATCGAGCAACTAGTCCGACTAGTCGCTCCTCGTCGTATTCGATACGACGCTCACGCTTCCGTGATGCGTTTGAGGATCTAACCATATCCTTCAAGTGGTATCAGAGCTTTAGGTCGACGGTTTCGAATAGTGATTCGTTAACCGAGGACGACTTGGGTTCGCTAAGGTCGCGAAAGTTTTCATCGCATTTGATTTCGCAGATCTGTTTAGTAAATAAATTCGGCACTGTTTAAATTGTTTAAACACGAATTTAATACTTGGATTATGTTCCCCATTAAATAAGGAAACCATAGGATCTGAGTTTGCGTAAATCGGATTTCGTATGCTCGAGATATGGTCGTTTTAATGAACATGTATGCACTGTTGCAGGAACTGTGAATCTGAACGTGATTAAAATGTTAGTTACTGTTTAGACTTGCCTCGAAATGCGTGAAACATCACTTAGGTTCTGTCCTAAATCAAATTAGCAAACTTTAGAAATTTACTTTGCTTAATTTGGATTTAATATGATTGAGATATGCCAATTTTAGTAAGTAGGGGCCACTGCTGAAATTGCTTTCCTATTCTAGAACCAAGTGATTGTCAATTAGTGAAATTAATTGTTAATTTCGTGAAATAATCTTGAAAAATATTTGTGAAATATTGAAACATGATTATTTGCCTAATTGACTTGGCCCCACCCAATTAGTTGATTAGATTTGATCTAAATCTTAATTGGAATTACAATCATCAAACTTCTTGCTTGAATAGGACTTGGGAATTTGCCTAGCAAATTTCCTTAAAATCAAAATTGTTTTGATTACTATATGGTATAATTTCGGTTGAAGAACCGATGATCATCTCAAGTACAAAATAATCAATTTGGCATTATCCTTTCCCGAGGTGGATATGGTGTCTAGTCGGGGATCGCTGGTCAGGGGGTTGCAACGTATGTGGTCCGCCCCACTCCCGTCGGTTCTGGCCAAGACAGCGGGTAGGGCTGGGATAATGTCCGAGGGATTATGATGTATTTTTCTAATTATTAAAATACGAATTAATACGTACTGTGAGAATAATATCATATATATTCAAGCATAAAATTATGTTTGATTGATTAAATTGGATTGATAATTAATTTAATATGATTAAGTTAATTATAACCAATTAAGAATACTCTAATATGATTAGAGTTGATAAATCCCTTGGAAGAATTAATTATATGAATGTGATTCATAATAATTAATTAAATTTGAATAAGAGGTGGAGGATCACATAAGTGACATCCATGGTCTCCCGTCAAGGCGAAGGGTTTCCCTCGCCAGGGATTGTATATAGGAGACGCCTGCACGAAGTGACAGCTCCTATATGCAAGCGCATCTGGATCGGACTCTTTGCTTCTCGAAAGAGTAAGGCCGTATGCGTAGTGACCCCAATATCGGATCCTCATATTATTGGGGCGATATTGGATTGCGCATAGCGAGTTCTATTCCTGTTGATGGTTGGTTCAATTAACGACGGGTCAACATCACCTTAGGGCTAGTGGGCCCGGGTGTTAAAGACCGAATTGGGAAATGCAAGTTGGACTTGCAAGGCGGAATGTGTTCCCGCTTCTCTTTTGGAGTTGCAGTTTCTCATATTATTGGGATGTAACAAAGATAAAGAGGAGATCCCAGATCTTCCTGAAATATAATGGTAAGTATATCTCTTACATTGAAAGTGATTTAGGGAATGAACTTTCATTGTTGACATGGCAAGACAACTTTGATATAAAAACTCCTAAATCAAAGTATAATATGTGTATATATATAAATATATACCCTTATGCAAATTACTTATTTCAGATAATCCTTCATTAAACCCACTCAATGTTATACTCATTAATAACCAGTAGAATATCATGGATTGGACCCTTGATCCAGATATTGTACTTGCGATTGGACACATAATGTATGTGGTTGCAATGTGCAAGTTTCCTCGTAATAATGAGAAGTGATAATTAAATAAGATAATAGGACTAAAACCCTAGGGTTTGTATGTCTCTATAAGTCTTGATCTTATCGAATGTACTTTTGAAGTGACATGTCGATGATGATCGTAATTATCAAATTAATCCTTATAAAATCAATAAAGATATTCTGGCATACATATGTGCTCTTGACATTTAATCATGAATGACATGGTTTTCTACATCATGTAGAATGGTAGCTCTATTAGAGATAATGTATTCAAATTGTTTGAATACCTACCAGAACCTATGTTTTAAGAGTTTAGATGGATGTAGATGATGAGTTTCATCATTCTACTGTCTATACTCTAGTCATTCATGAAGCTTCATAATATTCATATTATATGAATTGGGTGAAGCATGTATAAATGTTGAAATACTCTTATATTGAAATTTTTGATTTTAACATAAGAGATCCTTGGTCTTGAGCAAAGGTTGTTTTTAGACAAAGGGAGCGCAGTGGAAGCATGGGTTGGACCCAAGTAAGAGGTATAGTCAAAGAGTTGACTGTACTTCTGTGACTTCCATATGACATCCAAAGAGTTGGATGAATGCCAATACTGCAATAAGTTGATGTGTTGATAGTATGACTATCAAGTCTGTCTAGAACCCTCAGAAAAGGACTCGGATGGAGCATCAGTATAATCTACATATAATCATTGATATTGACTTACTTATTTGATAAGATAAAGTCTAATAATTGTATTTCAATTTTCTAATGACACTTGTAATTGGTTGCATATATATTAGAAATTTGATCTTAAGGTTTAATGGTATTCCATGTTGGAATTGATGCAATTGTTGCAATAATTTCCACCAGATGAATAGACTTCATATTTTCAGTGGGAGCCCTTAGTCTTAGAGAATGTCTCTATGACCTAGATATTAGAATACACTCATTGTTTATTTCTAAATGTTGGGAATAAACATGAAATCTGGAATAGACCTATCATAAAGAGTTATGATGGAGATATTTCAGATAGTAATCTTACATCTAGTAGACTCCACTAAATTAGAAAATTAATGAATTGTTCATTAAGATTTCTAATACTGAAAATTAAACCTTTAAAGATCAATAGGAGGATAAAGATCATTTGACAATGATCTTACATAATGTTTTGGACATATGTCTGTTGATGAGAGCAATGGACAAGTAAGAGATGAAACTTTAGAATGTCTAATATTTCAAAACTTGCATACTTATGAATATTGTATTCAAAGTAAAATGTCCAATACACCCTTCTTTTGGAATGGTGTAAGATGTTAAGGTATTCAAGATCTCATACATATTGATGTATGTGAATCATCTATATCAGAATAAACATTTTGGATATGTGATATCTATTAATGATTATTTGTGATATGAAATTTCTTCTCTTCACATAGAAAACTTTCAAATGTTCAAAGATTTCACAATTTTGGTTTAGAACCAAAGTTTGAAGGAAGATGAAATGAATTTGATCTAATCAAGGTAGCTTGTACCTATTAGATGAATTCAAGAAATACCTTATGGAGATATGAATATCATTCCTATCTCAATCCTCCTAATGAACCTGAACTCAATGGAGTTGTAGGGAGATACAATTGATCATGTGTGACATGATTTAATCAATGATTAATCCTAGCATAACTATCTCTTAAGTTTTCAAGATATATATGTAGTAGAGACTGCATTATATACTTAATAAGGTTCCATGCATGTAAGCTGGAATCTAGCACTAGAGAGTGCTAATTCATTAGGAAAATAAAGGATGGTATTGAATACCTACTTTATGACCTTGAGATTCTTAAAAGATCTCATCTTTGAGAATATGATTCTTATAGGATGACTCTCTTGAGAATCAAGATGAAAATGAAGTAATGGAACTCATTTAATCTTGAAAAGATAATGAGGCTCCTGAAATCGGAAACAAAAATAGATAATTAAAGATGAAACATTAATATCTCTTCAAATAAGTTTGAGGATGGATTCCATGTGTCAGTTAAATTCTGAAAATGATCGGACTTCATGTGATGAAGCTCCTGAGGATCATGACATGGAAAGATGGATGTTAGCAATAAAAGTCTAATGTAGACTTCATATACAAGTGTTGTATATGGACCCTCGAGGATCCACCTATATGGGTCAGACCCATTAAGGTGTAAATGGATCTTCAAGAGAAAGAGGGAACCTGATGAGACGGTAGAGATCTTCAAAGCACGGTTCGTAGCCATGATCTACACATCGAAGAGAAGGCATCGCTTGCGATAAGACTTGCTCTCCAGTGACCTTGCTTTAACCCATCAGAATATTGCTAACTATAGCTACACAACTTGACTATGACATCTTCATGATGTGAGTCAAGATTGCATTCCTCTATGAATACCTCTCTGAGGATATTCATATGAAGTACCCCAGGTCTTCATGGTTGAGGAAAGCAAGGTGTGCTAGCTAAAGAACTCCATCTTTGGACTCCAATAAGTTTCTTGTAGTTGGAACATAAGATTTGATGAAATTATAAATGTTATGATTTCAGATAAAATCTTGATGAACCATGTGAAGCTTAGTGGGAGTGCCATTGTATTCATCGTGCTTAATGTAGATATTATTCTAATCATTTAAAATGATATAAGAATAAATGATAAGTGTTTTATAATTTGGTTGTTCCATACCTTGAGATACGATCTCGAGGATACCTCTTAGATCTTAGTTCTGAAGTAGCTCAGAAACAAAGAGAAGAGGATATTGGGACCGTCACATTAGTAGTACACCTTGGACTTATTCCATTTTCTGGAAAATTCTAAGAAAAGCTTCCTTCCCTTAAGATGTGGTAGTGACCTGTCTAGAGGGATAGCACCTCAAAGAGTTGAGGAAGTGAATGCTAGAACTGCTTGCACTTGTGCATCAGTTATGAGAAGCTGGGTATATGCTAGATGTGTACAAGAGCCAGATGTCTGCCATGCAGTGGGAGTAGTAAATTGTTACTAATCCTACTCTGGAAATAAAACACTTAGTTGCAGTAATAACAATATTTTCAAAGATGATGAAACTTAGAGATAGTGATCTCAAAGTCTTATGTTCAAAAGTTTAAGACCTTGTATAAGGGTTTTAATTGTAGATACCTTAGGAGATAGAGATCTCCAGGAATGATGGTATTCTCATAAGGATTATGGGAATACTGGTTATGATAATTAATAAGATGTAGTGTCAATGACACTATAACCGACAAAATTGAGTATTGGTTGCATAGGATGCAACATTCGCATTGGATGCGAGCACTGTTACTAGGAGGTATGCAAGTGCCGTAAAAGGACATGGCATAGTCTCTTGGGAACAGAGTGACTGATCAGCTTACCAAGCTATTTTCTAAATAGCCTATGATTGTCACATGAGTGTGGGTTTAAATGATTAGCCCATTAATGGCTCTTTGGGCTAGTGGGAGATTGTTGGACATGCGAGCCCACGGCGAGCCATTATGCAATAAATGTTGTTGCAATTCACTCCTTGATCTGAAATGAAGAATACATAATTTGCATAATAAGTCCCTTAGTACAATTAGGGTTATGTACCATGGCCATCTTAATGATCATACAGCTGTTGATTCAATTATTGAATCATAGAGGCTGGTGCTTAGATGAATATCTAATGAGTTATATTGAGGACTCATCAAGCACCGTCAAATGATTATTAAGAGATGATCTCCAGCCTGAGTAGGAGATGGCAATCCTTTTTCAGTTAGGCTGATATCTGACCGACCTCTTGATGCAGGTCCTCTGCATAGGAATAGAGATTCTGAGGTGTCAGATAAGTTAGGTCAAAGAGTTGACTTAACGAGATCGAGATAACCAAAGTCCTATATCATATGCTGTCATGATATAGGCACACATCCTCTGACCGGAGACAGGTGTGTTACTATATGTCTGAGTATGTACATTTGGCAGACCAATAGGTTGATGACCTAATCAAGGTCTATACATCGGCGCGCTGGTGTGCATATAAGGGCATATGAGTAATACGATCTCTCAAAGGGATCATACAGGTTCACTACTAAACCGGAAGACATGAGCTCACTCATGAGATGTTGGGAAGAATCAAACTCCGTGCGCACGGTCGTCTCGCTTTGGAAGCTTGACTGAATTTGTAGGTTTGATATATACTTTTGGAAAGTATATGATCAAGACCTAGGTATGATATATGCTTTTGGATAGTATATGATCGATACCGACTCCCAATGATCGAATGAGAAACTTACTGATAAAACCATGAAGTAGACAGTATAAAGTTGATCCAATACTTCAGGTTTAATCTGGGTCTTCCAGTATGCAGGATGTACAGGTATTAGGAATACCTGAGGGTGATGTGATCATAAAACGTTTGTATAACCATGACGCTTCCATTCCTAGGGAGTGATGAAACGGGTCTGGATTTTAGTGACTCCTCTCAGTAGAGAAGTAATCTGATCTTAGTCCAAATGTTGGACATTGATCTGAATGTGATTCAGATTCAATGAGAAGATTAGATTTGCGGTCTTGATTTAATCAAGCATCTATGGGAGGCCCGAGATCTGGATTTGAGATGTGATCTCAATATCCATGTCACTATACGTGGAACAATACAATCGCCCCGTCCTTATCTCCAAGTATTCGCGGAGAAAGCGCATTGTCCTTGAAAGAGTTCATGGATAATTCTATTGTTGATATATGTATCCGAGCATTGAGAAAATGGATAATTAAATGTGATTTAATTATCATGAATAATATGAATTTGATTCATATTATAAGGAGAATTATCTTAGATAATTAAATGTGATTTGATTATCAAAGATGTGAATAATGTGAATGTGATTCATATTATTTGAACACATGAGATAAAGAGATCCAAGATGATTAAATATGATTTAATTATCAAGGATAAGAATAATGTGGATAGTAATATCCAATTATTCATAATATATTATAAATGTGATTTATAATGTATTAGAGAGAGTTAAATATAATTTATATTAGTAGATTAATTATTAATGTGTATTGGATACACATTGTTTAATTAATTGAAAATGTAAATTACATTTTGTTTTGGGTTGTGAATGTGATTCACAATATTCCAATGTCAAGATTGCAATATTCCCAAAATTAATTGAGAATTATTTTTTGGTGAATAATTGTTGGAAAATAAGTTGAGAGGAAAACAAGGAGATATGCAATCCCATGGGAATCCATGGGATTGCCCTCCCCATATGGGAAGACGGGGGCGGCACCAATTCCTTTATGGAATTGGTGGCCGTCCACTCCTCCCAATAGGGAAGGAGGCTCTCATTTGTTTTTTCACTCCTTATTTAGTTGGTTTAATTTGGTATTAATATATATTTGATTTATCAAATATATTTAATCAAAATTAAATCACAAGTTGTTGGCTTTTACCAACAACAATCTTGACCATTGGATTGTCATAAATCAATCTCAACCATTGATTTTATATGACACATGGATTGAGATCCATGGATCCCAAAACCCTATAAATAGAGAGGCATACCCATGCTCTCTCTTTACACATAATGCTTGAGAAGCATCTCTCTCTCCCTCTCTCTTTCTCTTTAGAGGTCAGCCCTCTCTCTCCCTCTCATGGCCGTCCACCATGGATGCCATGGAGAGGTTCTCCATCGCCGCGGCATCGTCGTTATGCTGCCCGTTCTTCTGCTCGTGGATCTCCGTCTCCTTCGGTGCACCTCGCTCATGAAGAAGACGTCGGATCTCGTGTGTCGAGATCAGGAGATCCGCCGCTTGGATCATCAACATGGATTGCGAGAAGCACGCGGTTCATCCCCGCGCTCGCAAGCGTCTCCGCCGTCGGATCGGACTTGAGACAGGAGGTCTCTTCGTTTAGAGACTCGATCGCAACCACGCTTCAAGAGGTAATCCTATTACTTGTTTGTGGTTTAGACGAAATGATTCGAGAAGTGTTCTTGGATCATGTGGTTTCGTCGTATAAATTTTTTTTTAAATTCCGCTCCATTGAGCAACTAGTCCGACTAGTCGCTCCTCGTCGTATTCGATACGACGCTCACGCTTCTGTGATGCGCTTGAGGATCTAACCATATCCTTCAGTCTCACAGCTGCTTTGTAAAACTTTCCTTTAATCTTTAAAGGATTTTTCTTATCACTAAGAACAGCGGAGGCTCCTCTCCACATTAGCCAACCTGCATTTATTCTATTAGTAACATCTCCATCAATTTCTCCATCATGTTGCAAAATAGATCCCAGATATTTAAAAGAATCTCTCTTCTGAATGTTATCATCACCAATCTTCACCTCAATTCCTTCACCATTGCTTCCATCAAAGGTGCATTCCATATATTCCGTCTTAGCCCTACTTATACGAAAACCTTTAGTCTCCAATGCATGTCTCCAAACCTCAAGCTTCTCATTTACACCATCCATAGTCTCGTCAATCAACACAATATCATCAGCAAATAACATACACCAAGGTCACTCATCATGAATGTGACTTGTCTACTCGTCCATAATCAAAGTAAAAAGAAATGGACTCAAAGCTGAACCTTGATGTAAACCAATGTTGATATCAAAATAGTCAGTCTTCCCCGTCAGGGTCCTTACACAAGATAAAGCCCTATCATACATATCGTTTATGAGATTAATGTATAGGACATGTACTTGTCTCTTCTCCAAAACTCTCCACAGTATCTCTCGTGGGTCGGAATCATAAGCCTTCTCCAAATCAATAAAGATCATATGGAGATTCTTCCTTTTAGCTCTATAAATCTCCATTGTTCTCCTCAACAAATGGATGGCTTTAATAGTTGAGCGACCTGGCATGAATCCGAATTGGTTTTCTTTTACTTGGGAAACTTGCCTCAACCTTCTTTCAATCACACGTTCCCAAATTTTCATAGTGTGACTCATTAGCTTGATACCTCTGTAATTTGAACAATTTTGAATGTCTCCTTTGTTCTTATAAATAGGCACCACGATACTCCTCCTCCAATCTTCAAGCATTTTCTTGCTTCGCCAAATAACATTGAATAGATTCGTAAGCCAAGTCAAACCGCGCTCACCTAAAATTTTCCATACTTCTACAGGGATGTCATCCGGTCCAACACCTTTCCCATGTCTCATAACCTTCAAAGGCTCCTCTACTTCTTTTCTTTGTATTCGTCTATAGCATGCACGATTCAAGTAACTTTCACTACTAGCTAGATCACCCAAAGTGATCTCTCTATTTCCTTCTCCAGTGAAATGTTTATGGAAGTACTGCTCCCATCTAGTCTCTATATCCTTCTGAGTAACAAGCACATGACCTTCCTCGTCCTTAATGCATCTCACTTGAGAAAGGTCTTTGGTCATTCTTTCTCTTGCTTTGGCCAACTTTAATATATTGGGATAAAATTCTGTGCACGTTCTTCTCACTTTGGAAGCTTGAGTGAACTTATTGGTTTAACGTTGCTTTTCTAAAATTATATGATCAATATCAACTCCCAATGATCGAATGAGAAACGTAATGATAAAACCTTGAAGAAGATAGTCTAAAAGTGATCGAAATCTTTGGGTTTATTCTTGGTCTTCCAATATGCAAGATATACATAAAAATAGGGGAAAATACAAATAGTGAGAAAATAGATTATTTTTCAACTTAAAAAAATGAAATGAAATAAAAAATTACGAAAATTAATTTTACTAAAAAACTAGAGGAAATTATCTACTAAAAAGAACTCAAATGACATTGTTTTGTTTTTTCTATAATTTCATATGATTTTTTAAGATTTTTAGAGATTTGTATATTTTGGGGCTTTTAACAACAATTAATGCATGAAATATGCACAGAAATTAAAACTCACCAAAAGAAAATTAATATTTTTTTGGAATTTTTGAAGCAATATTTGTGTTTTTAGGATTTCTCAAAGTTCAAATAGGAAAAAAATGACATGTTTTTTTTAATGATAACAAATGATGATAAAATGCAATGAAAAAATTACTATAGATAGAACAACTAATCTGGAGATAACACTAACTTTTGTAGAATTTATTGAGCACAAATGCTATTTATTCCAATGAAATGATTATGCAAATTTAAAGTTTGGAAACAAGGACTGAAATGTAAATTACTAATTTTTTTGCATTTAATAAATAACATAAATAAACTACATGGTGGAAAATGCAAATTACCCACAAAAATGTGTGATAGGGGTCTCTTTACCCACAACAATTTGTAAAACCTCTGAGGACGTAAGTGCAATTTACCCAATTTTTTTAATCTTCTTAGGGTTTGAACGCACGTTCTATCTCATCGTTTCCAAAAGGGGCCAGGGGAGAGCGATGACGGCTCTTGGTGTTGGCGGCTACTAGATCGCGATGGAGGTTGCCGAGAGGAGACGACAGCGGGAGGAGCAGCATTGGCTCTTGATTTCGAACGTTGCTGGATCGTAGTGGAGGTAGGGAACGACGAGCGTCTCCAAGCGTGGCGGCGGTTGCTTGATCGCGGTGCCAAAAGACCACAGGTTGCGGGTCCTCGCGGCAAAGGTGGACGGTGCACCGTGTCGATCGGCAAGGTCGCAGCCTCACGTGGGCGCGCGTCCGACTTTGAGGGTGGAGGGGCAACACATGCCCCTAGAATTCTGGTCGAGGTCGCGCAGCGGTGGCTCCAAATGGCACCGACGATGCTGGCTGGCAGCCACAGGTGAGACCGTCGATGAAGCTCGAAACTCGGGGAAGGTCCAGGAGCTGCTGGCGTCGATCATCGGGGCTCGAAGGTTGCAGGCGGCTGTGACGAAGTAGGCTCAGGCGAGGCTCTGGCCATTGAAGTTTAGGGCTCCTGCAGCGTTAGTAATGCATAGCCGAAGCTTATAGAAGTGCGTGCGTGAATGAGTGAGAGCTCAAGGAACGGAGAGAATGGGAGCTCGGAGCTCCTCCGCCGTGGATGGCGGAGGAGGTGGGTCGGATGCGTTCGAGGTATGGAAGAAGAAAGAAGAGGGTCGGAGAGTGTCGCGAGGAAGGGGGATCGATGGCGAAGCTCGTGAAGGTGTTAATGGAAGGCGAAGTTGACTGGAGGAGACTAATTAAAACAGAGAAAAAACAAGAAAAATTCAAAGGAGGAAGAGGAAGCTTACCTGGAGATTGGGCGGAGCGGAGGCTTGGGCTGGAGCTCGAATGGAGCACCGGGTCTTCGCTGGACGTCGCCAGCCGGTCGACGCAGCTCGAGCGGTCGCCGGAGCGCCGCAACTCCACCGTGAATGGCGGAGGGTCTCACCGGGGGATTTGAGGTCGTCTTCGCTCTATCTGACGCCTCCCCCTGTCACAGGGAGGCGGAGGAGGGCTGGGCCCCTCCCCGCGTAAAGGTGGACGGGTTGGACTGACGGAGGAAGCACGATATTTGAAGGGAGAAGTGGCGGAGCCGATGAGTGGCGTCGTGGTTTGCGAGGGGGATGTGGGACGACTGGGGGCGATTCAAGGGTAGTGGAGGTAGTGGCGAAGATGCTGGATGATCAGGGCAAGTCGTGGGGCGGTTGGCGAGATGAGAGGTGGCCGGAGGTGGTCAAAATAATGGGAAGGGGGCGAGGTCTTCGTGCGGTGAATCGTGGGGGAGAGAAGGAGTCTCGGAGGTTGACGATGATGGTCGACCGTTGGATCTGGTGATCCAACGGTGGGTATTTGGGCGCGAGCGAGCGGATGTGATCAGATCTGAGGCGGCATGATCGGAGGGTCTGTGGAGCGGCCACGTGGCAAGCTGTGCGTGAGGCGCTAGCGGGCGGTGATGATGGAGAGCTCAAGCCAATCGAGCGGTTGAGGGGCATCAAGGAAAGGAGCGGCTGAGATGCAACATCTGAGACGCGATCGATCGGTCGTCAACGCGCCACGTGGCGAGCCCTGCTTAAGGCGCTAACGAGCGGACAGATTTGAAGGCAGATGAAGATCAAACGGCTGAGAGAATGAGCGCACGTGGTCACAGAGGGGCCGTTGGATCTGAAGCGAGATCCAACGGCCAGGGTAGGTGGCGGATAAGACAAAGAGGCCGGGCCACGTGGCGCCCTCAGATTGGGCCACGTGGCCCAATCAGGTTATTCAGAGAGTATTTTTAATTTTTGAGGGCCCTATTGGCCGAATTTGAGAAAACTCAAAACAAAAAAGTTGTAGATCTTGAAGAGATCTACAAGTTTCATGTTGACCAAAACTCGAAAAGAGATCAAACAAGAACCCGAAATATTTTTGAGGGTATTTTTGAGTCTAAAAATACCACTGATTTTTGTTTTGTCATTTTTTTGTGGTTTTTAATTTATTAAGGACTCTGTTAATTACGAGATATTAACAGGGATTTATTGACAAACTTTTAAGCAAGGGGGTTAATTATCATAAATAAAGATGATGAAACTGAGGTTCATCAGTGGTGGAGGCGACCGACGGGCGAGCTGCAGGTGGTTGCAGGAGTCGAAAGTGACGCGGGCTCGTAGCCGCGAGCGGTGATGCGGCCAGCAGGCGAGGTGGATGGTCGTGGGTCAGCGGTGGGTGCCGCTAGCGGACTGGAGGGGCGGCGCCTGCGGCGCGACCTTTTTTTTTTTATTTTTGTAATACAGAAACAAAAAAAATATTTATTTATTTTTTAAATAGAAACTGCAGAAATCTCTTCTTTTTTATATTTTTTATATTTTTTTGTGATCCTGCAAAACAAATGTTAAAAAGGAAAAACTATGTATTTTTTTATTTTTTAATTTTTATTTATAAACAAATAGGATGCGAGCATGACGGCACAATCCTAAAATCAAAACAGAATACATGATTGGGGATCCGGTGAAAAATGAGGAATGGATACGGATCTCCAGCCACCGTACGTGGCCGGAGTTGGTAGATTATGTGCGATAGAACGTGAAGCGAAGGGAAATCGAAGTTGAGATGGAAAATCGGATCGTGAAGAGCGAATCGAATCGTGATGAATGATAAAAAACGATTAAATGAGATCCAGAAATATAAAAATGTACAACGAATTAAAAATGCGATGAATTAAACTACGATTAACGTAGATTAGAAACGAGAAAAAATGGATCTCACCTTAGGAGTGGAAATGTCAGTATTTGCCACGATGAAGGTCAACTCGCTGTCGACGGATGGCTCGGAGGCTAGCACCCATATACGATAAGATGGATCTCGGAGAATAGGCTCCTCTCACGAAAGATTGATCAAATTGAAATGAGGGAGGAGGATCCATATAAGTAAAAAAAGAAAAGAATTTTAAATTCAATTTTGAAATGAGTTAAAGATAAGGAAAAAAATTAAACGAGATAGAGATAAGAAAGGTAATTAGTGTTAAAATTATTTACATAATTTTTTTTATTTTCATCACTTTATCAAATTAGATAATAAATGTTATTTTTTTTATTTTTTGTGACAATTATTTAAGGGAATTGATTATATACATAGTATATACATATGGTACATTATATACATAGTTAAATAAGGAAATTATTTTTTTTATTTTACAATTTTTATTAATTTATTTTTTAAAATATTTTTAAAAAAATTTACAAGTATTTACAGATGCAATATTTACAAATAAATGGTAAAATTACACAAACCACCGCAAAAAATAGTCTTTCAAACCGTAACTCATAAATTTTGAAGACATAACCATTTTAAAGGTAATTCAATTTAGAGTACAATGGAAGTGAGTTTGATTCAATTTGAGTTCATATGGAGCTGGAATTGGTGTTTCAATTATCGCTTAATGGCTTTTTCTGGATGTGGTTACTTTTATTTAGTACATGATTTTATTTTGCAAACATTTTTATTATTTAGAAAACAATTTTTTACAACTTTTGTTTTGGAACTTATTTAATTTGAGGTCAATTTATGTACAAATAAAATATTGTAAGTATACAAATATACACCACACATTTTTTTGGTTTTTCTGATTAACGACCCCATCTCCCCTACTTTATTCCTGGTCGATCAGTTCATGTCTTGATGTTCTCTCGAGGTTCGGGTTAGCCTGTATCTATTACATACATATAGTCTTCTTCTTTTTCTTTTGATTATTTTTCCTTTCTTTCTTTCTTTCTTTATTTTAGGTTAACATAGTAACAAGTGTACAATATTTACACACAGATGGAAGTTAGTAAGAATATGTAGCTAGTATTATATACATGTGTTTTATAAGGGATTTATGCTAAAACAAATGAATAAAGATGATGAAATGCATATTCATCATCTCCCTATGCTTTACCTTTGCTAGTCCATTAGCAAACACTTATTTCGAATGAATAAATGAATAAAAAATTAAGGAAAAATAAAGAAATTAGGACAATACTATGTATTGAACTTATCTTAAAAAATTGTAGTATGGAGCTTTGTTAGAACTTTGGATTATTAGTGTGGCGGAACCTTAATGGAAAATGGATAAAAACCTAATAGCCTCTAAGTTGCACAAGATTCCAATTCAGGTCTCCTCAACAGTCAGGTCAGAACAAGTCTACATACACAAATTATGATGACTATGAATCTTTACTTGTACATTGTAAGTGAAATATAGCACCCCATTTCAAAAGGAGCAAAGAAACGGCCTCCCTCAACAAGGTAACTCTAGTCCCCCGGTCTAGCAACTCTTTCCTCGAGGAGCGTGGATATTCCCTTCTAAGTTCAAGTACAACCAGCTCAAGAAGAGGAGGCAGTGAAAAGAATGGATGGTAACCAGTGTAGCTACCTATCCTTGGATGCATGACCAGTGTAGCCAAGTCATCCAACTGCAAGCTTACAAAAATTTGACTTTGAAGCTCTTATTATTTTGTTTTTTTCTTTATCCTTGTATATACACTCTAGCAGGCATTTTACTTTTCCATCAGACCTGTCCACTTTTGGAGATTCTACATTTTTCTCTTCTTTTTTTTGAAAATATATACATGCAGCATTTACATAAGGAGTTTTTCCTCTTGAGCTATTAGACTATCCCTCTTTTGAAGCATTATTGCAACCCCACAACATCTTGTCTTTAGTCCTCAATGCTACTAGATCAGGTTGAGAAGCACAACCATCCTTAGAGGAAGATGAGAGGTTCCGCCTAGATGTACTACCATCGTGTGCTACTCCAAGCCAAAAGATTCTACCTCCTCGCTACCTCCTCCATGAAGAGCTATGTGTAGAGTACTTATCCAAGATAAGCCATAGTCTGAAAGAATCACGTGTATGTTGTTAAATATTCTACTTAGACTAATCAAGATGACAATTGAACATAGTCTTATGGACTCAAAGAATTAAGTTGCTAGGACTTGAAAAGTCTTAATTCCATTTCTTATAAGGTTCCTCTGAACTTAAGCTGATTAAGGCCCAACTAAACTCCATTCATCAACTTTATTCCAGACTTAGTTTAAATGTCTATACTGAAAATGCACATGCAAATGCAAGAAATATATATAATGCAAAAAGTAAGCAAAAATTTTTTGTAACAAATTTCTAATTTTGAACTTTTTATAGATTTTTGGAAAGAAAGAAAAAAAATGATGCACATGCGAAAATAGTTTTTTTTATGGAAAAGGGTTGTAAAATATATACAAGTATATACAAGGATTTTTTTGTTTTTTTGTTTTTCTTATGTTTTTTTTTGTTTTTTTTATTTTTGTTTATTTTTGTTTTTTTGTTCTCTTTTTGGTTTTTGTTTTTTTTGTGTTTTGTTAATTTTTTAATGAACGATGATCAAAGTCTATATACACAAATGGATTTTACGAATTTATATACATATCCCAAAATAATCATATTTAAAAGTACATGTTATGTCTAAAGTATATATATACAATATATACGACATCCCCCTACACTTAGCTCGAACTGTGTCCTCATAGTGATCAAAAAGCATCAAAGGAAGACATAACTCGTACTAAGTATAAAGAAGTGAAAAGACACCTAATCTACAATGACTCAAAGAAAAAATGAAAAGAATAGAAGTCGGTAATACCCCCTATACTTAGTATCAAATAATCCTAAGTATAGAAGATTGTACAAAAGGGAAAAACCGATGAAGAGAATGTACGGACTCAATGATTAAAAACTCAAAAAAGATGATATGAACAACATCACTCCCCCTATACTTAGTGTAGAGTATCCTTAAGTATAAGCAACAACAGGAGTGGTGAATAGGATAAATTTGAACAACACAAATCATTCACCCCCCCATACTTAGGATAAAGCACATCCTAAGTATAGAATATATACACACAGAAAAAGGGGTGAACGATGAAATGGAAGAAGAGAGAATGAAACAAAAGGATATACAATAGGAGTCGATCTACAAAGGTCAAGAAGGTCGAAAGCGGATCTTCTTGTGAGATCACTGAGGAATGGATCTAACAAGGTGTAGGTCGATATCAGGGTCAACATTAGACATAAACTGATCGGGATCGACCAGGAATGTATCCCCATCAGTCTTAGAGTGTTCAGGCATGAACCGGTCAGTGGAAGTAGTGTGGTCATGTCCTGCATGAGAAGTCTCATAAATATCAAAGTAAAAAGGCTCGAACTCATTATCAAAAAAAGCATGATCAACTCTAGCCTGGCAAGCATCTACTAGATCATCATCTTTATCAAAAGGCCCGAATTCCTTTATAAAGGCAATCAAATCAAATTTGGACTTATCATTCTAATCTAAATCAAGGTGAAGAGGAACGGACTCGTTACTAAAAGTAGTCAAATCATGTATGTCTTCTCTAGTCTCAGAGTCTGCCTTCCTCTCTAGGGTTTCTATTGTGTAAATACCGCGGATGTCATCAATGCATTGCCACGTACCAGAAGGGGAAACTCCAAGGTCTATGCTTTCCAATTCTTCCTCCTTGAAAAGGAATTCTAGGGTCTCAATATCATCCAACATACAATAAGAATATCTGATATTATCATCAAGGTCAAGGTCCTTGGGGTTGGCTACCATGGGCACACTCTTATGGGATGCAGTTCTGTGGACATTAATGGCTGTAGTGATCAACACATAGCTCTCTACATCAGAACGGAAGCGAATCTCTCCTAATCCATAACCAATAACGGCTCTCGTAGAGGCGAGGTAAGGCTGTCCCAAGATGATTGGAGGGTGCTCTACAAGGTTGGAGGTCTCCATAGGCAATATGACAAAGTCAGAAGTTAAATTCATGCCCTGAATAAGAATGACCAAGTTTTTTAGAATACCCTTCAGCCTCTTGATAGATCCATCAGCAAATTGAATTGTCATCCAGGTTTTATTGGGAGGACCAAGATGAAGAGACTGTTCCATAGAGAAGGGTATTATATTGATTGAATCACCGCCGTCAAGGAAAGTGTTATCACAAGAATATTAAAGGATGGAGCAACTCACAAGAGGTTTGGCAGTGTTCCCTCTCTTAGAATGTGGACGGTGAGAGATGGCGTGGGTAGGGGCCATGGTCAAGAGGTGATGCTCAGATCTGCTTCTCCGCTTTCTCTTCTTGTGTTGAGGAGCAGATAAATGGGTCATGTCGTGGTGAAGTGTAGCTTTAATGATCTCACTAATGGTGGCCACGACATCAAGTTCAATCAACATTTTTTTGAATTTTTGGACCTCCTCCATACAAGGGAGTAGATCGGAATCAGCATATACATGAGGATGCCAAGAGCAGTCTCTACAGTGGCATCCTCGGGGTCAAAGGTAGGACATGTGGTAAATGATTGTGTGGGAAAATGGCTTAGCATGGGTACCCTCTCCTCACAAAATAAATCAACGATGTGTCTCCTGAAATCTTTTTGAATTTTTTATATTTTCTTATTTTTTTGTATTTTTGGCGATTGCAAGCTCTCATTGTTATTTTCAAGGGAATCCATATCCTTAAAAAGTGGAGCAACATTCTAGCTTTTATTTATGTTAAATAGATTCTTAATTTCGAATTCATATGCTCTATTATCTGGTTCAAGATTTCAAGTATGGAAATCATGAAATGTGACTCAAAAATAGCAGGATTGGGTGAGTGGATTGAGGGTAGGTGAGAATCAAAATCTGACTCCTGAAATAATGGGTTAGGTGGATATGCACAAAAAATCAGGAGGAAAGTCCTCCTATAAATAGGGGGTGGATCGGTTAGAGGGTGCGAGGAATCCACAAAAATCGGATTAAAATAACTCCAGCCAGTCATCTCCGAAACAATAGATGATGTTCGGGAGAGAACGATGGACAAGTCAAAAGATGTGAAGAAAAAGGTGCAAATACGTAGAAGGTTCTAGTATCACTAACAATCAAACACAATACAAACCCCCAGTTCGCCAACTCAACGCAATGTGAAGACAGTGAAGGTTTGGTCAATTATCTTGTCAATTTATAGAGTTTGGTGTGAATATAATCTATCAGAGCGGTTTAAGCGAGCTGTTAGAAACCCAATGCTCCCAGGAGACTGCCCCAATCTCATAACTAGTTTTTCCCAGCCAGTATGGGTGCAGACCGTTTATTGGCTTCCCCATCTGCCCACTTTGCTAAGGAAGTCCTGGACAAATTACCGGCTACCCGATGAAGTCCTCACTAGAGAACAACTAATCACAAGACAGTAGTATGAAGAGAGTATGGGCGTGGTTCTATCCTATTGTGTAGGATGCTCTCTCGCTGCAGATAAATCAAACAAGGCGGGGGTTACACTCCATAAAATATGATTTTTCCTTACATTTAATTTAGGATCGAGTTTTCTTTAGTAGTCCCAAATTTTAGGCAGTTGTCACTTGATTTGAATATTTTCAATGAATCGCCTACCGAGTATCCAATTTCCTTTTTAACTTATGTGATTAAAAACAAGGAACGAGATCGGAAATGCCAATGGACGATTAAATACAATGATGCATGTAGGGGTTAGAGATGCGTAACTTGTTGCCATCACTCTACATGTAGGGTGATCCGTGCAGAATTTAAATAAAGAAAAATAAACCAACCTATATCCAAATGCAAATGAACCATCCTAGCAATAGCTTCTATTAACAGGCAAGAACCAATTAAATTTTACTAAGTCTAAGTACACTCTATTATATAGGTACACAGATTCTAGTTTAAGGGTGTTTGGACCTAAATAATTAACTAGCTCAAGAAAATTAATTAAATCAATCAATCGGTAGCTCACGAAATCTGTGTGAAATAATGAAAAAGAAGGAGATAAAAACAAAATCAGTGAGGTCCTTCAAGTGCACCGGCACTTGGTAAAATAGACCCCACAACAAATGAAAGTCTGTTTACAAGAGTTCAATTGCTATAAATAAGTAAAACAAAGTCTAATTAATTTTTTTGTTTGGTCTCCTTCAAATCTTCTTCTCCTCTCACGTTATCCTGCGG
Source organism: Ottelia alismoides (assembly GCA_037367405.1). Lineage (NCBI taxonomy): Eukaryota > Viridiplantae > Streptophyta > Magnoliopsida > Alismatales > Hydrocharitaceae > Ottelia > Ottelia alismoides. The sequence goes on from JAZKJV010006486.1 coordinate 96,526, forward strand.
CTCAGTGAAGAATCAAGCCGCCTCCACTTCGCTTGGGTGCTTAGCATTCCTAGGATCACCTCCTTCACTCTGCGGGCCCTCTCAAGAAAAGAAAAGAGAGAATGTGCATGAAACACAAATATAAAATATTTGCAGATAAAAATGAAATAAAAACCGTGAATATGAACAATAGAGTTAATGTGGAAAAATATAAACAAATATGTACAACCAAGAATAGCAGGTCAAAAGAGAAACCTTACTACCCTCGTCGTGCCTCCCCAGTAACTACGCCATCTTGTTGAGATAAGATCTTCGAGGAGTGATTATTAATGATATAAAGTTGTCGTTGCGATCCCCAAAATTCCCTCAAACAAACAATTTATTTTTTTCTTCTCAAGCCAATAATTATTTACAAGAATAATGACGTGAGAGAAATTTTTGCTACTTATTTACCGGTATAGCTTGAAGGATCGAACTCAGGGAGGCTACATGTCTCTAGGGTTATTCAAAAAATCGAAAATCAGTTTAAAGAATGGAATCTCAAATACAAACTACATTGATTTTTGTGAATTTTTTACCTTTTTAATTCTTTAATTTATTTTAGTTTTTTATTTTCTTATTTTTAAATTTTGAATGATTTTGATTTTTTGTATTTTTTTTAAATTTCAAATATACGATTTTCAAAGCAATTCATGTACAAACAAAAGGCAACATATTTTTTTAATTTTTCAAATATAATAATAATGCTTAAAAATAGCCAAAGAAAATCTTTTTATGTTTTTGTGATTTTTTACTGTTTTTGTAATTTTTTATATATTCTTAGATTTTTTTAGGATTTATGAAATGAATAAAAATAGGGGAAATACAAACAGTGAGAAAAACATGATTATTTTTCAATTTAAAAAATGAAATGAAATAAAAAAGTTCGAAAATTATTTTTCTGAAAAACTAGAGGAAATTATCTACAAACAGGAACCCAAATTACATTTTTTTTATTTTTCTACAATTTTATATGATTTTTTAATATTTTTAGAGTTTTGCATTTTTTGGGTTTTTACAATAATTAATGCGTGAAATTTACAAAGAAATTAAAACTCACAAAAAGAAAATTAGTCTATTTTTTGAATTTTTGAAGCAATATTCGATGTTTTAGGAATTTTCAAAGATCAAAAAAGGAAAAATGACATGTTTTTTTAATAATAACAAATGATGATAAAATGCAATAAAAAATATTGTAGATAGAATAACTAAGTGGGGGATAAAACCAAGTTTTGTAGAACTTATTGAGCATAAATGTTATTTATTCCAATGAAAAGATCAAATAAATTTTAAGTCAAGAAACATGGACCGAAATGTAAATTACTAATGTTTTTGCATTAATAAATATCAGAAATAAACTACAGGGTGGAAAACGTAAATTAACCATAAAAACATGCTACGTATGTGTTTGGAGGTGGTATGGGTCTCTTTGCAATTTGTAAGACATCTAGGAGTGTAGATGTAATTTACCCAGTTTTTTTAATCCCCTTAGGGTTTGAATGCACATTTTGTCTCTTTGTTTCAAAAAGGGGGCAAGGGGAGAGCGGCGACAGCTCTTGGTGTCGACGGCTGCTGGATCACGGTGGAGGGCGCCGAGACAAGGAGACAGCGGGAGGAGCAGCGGTGGCTCTTGGTTTCGATGGCTAGTGGATCGTGGTGGAGGCGACGAACGACATGCTGCTCCAAGCGTGGTGGCAACTGCTAGATCATGGTGGCAAAATACCACAAGTTGCGGTGACTCGCGACGGAGGTGGAAGGCACACGGTGTCGATCAGCGGGCTCAGAGCCTTGCGCGGGCGAGCAGCCAGCATTGAGGAAGGAGGGGTGATACACGCCCCTGGAAGTCTGGTCTAGGTCTCACGGTGGTGGCTCCATACGGTGGTGGCGGTGCAGGCTGGCAGCCGTGGGCGGTGGAGGATGCCAGTGGGCGAGCCGCAGGTGGCTGCGCGAGTCGGGAGCGGTGTAGGATGGCATCCATGGGTTGTGGAGGCAGTTGGGAGGCGAGGTGGATGGTCGTGGGTCAACGGCGGACGCCGCCTTTGGGTTGGAGGGCCATTTTTGTAAAATAGAAACATCAAAACTTTATTTATTTATTTTTAAAACAGAAACTACATAAATCTCTTCTTTTTATATATTTTTTTATTATTTTCATTATTTTTAAAATTTTTTGATTGATCCCGCAAAAGAAATGTTAGAAAAAACTATGTATTTTTTATTTTTTATTTATAAACGAATTATGATGTGAGCACGACGGCTCAATCCCAAAATCAAACATAATACATGAACATGGATCCATCAAAAAATGAGGAATAGATCCAGATCTCCAGCCACCGTACGTGGTCGGAGTTGGTAGATTATGTGAGATAGAACATGAAGCTAAGGGAAATCGAAGTTGAGATGTAAAATAAGATCGAGAAGAGCGAATCGAATCGTGATTAGTGATAAAAATGATTAAATGAGATCTAGAAATAAAATAATGAACAACGAATTAAAAATTTGATGAATTAAACAACGATTAACCTAGATTAGAAACGAGAAATAATGGATCCAACCATAGGAGCGGAAATGTAATCGCCTCGACGACGGTCGAGTCGCTGTCGTCGAACAGCTCAGAGGCTAGGCACCCTTCTTCGACAAGATGACTCTCGAAGAATAGGCTCCCCTCACCAAAGATTGATCAAATTAAAATGAGGGAGGAGGAGCCATAAAAATAGAAAAGAAAAGAATTTGAAATTCAAAATTTGAAATGAGATAAAGATAAGGAAAGAAATGAGATAGATATAAGAAAGGAAATTAGTATTAAATTATTTACATAATTTATTTTAAATTTTCGTCACTTTATTAAATTATATGATAAAGATTATTTTTTGTGAGGGTTATTTAAGGGAACTGATTATATACGTATGCTATTATAAATATGGTACATTATATACATAGTTAAAAAATGAATTTATTTTTTCTAGTTTTTTGTTTTAAATTTTTTATTATTTCATTATTTCATTATTTATTTTAAATAATTGTTAAAAATATTTACAAGTATTTACAAATACAATATGTACAAATAAATGGTAAAATGCACAAACCACCCTAGAAAACCGTCTTTCAAATTGTAACTCTAAAAATTATGAAACCACAACCCATTTAAAGGTAATTTATCTTAGAATACAATGGAAGTGAGTTTGTTTCAATTTGAGTTCGCATGGAGCTGGAATTGGTCTTTCAATTATTGCTTAATGACTTTTTCCGGATGTGGTTACTTTTATTTTGTACGTTATTTTATGTTGCAAACATTTTTATTATTTAGGAAACATTTTTATTTACAATTTTTGTTTTAGAACTTATTTAATTTGAGGTCAATTTATGTACAAATAAAATAGTGTGAGTATACAAATATACACATCGCATATTTTTTCTGGATTTTCTGATTAAGGACCCTATCTTCCCCTACTTTATTCCTAATTGATCAGGTCATGTCTTGACCTTCTCTCGGGTTGGGGTCAGCCTGTATCTATTTCATATATATAGTCTTCTTTTTTTTCTTGTCTTTATTTTTCCTTTCTTTCTTTATTTATTTATTTTAGGTTAAAATAGTAATAAGTGTACAATGTTTACACACACATGCAAGTTAGTAAGAATATGGAGTTAGTATTACATACATGTGTTTTATAAGGGATTTTAAGCTGAAATAAATGAGTAAAGATGATGAAATACATATTCATCACATTATCATAGTTTTTGCTCAGAAGTCATCTTAGATCAATACTCCTACCAAAGCATACCCCATGAACATTGAACAATTGTCTCCTTATGTGAAGGGTTTTATCTCTTCCCGGCAAGAATGTCAGACTACCATGCAAACCTCTCCTCCAATAACTCATCCTCGGGCAGTCAGTTATTTCCTACTAACGTCAGTCGTGTTGTGTTTACAATCGAAAAGGGGGATAAATTTTTAGAAGAAGGGGAAAAGAACAGGAGGTTGACCAGTATAGTCACGACTCCTTGTGAAGCCAACCAGTTTAGCGAAGTCTCCACCAAGATCTGCAAATTATCTTGAAGATTGGACCATTTTGGTCAAATATTTATTTGGTAGTTGGTTTCTTTTTGTTTGGATTTTTTGTAGCCCTTCATGGATCTTGTTGTGCTTATACAGATATGGAATCTTTCTTTCTGCACATGTTTTGGTAACTTAGAAAAAAATGTGCCCAACCATCCATCCCTTGCTCGAAGCTTTATTTCAACTCGTACTCTGGTCTTTCGATGTCCATGCTACCAGAAAAGAGACTCACACTGTCTTCCAACACCCCATCTGAGTTGAACTAAGTGCATAGTGCGATAGTACATATCAATTCCCTATTCAAGAGTCGTACCTACAATGTGGCGACCGGATTGGTCACTAAGAGCCAAATTCTGCACATTGTCATGTTGAACTCGAAGAATTAATTCCAAGAACTAAAGCTTATAAAATCCTCTTTCTCATTTAAGTTCCTCTAAAAATTAGGTGGGTTAAGGTCAAGTCAAGAGCACTCTCGATTTCTGCTCATAACTCTGTTTAGAACCCAAGGGCTATTTGCCAATGCATGTAATGTTGGACGAAGTGCAAATTTATGGAATATAACACAATTTTTTATTTTTTATGCAAGAATTTCTTGCTCTCTCTCTCTCTTAATGCAAAAGGAATAAGAATCCAATTTTTTAAATCTTTGGTTAAACAAACACACATAATTGGACACAAACAATGTTAGTTGCAATTTTTTGCTTTTGTTTTTTTGCTCTTTTTGAATTTTTAACAAGTTAGTTACCAACCTCGTAAATAAAATATAAACTTACGTGGAAGTACGAGCTATGGGTAAAATATATATACAAAGTATATACACACCCCTCTCTACATAGCGAGTTCTATGTCCTCAGAGCACAAGAAGAGCAAAGAAGACATATCTCGGGCTAAGCGTAAGAGAGTGAAAAAGAAAAGAAAATATAAGGCGACCCGCTATGTGGATAGTCTAAGTGTAGAAGAAGAGTGAAATTGAGGTAGACAAGGGGAGAAGTGAATGAGGAGAGTATGTATAACGAGCATTGAGTTTCCTTAGGCTCTGGTCAGCCTAAGTATGGAAGAAGGGTGAAAATGGGGCGGTCGAGGGCAAAGAGCATGAGGAGAGTGGTATATAAAGATGACATCACCCCCATACTTAGGACTTGGACTGTGTAGGGGAAGAAGAAGTACAAGGGAGTCGATGGGGTCAGGAGGGAAGGGGGCCTATGATTAAGGAGGTTTCGACATATCTTTTTGTGAGTCTACGACCAGAGGTCATAATGATTGAAAGAAGACGAAGAAGATGGTTCCCAACCATCATCAGAGTTATCCTATGAAAAATAGTATTGGAAGTGGAAGCACTCCCAGTATTCTTTCTCTTAAGGTTGTTCTTATGCTGTTTTCTCAAAATGTGCTCAGTCTTGTGGTCAATTGACTCGGATGATGAATATTCTCAATCACCAGTCTCAGTTTGGTCATAAGTGATTATTCCAGTGAATCAAATGAGGCCAGGGTGTTGGATTTAAAGGAATAGTAGTAAGGAGCATGATTCGTCCAGCGAGGATTGATATTTGACAGCTTGCTTAGATAAGGCTTCGGATCTATCAAACTGAGCTCACTCAAAAAGATCACCTTATCTGGACATGATAAGGAATCATCAGAATATTCCTTTTCTGATATGTCAAAGGTGACTTTCATAGTCGGTTTTCTAGAATATGAAGCAACAAGAAGAGGAGGAGACTAATACGGCTTTAGGTGCTCGGTAGAACACCTCGAGGAATCAATACTCTTCTTCTTCTCATTAGATAAACAAGTAGATGAAGGAACAACCGGTTTAACGAGATTGGTGAATTTAGTCCTTGTCATCTGTGAAGGTCTAGATCCAGGGGGAGGTGATGACAATCGAGTTTTCATCAGATGAGCAATCATTAGAAAATTCCTTCCTGCTCAACGGATGTCCCGCGTAAGTGTTCTCAGCTGGCTTGGCGTTAATGAGCTCCTGTGTCGGACTATTGACCAGGTCAAGGCATTCAGAGAAGATATTGTTTGACTCAGGGTTAGCCCATGCTTGTGTGTCCTCATCAGGAGTGGATGGTGAAATTCCTGCATCAGGTGTTCCTCCATAGGATTCCTCATAGTAGTGGTTGAGGTGCAAGTAGCAGGAAACGGGAGGGCGGGGTGAGTCTCTTATCAAGTGGTTTGCTTAATAGTTGTTATCTCAGGTGTCACAGCGGGGTAGGGCTCTTCTACCACTTAACAGTTATGGTTGTTGACTGCTTTGTGGGTTACCTTGGAATATCGTGTTCCCTCAAAGACTGTGTTGAAGTGCTCCCAATGTGGTAAAATCAATTTCCCGATTCTCACACTCTATAATTGCCTTAGCTAAGGCTAAGAACGGCTTTCTGAGACTGATTGGTGTCTGGGTGAATTCTCCTTGATGCTCAATGTCAATGATCATGAAGTCCACCTTGAGCGGAGCACCTCGGAATGTAATGATGACTAAAATAGTTCCTCTCAATCATTTTATAGATCAATCATCCAGCTAAACGATCTCTCTTGATTTTCTGATTGGTTCGAGTTTGAGCCGCCAAGCACGGATGTCGGGAGTATATTGATTGGTGAGTAGTCACCGATTCGAGTATGGGTGAATGTTGTGTCTTTAATTTCTCAGTCGAATCTAGGCAAATGCTTCACTGTGTGGCTCTTGGTCCTTATCACATAAGAGGTGGCCATTGACAATATGTGTCTTTCATACCTTGTTCTCTTCCTTCTCGAATTTTTCGACATCAATTTACTCATTAAAAAACTTTTAAGGTTGGGGAAGTGTTCAACACAGTCTTTTAGGGAACATGATATTCTCCACTTTCAATTTTTATGGTTTTTCTACTTTTTCAATTTTGTGGGTATATTTGATTTTTTTGAATTTTTTGTCTTTTTGATAAGGTGTATAGATGTGATACTTTCATAGTTATCCTTAAGGGAGTGGTAAACATAAGTGTTGCTTTTAGAGTCGTCCCTTGGATGTACAGAGTTTGTGGGATTCTCGTGTCCTCTAGGCTTTCGGGGAAGTTCAAAATTCAATATTTTGTCCAGTGCTTCCCTTAGAGCAGTATCCAAAATTTTGAGACACTCTCCACTTTCAAATTTTTTGGTCTTTTTGATAAGATGTATAGATGTAATACTTTCAGAGTCATCCTTAAGGGAGTAGTATGTAGAAGTGTTGCTTTTCGAGTCGTCCCTTGGATGTACAGAGTTTGTGGGATTCCTCGGGTCCTCTAGGCTTTCAAATTGAGATCTAATCGTTTCATCTTCCATTTTCATGTATGAGCTAGGAGAGATCGTCTTGGAATATCTAGTGTATGTGTTGACTTGTTATCCTCAGAAATGTTCTCCTATAAAATCATGGAAGGAGTCTGCTCAGCCGGCGAGAATCTATAGGTCTCATACTCAACATACTGTGATTCAAGCATGTACTGTTGGGTTGAGTAGAGTCCATTTTCATGGATGTGATGGGTCAGATCCTCATATGGTGAAGTCATCATACATGGTTCTTGTGTGTATACATCATCAGTCCATTCCGTTGTATGAGTGTCATGTTTGAAGGTGGGATTATCATAGTTAATCCAATATGGAAGATCATCAGGGGCGGGCCAATCCACTTGGTTTGCTCAATTTTCCATATTATCCCTAAAGGTCAAGTTAGAATGGGGATATGTGAAGAGTTGTCATGTTCCAAAAATATTGTGAGGATAGAATGAAGTCAATGGGAATTGGTGTCTTGGCCAGTAAACAATCTTAAAAGTGGTTTGATCTTCATGATCAAAATATAAAGGATTGTATTCGTCAATGAAGTTAGTTGGAATTGATGTCTCGGGAGGTGGAAAATGGGAAGGAGTGGTGTAAAGCCTTGAGCTTGGCATCTCTCGGATCCTATATAATAAGCTCCGGCTTGTCAAGAGGAAACCAACGGAATTTGTTTCGTGTGAATCAGAATTCATTTCGATTTATTTTGATTTTTGGAAGAAAGATAAGTAAGGAGGTTTAAAATGTCATTAACCCGCAATGACTATCATTAACACTAATTAAGCATGATTAAAGAAACTAATGACGGATTAAAAATCACTAGTGATCATTAGCGAGCATTAATCAATAGCTAGTAAATGATAAGCATAAACCACGAAAATTAAATCGTGATTAGTGAATGTTAATCACGATTAGCGTTAATTAAGCATCAAGCGAATCTAGAATCCTTTGGAATTTCTAACTTAAGCCATATGTTTCGTATAAGTTTGGCAAAAAACAATGGGCCGTTAACTGCGGTTAAGGTCTAAATCATGGTTTTCTAACCATGGTTAGCGGTTTTCTAGAACTTATAAATACCCCCCTCTACCCATTCATTATCTACGATTTCCAATACCACCACCACCCCAAGGGCTAGGGTAAAGAGGTTGGGAGGAGGAGTAGGAGGCAAGGAAGGAGCGCTAGCAAAGCACTACCAGGAGAATGAGGAGGAGGAAGGTATGATCCTCTCTTAGTTTGCTTTGTTAGTTAGGTTTTCGATTCATGTTCAGTTACCTTTCTATTTTCCTTTCAATGTTTTTACAAGGGGAAACTTTGCTGTATTTTTTATAGAAATATCACCTCGTATAAGGGGAAACTCTGCCGAAATTTACATAGAATTATCACCCTGTATAAGGGGAAGCTCTGTCGAAATTTTCTTAGAATTATCACCCCGTATAAGGGGAACTCTGCCCAAATTTCAAGAAAAAAATATGTTCTTCGCGTTCTTCTTGTTTTTCGTGTGTTCTTTCCGTTCTTCGTGTTCTTCATTCGTTCTTCACGTTCTTGGCACGTTCTTAGCATTTTTTATAAGGAAATGAAATTCGATCTTTTCAGGAGCTATAAATCATCCTGTTAAAAAAGAATCACGATAAAGCATTGCATACGCGAGAGAGAGCTTGATTAGATAATGAAATACTTCCCTTTGTTGTTGGGTTTTCATACGAGATTATTGAAATTCCTGATTTTATATTCATTGCTATAAATAACCCTAATTTGACTATCTTGAGAAAGTATGAAAAGTTTCTTTGTGATTCCCACTAAAATAAGGTTCAATCATCGAGTTGATGCAGTGGCTTGGGCAGATAGGGTTTGGGAGTTAAAAGAGTATAAATTGAGTATATAAATATATGAATTAATATATGTGTAAGTCTATACTAAGTATTTGTGGTTATGTTAATCCTAGGCTTAAAAAAGGAATTACATCACGGGAATTGATGTGTTTTGAGTTGGATCCTGAAAAGGATCGTGTGTCACGTTAAGGCTGACTGGGAGTAGAACTACAGGTCGGGCATGCAACCTGTAGGTTAGTCGGTAGGAACCTGTATTGGTGTTTCCCAACCTAGGTGGTACACAGTTGCCCTGTTATTATAAGTGTGCACGAAATGAATGATTTGCAACACGTGGTACCGGGAGCCAATATCTTCCGGTTGAAAGATGGAAGATGTGGTCGTGCCATGTGGAGGCACGGGTGGTTGGATAGCGGCTGGGTCACGATAACATGTATTTTAAAGCTGATAGGTTGTATGGTTAAATGTTAGCCTGAGGTTTAAGCAACCGAGTCCTAGACGACAGTGTGCTCCTCTGTTTGCCAGGCTGAGGGCTTGAGACCCTGGGTAAAAAAGAAAAGAAAATTGTTAGGGTAGTATTGGAGGATTGGTTGAGGCGACGTGCGACAACATAATCTTACCAGATCAATGCAATCTCCAATCCCGAAGTGTCCACAACTTCAGAGTTCATATAGTGGTGAGGTAATTCCCTGAACTAGTCCCTGATGTGGAATAGAAAGGAATAGGACTAAAATTAATGAGAAGGAATGAAACTTTTTGGTGATAACAAGTTTTGAAAAAATACAAAATTTATTTGCTTTTCTCTTCTTTGTTACTTAAAATTCGCTAATTGTTATCCTATGATTTATGGAATACCCAACAGGTGTTGGTGAGCCATCACAAGGATATTAATAATCCAGCCAACTGACATAGTCATCCGACCAACCACATTATCTTTATTTTGTAAGGTAGATAGTAATATTTTTGTGTGTTTCCTTCCAGCTGATGTACATGTAAATGATTATAGTGGGGTAATGTATAATGCGAACTTTATTTTGTGAATGGAAAAGTGTTGAAATACATCCTTCTGAGTATTTTTAATTGCATTATGTTTCTGAATGTTAGTTATGATTGCTGAATAAATTATTGTTGAGTAAAAAGATCCGGATATGGGAGGATCCGACGACCCGAGAATTGGGGCCGTGACAAGTGGAGACTTCAGTCAAATGATTGAATAAAGGATTGCCATATGAAGAAGTGAAGACCTATATCATATGAATTTCTTTTGATCAAAATATAGGGGATTGACATTGATAGAGTAGATCGGATTCGTAGAGTGGATCGGATTCATCAATGGGTAAGAGTCTCTCATGAATGTTGGAGGATGCCTGGAAGTAGATGATTTAGATGATCGGTGTTTTATCAAGAATAAATAACCTAGTGGCTACAGAGACCAATGTCCCATCAATTTCAAAGGAGATGGATGATTTGACATAATGGATCTTTGTAAAAGCTTGCAAGTGCATAGGATACTCATAAGAGGAAACCCTAATTTTTATGAATCAAGAAGGGACAGTGACGACACAAGTGTGTGTTTTTTTATTTTTGAGCTTGGGTTATGCACATTAGTGCAAACACAATACATAGTCTAAGTTCACCAACTCACATAGTGGAGGCTATAAGAGTTTGGCCAATTATATTTTCAATTTTAAATTGGTGATACTTTCGATGTTGGAGAAGAATTAGCGGGATGTTAGGTGTCGGTAATATTTCTAAAGATTGGCATGAACTCGTTTGGCTACTTGCATCTATTTCAACCAGTATGGGTGTAAGTACAAACCATAAAATGGTTACCCGTGTTACTTAGGGCGTTGCTAATTGCGTTGTCATTTAACCACCCACTCTACTAAGGGAGAATGTAGTTCCCTAACTGAGAAGGAGCTAGTAATTTTTAAAATCAGTAGTCTAAATGAGCTTGGCTCTATCCTAATTATTCATCTCTTGCTCACTCATAAATATAAATGAATCCAAGGATGGGGTTATTTTCCGACAAAAAATCTCAATTTTATGTGTTAATTAGAGTCAGCCTTGTTTAGCAGTCCCAATTTAAATTTAAGCGATCACTAAAGATTTATGTGAGAAAGAACACACGTCTACCGTGAAGTCCTAATTTCCTTTAGATCTTAAGTGACAAAACATGAGTGATACAAATTGGGAAAAGCTAATGTACGCAAGAAAAAATGATGTTTGCTCAGTTAAAAGACATATAGTGATTCCCCACAATCTTCACGTGGGATGCAATACAAGAATTTAAAATTATTCTATATGAAATGCAATCCAACAAAACAGCTCCTAGCAGAAAGTTCTATTAGTCAGGTAGAAATGAGTTAAAATTTTGACTAGGTTGGACGATCTAAAAGTACATCTCAATTAAGTGTAGTATGGTCCTAGATTCAACTTGCACAATCAGAAATATTCTAGAATCTCTGACAGCCATAGCGCAAGTCTAACCTACGAGCCACTCAAGTCGGGACCCACCCTCGCTAGAGAGTGAAACAATTCTGACACAACATACAAAATGTTCAGGTCTTGTTTACACACATGAGATTTAAAATGGAAACCAATATAAAAAAGAAATTATTACAAATAATAAAATAATGCTGAAAATAAATCCTAGACTTACACCCTATCATGACTCGTCTAGGTCTTAATTTTAATGGAACATTTTAGGCGGCCGGTTAAGATGCGTCGATTTCATGAAAACTTTCACGTATGTCAGGTACTTCGCACGAAAAATAAGAGAGAGAGAGTGTAAGAGAGTGACACAAATAATAAAAAATAAAACATGAAAATAAATGTTAGAATATAAAAAAATAAAATAAATGAAGGTAAATAAAGAAAAGGAAAATGTATAGTGATGAGGCTCGGGGGTCTTACTGCCCGAATATGCAGAAATCCTAACACTAATTTTCAAGACAAAGAACCTAAGTCATTTTCCTCCCCGACAAGGACACGATCTGATGAATCCGGAAAACCCTCTGTTAATTTGTGGGAATTAACACGTGGATATATACTGTGTCGTTTATTGTAGGCAGGTAATCGGAATCAATCAATAAATAACCACTTAATTAACTAACTCAATTTAATCGAAGTGGTTTTATGTTTATTTAGCTTGGGCAAGCATTGGAGTCGAACTCAAAGTGGCAAATGAACCACCTGGGTTAATACTTATCCAATTTTATGCGTGATTTTTGAGCTGATCTTTTTGGTATTTTTACTGCAAATTTTTGAATACAAATGCAAATTTGGGCCAATTGTAAGGACTAAAAAAATTAATGTCAACCAAATGAAGTTAAAAAATTATGAAGCTTAGCATAGATGAATAATAATAAAATAAATGCACTATAATTTTTTGGTATTTTCTGATGCAATTGAATAATTAATGAATTAATGAATGCAAATAAGGTGAATCACAATAATTAGTTATAATAAATATTAAGCCACTTTATTTTCAGGAAATAAAATTCTCTACGATAGATCAATATATGAACTGTCGAGAAAAAATGTAAAAATTTAAAATGTGAGTTTTATACATATTAAAAATTAATTATTGAATTATACAAAATGATTTTTACAGAGAAAATGATGCATGTAAATGCAAATATTTTTTAGCACAATGTAAATAATAAATAATTCTACTATACGTGAGTTTTTGGCAATTTTTAGAATTATGTTTAATTTTATATGAATTTCTAAGCACGAATTGGGTAAAATATGCAAATTTACATAAGATATTAATAAATAATTAACCATTGAGAATGAAACTATAAAGAGCACACCACAATGTAGAGAATTAATTGATGAACAACATGTCAATTTTTTAGTAAAGAGAAGGTGTCATACTGAGGTTTAAATAACAGACGAAGTAAGGGTTTTGAATGCAAAATATGAATAAATAAAATACAAAATTTGAGAATAGGGGCATAGATTCAATACCTATCTCTTGGTGGGAGTCTTTGCAAAATTTTCAAGCGTTCATGTGCGTGGCACGCGACATTGACCGATAGGTCTTGATCTGGATTTGGGTAGACTTCGAGGGCTTCTTCGCAATTGTCCCCACAGGCATGTGGGGGTCACAAGCCCTCCTCGCATATTGCATCCAGCGGAGAGGGGGAGAGGTAATCTAGCGGCACTCTGACTGGCGATCTGGTTGTCAATGAAGCATGCCAACTAGAGAGCGGAGGAGCTTTGGAGTCAAGGGTGGGGCAAGGGCTTCTGACGAGCCTCTGGTGCTGGTACCCAGTGCGAGGCCACCACAATGGCTTATGGAATTTAAAGCGGGCCATCTACGATTGTGAATCGTAGCATCGATGGTCGATGAAGAAGTTGCGAAGCGAGATCGACAAGAAGTGGAGGGATCGATGAAGACTTGGCGGTCGAGGTCATCGTGGGAACTGTGCCGACGAAGTATGGAGTCGGGGAAGAACTCAAGGCAGAGAGGCGAAGCCTGATGTTGGTGAAGCACAAGGTCCTCGAGCAGCAGAGCACCCTGCTTCTCAATATTCTGGCGGTGGTGGTACAACGACAAAGGGATAACGGGACGATGAGGTGCGGTAGAGCAAGGTGGTGATGTGGGTTTGATAGGTGGTTGCGAACAGAGGTGATCGATTGGAGGACGGAAGTGACAAAGGAAGGAGATCAGGGATAAGGAAGTGCTGGTAGAGGGTGGTTCATTGGGATGACGGAGGCTCGTTGACATGCAGAGAAGCTAGAGCAAGTAGCTGCAGCGGAGCTACGTTGAGGAGGTGCTCCTAGGATCACACCGAAGAAGTTGAAGGCTACTTCATTGGGATAGACTTGGACATCGCTATCACCGATGCTCGGAGGAGACCTCTTCTTCTGTGATCTATCATCAAATGATCGAAGTGGAGAAACGATTCATGGATTTTATTGTGTTGGAAGGCGGTGGAGATGGGAGTTGAAAAAAGAAGGGCGACACTCATTGTGATAGATATGACGGGATCTTCGCGGAGATCGGGTGATGGTTCGATTAGGAAGGAGATCAAGTGAGAGGGTCGGTGGTACGGTGGGTATGGAAGGCAATCGAAGATGGAGATTATGAGGGTGATGACGATGATATTTGATATTCATGTGGGTGATTGGGGGAAGATAACGGGGCAGCGGTCGTCCGATCGGTCGAGATCAGGCGAACATGATCAAGCCATGTGGATATTTTTTATTTTTTATTTATTAATTTTTATTTATTAATTTTTTTATATACGAAAAAAAGAAAATTAAAAGTCAAAAAATGGATGACATGTGGCGGCTCCAGGAGCCGCCACATGCCACTCCCAAAAATTTCAAAAAATAAAAGAAAATAAAAATTGAAATGAAATGGCAAACAACCTCATATCAAAAAATTGTATTCACGAAAATTGCTCGTCTTGACAAGATCTACAGCTTTTATGAGAGACCAAAACCAAAATAGGTCATATGTGTAAAGTGATATTTCTAGGGTACTCTATGTGTATAAAATACCCTGATTTTTGGGTTATGTATTTTTTTATCATTTTTAAATAAGACAATAAATAGAGAAAAATATGATAAAATCAAAGGCAAATATTTACATATTACTCTATTTTTTGGATTTCTATTAATTAAGAAAATAGACAAATAAAATGAAATATGATAAACACAACTTTTGTATAGACTGTTAGTGAACACTCTGACTCTGTCAGTTTATGTGATTTTGGTTTTATTTTAGGTTTGGATTTTTTGTATTTTACTAAAGCTTTCATCAAAGTAAATAAATAAAAAAGAAACAAAAAAGAGTCAAATATGTACATAAAATAATAGGTCAAAATCGGATAAAATACACAATGTACAAAAGAAGCCCAAAAAACCAACTTTCACATATGAGCTCCAATTCACTTGAACTTTGTCTTGATTTGAAGGTAATTGAGAGTATATTAGTTCAAAACTAAGTAGGATCTAATCAGACATTATAAGAGGAATATATCAGTATTTTAGTCCGATCTATCTAAAATTAGGGTTTGGGTTTTTTTCTCAATTATTTCAGTTAGTGATTTTTTGTATTTTTATTTTATTTTAATTAGTAATATGAGATGGTTTCATGTGATTTGGAGTTAGAATGAATTAGTTATAAATCAGGGAAGTTAGCTTATTTTATAGGTTAATTAGGTTAGAAATGTTTTTCTTCTTATTTTACGTAATTATGCATTATAAAATGCAGTTATTATTTATACATGTATGAATGTTAATTATGCAAGATAATTGATAAAATGCAGATGAATTTTGGGGAACTTAGCTTAATTAATCTCTTTAGAGTGATGAATCACAGATTCATCAACCACCGATACTTATACCATGCTCGTCCCCGAGCAATTAAAGAAATGAAATGAGGTGAAATGACATTAGGTTATATACCAAGATCATGACCAACCAGTGAAAATGGATCTAACCTGACCTTTGGATTATTAGTTTGGAGGAACTCCTACGAGAATTAGGGTAATCAAAAACCTCCAAGTTCTACATATCATTATCATTGCTTCGGCCTAGAAGTCATCTTAGATCAATCCTCTTCCCAAAGCATACCCCGTGAACATTGAACAATAGCCTCTTATGTGTGAAAGGTTTTAGCTCTTCCC
This sequence comes from Ottelia alismoides, assembly GCA_037367405.1. Lineage (NCBI taxonomy): Eukaryota > Viridiplantae > Streptophyta > Magnoliopsida > Alismatales > Hydrocharitaceae > Ottelia > Ottelia alismoides. Next base: position 112,350 of record JAZKJV010006486.1, read on the forward strand.
ATCGAGAATGCCAGACTGTCATGCAAACCTCTCCTCCAATATCTCATCCTAGACGAGTCAGGTATTTCCTTCTAAGGCCGGTCGTGCTGTATTTACAATCGAGAAGGGGAAGAAATTTGAAGAAGGGGAAAAGAACTTGAGGGTGACCAGTGTAGTCACCTCTCCATGTGAAGCCGGCTAGTTTTGTCAAGTCTCCACCATGATCTGCAGGTTGTCTTGAAGCTTTAGCTTTTTTGATCAAATATCTATTTGGTAGTTGCCTTCTTTTTATTTTGATTTTTGGTAGCTATGCATGGATCTTGTTGTTCCCCTACAGATATGGAATCTTCTTTCCACACATGTTTTGACGATTAGAAAATATTGTGTCCTACCATCCATCCCTTATCCAAAGCTTTATTTCAACCAATACAGTGGTCTTTAAATATTCACGCTATCAGAAAAGAGACTCACATAGTCTTCCAAAACCCCGTCTGATTTGAGCTGAGTGCATAGTGTAAGAGTCCAAATTAATTCCCTATTTAAGAGTCGTGCCCAAAATGAGGCGACTAGGTTAGAAACTAAGAGTCAAATTCTACACATTGTCATGTGGAACTTGAAGAATTAAGTCCAAGACATGAAGCTTCTAAAATCCTCTTTCTCATTGAAGTTCCTCTAAAAAAAATTAGGTGGGTTAAGATCAAGTCAAGACCACTCTCGGTTTCTACTCATAACTCAGTTCAGAACCCAAGGGCTTTTCACCAATTAATGTAATGCTCAATGAAGTGCAAATGTATGGAATGCCAGACATTTCTTTATTTTTTCAATGCAAATCTCTCTCTCTCTCTCTCTCTCTTAATGCAAAAATTAATAAGAAGCCAATTTTTCAAAACTTTGGTTACACAAACAATTACACACGGACAATGTTAGTTGCAGTTTTTTTTTGTTTTTTTTTGTTTTTTTATTTTTCAACAAGTTAGTTACCCAACCTGTAAATAAAATATAGACTTACATGAAAGTATGAGCTACGGATAATATATATATATACATACAAAGAGTATATACACACCCCCCATACTTAGAGAGTGTTATATCCTCGGAGCACACGAAGCGCAAAAAAGACATAGCTCATGCTAAGTATAAGAGAGTAAAAAAGAAAAGAAAATATAAGGTTACCCAACCCCCTATACATAGGCTGTGGACAGTCTAAGTATAGAAGAAGAGAGAAAATGAGGCAATCAAGGAGAGAAGTGAATGAGGAGAGTATATATAGCAGGAATTGGGTCCCCCTGTACTTAGGCTCTAGTCAACCTAAGTACGGAAGAAGGGTGAAAATGGGGCAGTCGAGGGTAGAAGTGGATGAGGAGAGTTGTATATACAGATTGCATCGGTCCCCACTATACTTAGGACTTCGCCTATGTAGAGGAAGAAGAAGTACATGGGAACTGACAGGGTCGAGAGGGAAGGGGGCCCTTGATTAAGGAGGCTTTCATCAGATCTTTTTCTGAGCATGCGTGAGAGGTCATAATGATTGAAAGAATATGAAGCAGATGATTCCCAACCATCATCAGAGTTATCCTCTGAGGAATAGTACTGGAAGGAGGAGGCACTCCAAGTATTCTTGTTCTTAAGCTTGTTCTCAAGTTGTTTTCTCAAAATGTGCTTAGTCTTGTGGTCAATTAACTCAAATGATAAATATAATATGAAGCACTAGTCTCAGTCAGGTCATAAGAGATTACTTTGGTATATTTAATGAGACCAGGGGGTCGGCTCTAGAGGAATAGTAGTGAGGAGCATGAGTCATCCAACGAGGATCGATATTTGGCCACTTGCTAAGATAGGGCTTCAGAGCTGCCGAATTGAGCTCACACATAAAGATAACCTTATCGGGACATGATGAGGAATCATCAGAAGATTCCTTTTCCAGTATGTCAAAGGTGACTTTCATAGTCAATTTTTTAGAACTTGAATCCATAAGAAGTGGAGGACGCTGATACAACTTGAGGTGCTCGGGAGAACACCTCGAGGAGATAGTACTCTTCTTCTTCTCACTGGATAACAGACTAGATGAAGGAACAATCAGTAACAGGATTGGTCAATGTAGTCATTCTCATCCATGAAGGTCCAGGTCCAGGGGGTGAGGTGCTGACAATCGGGTTTTCATTAGATGAATAACCATTGTAATATTCCTCCCTTGTCAGCGGACGTCCCGCGCAAGTGTTCTTAGTTGGCTTGGTACTCTTGTGTCAGATTATTGAACGGGTTAACGCATTCAGAATAGCTTATGCGTGTATGTCCTCATCTGGAGCACCATATAGATGGTAAAATTCCTGCATTAGGTGTTCCTCCGTAGGATTCTCCATGGTAGTCGTTGAGGTGCAAGCAACGGGAAATGGGAGGGTGGGGTGAGTCTCTGATTCAGTGGTATTCTCAACAACTGTTATCTCATATGTCATAGTGGGTTAGGGCTTTTCTACCGCTTGACAGTTACGGCTGTTGACTGCTTTGTGGGATACCTTGGAATATTGTGTTCCCCAAAAGACTGTGTGTTGAAGTGCTTCTAATGTGGTAAATCAATTTCCCGATTCTCGCACTCTATAGTTGCCTTAACTAAGGATAAAAACTGCTTTCTGAGAATGATTGGAGACTGGGAGAATTCACCTTTATGCTCAATGCCAATGATCGTGAAGTTCACCTAGAGCAGAGCACCTTGGAATGTAATGACGACTGAAATAGTTCCTCTCGACTGTTTTATAGATCGATTAGCCAGCTGAACGATTTCTCTTGATTTCTTGATTGGTCTGAGTTTGAGCATGTCAAACACGGAGGTGAAGTGGATATTGATTGGTGAGTCAACATCAATTCGGGCATGGGTGAATATTGTGCCTTTGATTCCACCATCGAATCTGGGCAACCGCTTCACTCTGCGGCTCTTGGTCTCTCCTTATCACCAATGAGGTGGCCATTGACAATATGTGTCTCTCAGTCCTTGTTCTCTTCCTGCCTAAATTTTTCGACATTAATTTACTCATTACAAAACTTTTTAGGTTAGGGAAGTGTTCAATGGACTATATTAGGGGAAGTTAAAAAGTAAATTTTTATTACAGTGCTTCCCTTAGAGCGACAAAATTTTTATATCCTCTCCACTTTCATTTTTATGATTTTTTTCTATTTTTTCAATTTTTATGTCTATTTTTGAATTCTTCAATTTTTTGGTCTTTTCGGTGTGATGTGTAGGTGTGATGCTTTAAGAGTCATCCTTAAGGGAGTACTATGCAGAAGTATTGCTGTTAGAGTCGTCCCTTTTATGTACAATGTTTGTGGGATTCCTCGTGTCGTCTATGCTTTGAATTTGAGATCCAATCGTTTCGTCTTCTATTTTCATGTATGAGCTAGGAGAAGATCCTCTTGGAATATCTAATATATGTGTTGACTTGTTATCCTCGGAAATGTTCTCCTGAGAACTATGAAAGGAGTTTGCTCAGTCGGTCGTAATCTATAGGTCTCATACTCAACATACCGTTATTCAAGCATGTACTATTGGGTTGAGTAGAGCCCATTTTCATGGTCGTGATGGGTGGGATCCTTATATGGTGAAGTCAACATACATGGTTCATGTGTGTAAACATCATAAGTCCATTCTGTTGTATGGGTGTCATGTCTGAAGGTGGGATTGTCACAGTTAATCCAATATGGAAGATCATCAGGTGCGGGCCAATCCGCTTGGTTTGCTCAGTTTTTCAATATTATTCCCGAAGGTCAAGTTGGAATGTGGATTTATGAAGTGTTGACCTTTTCTGACAATATTGTGAGGATAGAATGAAGTCGGTCGGAATAGATGTCTTGACCGGTCATTAGTCTTAAAAGTGGTTTGATCTTCATGATCAGAATATAATGGATTATATCCATGGGTGAAGTCGGATGGAATTGATGTCTGAAGAGGTGGAAAATATGAAGGAGTGGAGAGTTCAGTCAGATGGTTGAATAAAGGATTGTCACATGAAGAAGTGGAGTCATCCGTCGTATGAATGCCTTTATGATCAGAATATAAAAGATTGAAATTCATAGAGTAGGATCGGATTCTTAGAGTGGACTGGATTCATCCTGGTGAGAGTCTACCATGAATGTTGGAGGATAATTAGAAGTAGATGATTAGATGATCGGGGTTTTATCGAGAATAAATAATATGGTGGGTACGGAGACCAATGTCCCGTCATTTTCAAAGAAGATGGATGAGTTAACATAATGGATCTTTATAAAAAGCTTGCAAGTGCACATTGTACTCATAAGAAGAAACCGTATTTTTTACGAATGAAGAAGGGACAGTGATGGCACTAGTGTGCGGTTTTTTCTTTTTGAGCTTGGTTTATGCACATCAATGCAAACACAATACAGATTCTTCACCAACACACACAATGGAGACCATAAGTGTTCGTCTAATTGTCTTTTCAATTTTAAATTATTGATACTTTCAATCTTGGAGAAGAATTAGCAAGTTGTTTGGTGTCGACAATATTCCTAAAGACTAGCCTCAATTCGTACTGCTAGTTGCATCTACTTTCAGCCAGTATGGTGTAAGTACGAACCAGAAAACAGCTACCCGTGTTACTACAGGACGGTGCCAATTTTGTTTTCCATTAACCACCACTATGCTCAGGGAGACTGTAGTTCCCTCACTGAGAAGTAGCTAGTCATTTTTAAAATCAGTAGTCTAAATGAAGATTCCAGAGCTTAGCTCTATCCTAAGTGTTCTTCTCTCTCACTCAGAAAGATACATGAATCCTAGGACAGGGTTATACTCTTGCAAAAATTTTCAATTTTATGTGTGGATTAAAGAAAACCTTGTTTAGCAGTCCCGATTTTAATTTAAGTGATCACTGAAGAAGTAATTAAGCAAGAACACACGTCTACCGCCCAATCCCAATTTCCATTAGATCTTAAGTGACAAAACAAGAGAGAGAAAATTCAGGAAAAATCGATGCACGTGAGAAATAATGATGTATGTTTAGTTAGAAGACTTATAGTGATTCCTTGCAATCTTCATGTGGGACGCAATACAAGAATTGAAAATTATTCTACATGAAATATAATCCGACAAAACCGCATCTAGTAAAAATTTAAGTTAGCCGGGAAGAAATGAGTTAACTTTTTTACTAGGTTGAATGACCTAATAGTGCGTCTCAATTAAGTACAGTGTGGTTGTAGGCTCTACAAAAGCAATTAGAAAAAATCTAGAAGATCAAATAGTCGTAGTGCAGGTCTAACCTACGAGCCACTCAAATCGGGCCCCACCCTCACCGGAGAGCAAAGCATGTTCGACACACCACTAAAAAAGTACAAGTCATGTTTACACATGTGAGATTCCAAACGGAAATAAGTATAAATAAGAAATTATTACAAATAATTAAATAATGTTGAAAATAAATCCTAGACTCTACACTCTCTCACGACTTGACTCGGTCTTAATTTTAATGATGCTTTTCGGAAGGTCGTCGAAGATGTATCAGTTTCCTAAAAATCGCTTCACGTACATCGGGTACCTCGCATGAGAAATAATAGAGAGAGAGAGAGAGTAAGAGAGGGACACAAAAAAAAAAAAAAATAAAACAAGAAAATAAATATTGAAAAAATAAAAAATTAAAAAATATGAAGGAAAATAAAGAAAGGGAAAATTTATAGTGATGAGGCTTGGGGGTCAGACTACCAAAATATGTGGAAAACCTAACACTAATTTTCTAAACAAAAAAGCTACGTCGGTTGCCTCCCGACAATGGTGCCCTCTGACGAATCCAGAAAACCCTATGTTAATTTGTGGGAATTAACACATGAATATATAATGTGTTGTTCATTGTAGGTAGGTAATCAGAATAAATCAAGAAATAACCACTTAATTAGTTAACTCAATTTAATCTAAGTGGTTTTATATTTATTTAGCCTGGGCAAGCCCTAGGGTCAAACTCAAGTAGGCAAAGGAACAACCTATATTAATGTCTATCCAATTTTATGCAGGATTTTCAAGATAGATCTTTTTGGTATTTTTAATGCAAGTGCAAATGCAGGATAATTGTAAGGACTACAAAAAATAATGTTAAAAGAAGTCCAAAAATTATGAAACTTGGCTTAGATGTAAATAATGATAAAATAAATGCACTGTATTTTTTTGGAATTTTTTGATGCAATATAAATAATTAATGAATTAATGAATGCAAACAAGGTGAATCACAATAATTATCTATAATAAATATTAAACCTCTTTATTTTCAGATAATAAAATTTTCCAAGTTAGATCAATAGATGGACTATCCTAGAGAAATCATAAACCCTAAAAATGTTGAGTTTAATACTTATTAAAAATTAATTATGGAAATATAGAAAATGATTTTACAGAGCAAATGATGCATGCAAATGCAAATCTTTTTGAGCACAATGTAAAAAACAATTAATTCTACTATCCGTGAATCTTTTTACGAGAAGACCGCTTAAGATGGTTTGGCCAATTGCAAAGAAGGTCAGCATATGCACCAGTTAGGATATGCTAATGTTGGGATGTTGAGCCGGCTAAGAGTGGGCGAGGACGACTCAAGAAGTGTTAGAAAGAGACTTTACGAAGAAATCTTAGGTTTTTGGATATAAGCCCGAGGTTGACCCAAGATAGATCTAAATGGAGGTGAAGAATCCATGTAGTTGACCCTACTTAATTGTGGGAAAAAAACATTGTTGTTGTTGTTGTATCCGTGAATTTATGGAAATATGTAGACCCTGGTTAATTTTATATGAATTTCAAAGCAAAAACTGGGTAAATTATGCAAAATTTTTATAGGATCTTCATTAATAATCATCCACTGAGAATAAAACTTAAAGAGCATGCCACGATGTAGAGAATTAATTGATGAACAATGTGCCAGTTTTTTAATAGAGAAAAGGTGTAATACTAAGTTTTAAATAATATACAAAGTCAGGGTTCTGAATGCAAAACAAGAATAAATAAAATACAAAGTTTGTGCATAGGGGCATGGATGCAATATATATCTCCTGGTGGGGGTCTTTGGAAAATTGCCAACCAGCCACGTGAATGGCACTTGACCATTTAGCGGTGGGTCTTGATCTGGATTTTGGGTTGACTTCGAGGGCTTGTTCGCAATTGTCCCCATGAGCATGTGTGGGTGATATTCCCTCCTCGAATTTTGCACCTGAAGATTACAGGGCAAGGTCATCTGGCAATGCTTTGGCTGATGATGTGGTTGTCGATGAAGCATGCCAACTGGAGAGCGGAGGAGCTTTGGAGTCGAGGATGGGGCAAGGTCTTCCAACAAGCCTCTGGTGTTGATGCTCGGTGCGAGGCCACCACAATGGCTTCTGGAATCAAATGTGGCCGGATGCAACTGTGTTTGCCAGAATTGATGGCTGATGAAGAAGCTGCGATGCAAGGTCAACAGGAAGTGGATGGCTTGATGAAGACTTGGCGGTCGAGGTCCTCCTGGGAATTGTGTCGACGAAGTATGGAGTCAGGGACGAACACAAGGCGGAGAGGCGAAGCCTGCTGTTGGCGTAGCGTGAGGTCCTATAGCAAAAGAGCACCATTCTCTTAGAGCTTCTGATGGTGGTGGCTTAACGACAAAGAGGTAAGAAGACAACGAGGTACGACGAAGAGAGGTGGTGATGTGGGTTCGATCGATGGTGGCAAACAGAGGTGATCGATCGGGGATGGAAGTTATGAAGGAAGGATATAAGGGATAAGGAAGTGCAGGTAGAGGGTAGTTACCTGGGACGACGGATGCTTGACGACGTGCGAAGAAGCCAGAGTAAGCAGCTGCGATGAAGCTGCGTCGAGGAGGTGCTCCTAGGATCACAACGAAGAAGACGAAGGCTATTTCCTTGGGAAAGACTCGGGCACTGCTGTCATCGGTGCTCGAAGGCAGCCTCCTCTTCTGCGATCTATCGACGGATGATCGGAGTGGAGGAACAACAATGGGTTTTATAGGGTTGGAAGGTGGTGGAGATGGGAGTTGAAACGGGAAGGGTGACACTCGATGTGATTGATACAACTAGATTTGGACGAAGATCGGGTGATGGTTCGATAGGAAGGAGGTCGAGTGAGAGGCATCAGTGGTGCGATGAGTATGGAAGGCAATCGAAGATGGAGATCCTGAGGGTGGTGGTGGTGATATTTGTGGGGGTGATTAGCGGAAGATGATGGGGCAACGACCATCTGATAGGCCGAAATCGGACAACCAAGATGAAGCCATAAGGATATTTATTATTATTATTTTTATATATGATCAATAGAAAATTAAAAGCCCAAAAATTTGATGACACGTGGTGGCTCCAGGAGCTACCACGTGTAACTCCCAGAAAATTCGAAAAATAAAAGAAAAGAAATTTCGAAACGACCTCGGATCAAAACTTTACTTCATAAAAGTTGCTCATCTCGAAGAGATCTACAACTTTCATGAGGAGACCAAAACAAAAATAGGTTATTTGCATAAAGTGGTATTTTTGGGGTACTCTTTGTGCATAAAATACCTTGATTTTGGGTTATGTCATTTTTTGTCATTTTAAAATAAGATATTAATTGAGAAAAACATAATAAAACCAAAGAAAAATGTTTACATATTACACTATTTTTTTTTGGATTTTTAAAATTAATAAAATGGAGAAAGAAAATAAAGTATGATAAAGATGACTTTTGTACAGACTGTTAGTGAACACTCTAACTTTGTCAATTTCTTTGATTTTTTGGTTTTATTTTAGTATTGTATTTTTACACATTTAATAAAACTTCCATCAAAAAAATAAATAAAAAAGAAATAAAATAAAAAGAGTCAAATATGTACATAAAATAATAGGTCAAAATCAGGTAAAATACATAATATATAAAAGAGGCCCACTCCGATTCACTTGAACTTGGTATTGTTTTGAAGGTAATTGAACGGACATTAGTTCAAAAGTGAGTAGGATCAAATCAGACACTATATGAGGAAGATATCAACATTTTAATCCGACAAATCTAAAATTAGGGTTTGGTTTATTTCTCAATTATTTCAGTTAGTGTTTTTTTGTATTTTTTCTTTATTTTTCTCAGTAATATGTACACAATGGACTTGCTTCAGGTGATTTAAAATTATCATGAATTAGTTAAAATCAGAGAAGTTAGCTTATTTTACTGGTCAATTGGACTGGATTTTTTTCTTTTTATTTTATGTAATTATGCATGATAAGCTTCAAATATTATTTATACATGCATGAATGTTAATTATGCAAGATAATTTATTAAATGCAGATGAATTTTTGGGAAATGATCTTAATTAATCTCTTTTAAAGTGATGAATCATAGATTCATCTCCTTCCGCCTGCACACCTCCAGCGGCATCGCCTTCTAGAGTCCTGCTCTGCTCGTCATCTACAACACCTCCTCCGTCGAAGCCACGCCAACATCACAACCTTATTCCAGTGGACCCCACGCACACGTAATACACAAGAGGGGGTGGAGATTTTGTAGAAAGCTCTTACGTAAATTTTTTATTCACAGAAAATCCAGGTGCCAAAGAGTCACGTGTTGTGCACGTGACCCACCTGGAGATTTTGCACAAACCTCCAGGGGTCTGGGTAATCTTTCTTCTTCCCCTTCACTACAACTTTTAATTCATTTCTATCGTAATTTGCATTAAGAACCCTAGATTTCCTCTATAACATGAACCTCATTTTTGCAGCATTTTACTATTTAAAAAATAACATTTTGTTGTACAACTAATTCTCTATATTGTGTCACAACAATCTCAATACTTGCTCTGTGGTTAATTTACAATAAATAATTCTATGGAAAATTACTAATTTACCCAGCTGACATTCAGAAAGTACTAAATTAATCACTATTTAAGAAATTGCCAAAAATTCATAGATCTTAGAATTAGTTGTACTTGACATTATGCCCAAAAACAATGCACTTGCACTTATATTTTATTCCGTAAAAATTATTTTTCACTTTCATAATAATTAATTTATAATAAGCATTCAACTTCACATTTTTAGCATTTAGGATTTTTCTTAGATAAATTGCATCCTTGTCTTAGACAATTTTATTCCTTGAAAATAAGTAGGTTACATTGATATATTATTGGAAATATTCAAAAGATTCAGTCTTTGATCTCCTTACTAATTTTAGCCATGGTGTACTATGTTGTAACTTTTTATTGGAGAATGGTGGAATTGTTTTGGAACTGTATTACAGGTGTGATGAGAATTGTACTTTTGAAATTAAGTATTGTAATGGAGTTGTACATTTTAAATAACATCATTGACATTATTATATTAGGATAATTGTAAATTTCTTCTTTTTATATTTCGAATGGTGATTATATATGCTTTTTGTGGTTATTATTAGGTCTCTTGATATGGGAAGTTAATAGAGGTTGTCAAAAGATGACTGGACATCCCATCTCTCACGTTATAGCAAATCGTGGGGAAGGGGCATCACAATATCACTACCTCCATCTCATTAATACTAATACATTTATGATATATTAACGATATATCGTGATGTCATGAACCAAGCATTAAATTTTACTCTTATAATCAAATTGGAGGAGTGTATATATCTCATATATCGTAACATCGCATGTATAATACCCTATTGACTTAAGTGTTGATTTTTGGATAATATTGTTGAGCAAATGATTAAATTTTTCCAATCACACTATAGAGTACATATTTCATAATAATAAAAAACCACATATATCAAGAAGATGTGGGCTTTAATAACAAAGTAAAATTTTATTAGATGATGCTCAAAACCAAGAGTTTCACGACAATTCCACATAACAGTTGCTTCTTTGTTATCGTTTGTGCCTCATAATTCTTTAATTTATATATATATATATATATATATATGCATATATAATGGTAATACAACACATGCATTGTTATGCCACAACAATACTCAAGTTGGAGGTGGTATCATTGTGGTACAATAGGAAAATGAAAGAGCTTAAAAACCTCATAAAGATGATGACAGAGTAGGAGATGATCACTATGGTTGGGGAGCTCATTTAGGAAGAAATCGAATAACTAAGATTGTATATTATGCTTCTTTAGAGGAATAAAAAAAATCTAGAATAAATATGAATAAAATTCATTAAAATTTTTTGTGAAACTAAGCTTTTATTTTTGAAAGAATTATATGAATTTCCTGGTTAACAAGCATCAAGGGTCTTTTAGTGTTTTAATTCTATTAATAGTCAACCATTTACCATGTTATTCTTAATTAAGTTATTTAGGTACTTAGGGTGTAAGTGATCCAGTCTTCTGTTCCAAAGGTTAACATTATTATTACTAACAACCAAGCACTCATAAGCGTTATATTTGTCAAACTATACAACATAGATATCTTTGAACCTTTTTTTCTAATTTGCAGGGGTTCATTGTTAGATTCATCAATTATTTCAAAGCAATTAAATGAAACAAAACATTAAATCCTTTATTATTTTGCAATTATTTTTATTATTTAGAAAACATCTTTATTTACATCTTCTATTCTTACAATTATTTAATTTGAGGTCAATTTATATAGAAATAAAATAGTGTAAGTATAAATATATACACAAAAGTATTTACAACACATTTTTGGATTTTCTGATTAATGACCCTATCTCCCCCTAGTTTATTCCTTATCGATCAGGTCAAGTCTTGACTTTCTCTCGAGGTTCGGGTCAGCCTATATCTATTACACATATACAGTCTATTTTTATTTTCTTTTCTTTATTCTCCTTTCTTTTTTCATTTATTTATTTTAGGTCAAAATAGTATTAAATGTACAATATTTACACACAGATGCAAGTTAGTAAGAATATGAAGTTAGTATTATGTACAAGTGTTTTATAAGAGAATTTAACTTAAATTACATGAATAAAGATGTTGAAATGCAGATTCATCAGTCATGCACAAGATCATAGGGTGTTGACATGCGTAGGGGTGCTGGGCGACAGCTGCGACGGTTGTGGACTACCGCACGGATCAGAGGAGATGGAGAAGCCAGGGAAAATAATAGTAAATAAATAAAATAATAATAAATAAAATATTAATATAACAAATAAAAAAAATAAAATAAAAATAAAAAAATGGGGGTGACACATGGCGGCTCCATGAGCGGCCACGTGTTTCTCCCAAAAAAATTCAAAAATTAAATCCAAAGAAAAATAAAAAAGTAAGAACAAATGAAGTCAAATCAGAAAGTGGTCAACATGAAAACCGTTCTTCTCAACGAGACATGCAACTTTTATGAAGGACACAAAATCAAAAGAAATCATGTGTACAAAAAATATTTTTGGTCGTACTCTATAGATGTAAATAATGAATTTTTACATTTTGCATATTTAAATTTTTTTAAATAAGGTAAAAATCAAAATAAAATCAAAGAAAATATAAAAGAAATATTTACAATCAAATCTATTTTTTGGATTTTTAATAATTATGAAAGTACATGAATAAAATAAAGGGGACAAATGTACGTACTATATATACAAACTCAGGTTGATTTATTTTCTTTGATTTTTGCCTCAATTTTTATTCAGATTTTTACACATTTTATTAAAAATTAAATCAAATAAAATAAATACAAAATAAATAACTAAAAAATAATTTTTTTGTACATAAAATAATATGGTCAAATTAGGCAATATGTACAATATACAATGAGGCTCCAAAACCCAAGTTTCACATATGATCTCCGGTTCTTTAGAATTTGGCCTTGTTTTATAGATAATTGAATGTAGATTAATCAAAGGTGAGTAAGGGTCCATAAGATACTGTATGAGAGACATATTCACGTTTATGGCTTTTAGTCTCAAAACTAGGGTTTGGGTTTTATTCGGTAAATTTACAGGTTAGTATTTTTTTGGTATTTTCCTTTATTAGTGTAAGTAATATATACACTATAGAGTTGATTTTATTTAAATTTGAATTAGTGATAATAAATCAAATAGGGGTAATTATGAGTAATTACAGGTAATAATGTACAAAAGAGTTTATGCTTCTTATTTATACAATTATGCATGCTAAAATGTGAATATTATTTCTAAGTCCATGAATGGTAATAATGCAAAATAGATGAAGAAATGTAAATAATTACTTGAGAACAAAGCTTTATTTTCAACTTTTAGAGTGATGAATCACAGAGTCATCAGCCCGTAAGTACACTCTCATCGGATTGTATTTGAGTCAGGAAGCTTCCTACTTTAGAACCATCAAGGATTACAACCACGCTTCAAGAGGTAACATTAATATCCATGTGGTCTCGCTGGAACGGTATGGGAAAGGTTCCCATGCCATGTGGTTTCAACTTAAACAACATTTTTTATTTTTCTATTGTCATGCCTATTGGTATGACTACTTTGAAGGAAGTAAATAAAAATTATTTACTATACATCATCAAAAAGTGGAATATTTAGCAAACAATTTGCCAAAATAATGTTAGTTCATCGAATGAACTAGAAAATGTAGCACAACGATTTCTGCATCCAGAAATAAAATATATAAGGAAACGATTTCCTTTATGATTTCTAATATTCATTATGAATAAGAGAGCTAATTCAGGATTTCTTTTGATATGTTAGTTTCTACGAAAGAACCCTCTTGAATTTAAGTTAAATATGCATACTTCTATCGTAGGCGTGGAGATGAGTTGTGTTGCTCCCAGACATCGACTAGGGAAACAAGAACAGAGTTTTAAGAGTTTATGACTCTTGAGACTCTTTCTCTCTCAAGAGGGAACATCCTTTAGAAGAGGATTTTGTTCTTAGAATTGTTGCAAAAAGAGAGTGAATAACCTTCCTTTTAAACTTATTTACACATCCAACATGTACCATGGTAGCCCTTGGATTTAAATCAAGGGCTAAGAGCAAGTCCTAATTCAATAACGATCATCTCCTTATTATGACCAATCAATATTAATTAATTAAAATAAAATAAGCAACAACTATAGTGTCCTAATTTAATAAGAACACAACAACATGGTGGACCATGTATACTTAGTATACACGACCACCACATTCTATAAATGTAAGTTGTTGTTGAAAATTTAAATAATTAAATAATTATTCACTTGATAATCATATTATCAACATTGGAGATATTATGAAATTATTCATTAAAGCTTATGAATCATGTTTATGAGCACAAAAATAAATGTAAATCCAATTTAATCTACAAAATTAATGTGAATACATGAATGTACACTCTCAACGAGCTCAACAAAACACATCACACTCCCCTTGTGTTGGACAAAGTGTTGGTGAGCTAAATCCATCTTCCTTGACCATTTCTAATCATAGTACAAACCATTTGGAGCTACGAAATGAGCTCAAGAAGCTTGTATATTTCCATCACCAAGATCATTTATGTTTCCAACATTTGGACATTGAAATTGTAATTGGAATTCGAAATTGGATTCAAATGAATTGTGATTTATTCCAATAAAATAACAAATCATCTAGCTAAATGGAGCCCCTACAATCCATCATGTTTCATCACTTCTTCGGTATGGAAGTGCCATGGTAGATAATCCATTATGACAACAAAAGTAGCCCTGAGTATTCCAAATACTTATCCATCCTTCACACTAGAAGACTTTAAAAAATCCGAAGTTCAAACCCTGGTTCGACTGTCTTCATTGGATATCAATAGAATTATCATTTGATAATTGGCGCGAAAATATTAATCATATTATTTCCAAAATCATATATTAATATCTTGAATTCGTGTCTTATTTCATAAACAAGACGACCATTCATGGAATTCATTTTGACACAAAAATATCTCATGAGTGAGCTCTGTCTTCCGGTTCATCTACTATGAACATGTATGATTCCTTCGAGAGATCATACTGTGGACATGTGAGTCCACGGCGAGCCATTATGCAATAATCGTTATTGCAAATATCATTCCATGTTAATGAAGAATAACTAATAAGCATAATAGCTCCCTTAGTAAAATTAGGGTTATGTACCAAGGCCATCTTAATGATCATACAACTATTGATTCGGTTTGTTGAATCATAGAGGCTGGTGCTTGGATGGATATCTAAAGAGTTAGATTGAGGAATCATCAAGCACCATCAAATGATTATTAAGAGATGATCTCCAGCCTGAGAAGGAGACGGCAATCCTTTCTCTAAAGGCAGATATCTGACCGACCTCTAGATGCATGTCCTCTGCATAGGAATAGAGATTCAGAGGTTTCGGTCAAAGAGTTGACTTAATGAGATTGAGATAACAAAAGTCATATGAAGTATGTTGTCATGATATAGGCACACATCCTCTGACCGGAGACGGATGTGTTACTATATGTCTGAGTATGTACATTTGGCAGACCAATAGGTTGATGACCTAACCAAGGTCTATATACCGGCGCGCTGGTGTGCATGTAAGGGCATATGAGTGATACAATCTCTCAAAGGGATCATACAGGTTCATTGCCGAACCGAAAGACATGAGCTCACCGATGAGATATTGGGAAGATAAAATTCCATGAACGGTCGTCTTGCTTTGAAAGCTTGACTGAATTTTGTTGGTTTGATATATGCATTTGGAAAGTATATGATCAACACCTGGGTATGATATATGCATTTGGGAAGTATATGATTGATGCCAACTACTAATAGTTGGATGAGAAACTTAATTATAAAACCATGAAGTAGACACTGTAAAATTGATATAATACTTCGGGTTTAATTTGGGTCTTCCAGTATGTAGGATGTACATGTATTAGGAATACCTGAGGGTGATGTGATCATAAACGATTGTATAACCATGAAGTTTCCATTCCTAGGGAGTGATGAAATGAGTTTGGGTTTTAGTGACTCCATTCAGTAGAGAAGTGATCTAATCTTGGTCCAAATGTTGGAAATTGATCTGAATGTAATTCAGATGCAATGGAAAGATTGGATCTACTGTTTTGATTAAATCAAACATCTATGGGAGATCCGCAAGATCGGGATTTGAGATGTGATCTCAATATCCAAGTAGCTATAAGTGGAACAATACAATCGCCCTGTGCTTAACTCCAAGTATTCGCGGAGAAAGCACATTATCCTTAAAAGTGTTTAGGATAATTTCATTGATGATATATGTATCCGAGCATTGATAAAATGGATAATTAAAAGTTATTTAGTTATCACGAATAATATGAATTTAATTCATATTATATGGTGAGTTATCTAAGATAATTAAATGTGATTATTTTATCAAAGATGTAAATAATGTGAATGTGATTCATATTATATAGGCACATGAGAATAGAGATCCAAGATGATTAAATGTGATTTAATTATCATAGATATTGAATAATCTCGATAGCACTATCCATATTAATCATATATATTATAAATGTGATTTCTAATATATAAGAGAGAGCTAATTGTAACTTACATTTGTTAATTAAATGTTGATGTGAATTAGGTTCACATTGGACAATTAATTGAAAATGTAATTTACATTTTATTTTGGGTTGTAGTGTGATTCACATTTTTTCAATGACAAGATTGCAATATTCACAAAATAACTATGAATTATTTATGTAGAATATTTACAACACGTGTTGTTGTAAATATTGGAGATTTCCAAGGAATAATGTAATCTCATGAGATTACATGGGGATTACACCTTCCTACTTAGGAGGGTGGACGACCACCTATTCCCATTAGGAAAGGGTGGTCGTCCCCTCCTCTTAATGGAAGGAGGTAATCTCCCTTCCATGTATCTCCATATTTGATTGATTTAGATTGGGATTAAATTATGTTGATTTATCAATACATATTTAATCTAACTTAAGTTAATTGTTGTTGTCTTTTTCCGATAAGATCTTGGCCATTAAAAGAAACACAAATCAATGTGAGCCATTGGATTTGTGTTGTCCATGGATCGAGATCCATGGATCCCAAAAAATTATAAATAGAAAGGAACCCTGTCTCTTCAAAGTTACACAAGTTGTGAACAACAACTCTCTCTCTCTATCATTCTCTACACTCCCTCTCTCTCTCATTGTGGTCGTCCACCATGGAGCCCTAGAGATTGTCTCCATCGTCGCAGCGTCGTCGTTATGCTGCCAGATTGTTTGCTCGTGGATCTCCGTCTCCAACGGTGTGCCTGGCTTGTGAAGAAGACATTGTATCTCGTGTGACGAAATCAGGAGATTCGTCGCTCAGATCATCAACATGGATTGTGAGGAGCACCTGTTTCATCATTGCGCTCGCAAGAGTCTCCTACGTCGGATTGGACTTGAGACAGGAGGTATCTTCATTTAGAGACTCGATCGTAACAACGCTTCAAGAGGTAACCCTAATACTTTTTTGTGGTTTAGATGAAATGGTCCGAGAAGTGTTCTTGGATCATGTGGTTTCATCGCATGATAAAATTTAAATTCTGCTGCGTCGAGCAACTAGTGCGACTAATCGCTCCCGATTTCGTACGATGCGATCCTCATGCTTTCATGATGCGCTAAGGATCTTACCATATCCTTAAAATGGTTTCAGAGCCATAGGTCAGAGGTTTCAGATATGATCCATAAACCTAGGATAAGTTGGGCCCGTTAAGGTTTGCGAAATTTTATCGCATTTCATTCATGCAGCCCTGTTTTGTGAATTTTTTAGAATCTGTTTAAATTGTTTAAACAAGATATTATCACTCTTTTTTTCCCATTTAATAAGGAAAACATGAAATTTGAGTTTGCGTGATTTAGAATCCATTTGCTCAACTTATGATCATTTTAATGAACATGTATCCAATATTTCGGGGATTGCGACTCTTGATGTAATTAAGGAATTAATTATTGTTTTGAAACACCAAGAAATGTGTGCAAATCACTTAGGTTATGTTTTAAATCGAATTAGCAAACTTTGGAAACTTATTTTGCATGATTTGGATTTAAGTTGATTGAGATATGCTAATTTTAGTAAGTGAGAGTCACTACTGGAAATTACTTTCCTAATCAAGAACCTTGTGATTGTCATTTAATCAATTAGTGAAATTAAATGGTTTAATTTCCTGGAATAATTACGGATAAATATTTTTGAAATATTTGATGATGATTATTTCCTTAAATGACATTGCCTTAACCAATAATTGATTAGATATGATCTAGACAACAATTATTTACTTAATCTACTTTCCAACAAACGAAGTTGCTTGAATATGATTGGGAATTTGTTTAGAAAATTTCCTTACAATGTTAATCAAAAATGTTATGATTATTATTATATGGTATAACTTCAGTTGAAAGACTGATTATCATCTCAAGTATATAATGATCAATTGGCATTATCCTAACCCGAGGCAGATATGGTGTCTAGTCGGGGAGCGTTGGTGCAGCAGGTTGCACCGTGTGCGGTTTGTCCCACT
Organism: Ottelia alismoides; assembly: GCA_037367405.1. Classification (NCBI taxonomy): domain Eukaryota; kingdom Viridiplantae; phylum Streptophyta; class Magnoliopsida; order Alismatales; family Hydrocharitaceae; genus Ottelia; species Ottelia alismoides. The sequence goes on from JAZKJV010006486.1 coordinate 130,712, forward strand.
CTCATCGGTACTAGCCATGACAATGTGTAGGGAAGGGATAATGCTTGAGAGATCATGATGCATTTTTTAATAATTAAAATTCTAAATAATACGTATTTGAGATAATACCATAATTCAAGTAACAATAAATAATATTTGTTGGATATTAATTGGATCATTAATTTAATATGATTAAATTAATTGGAATCCAATTAAAATTTAAAAAAACTCTATTATGAATAGAGTTGTTATTTTCCTGTAAGAATTAATCGTAATGTATATAATTCATAATATTTTATTAGAATTTGAACATGATATGGAGGATCACATAAGTGACATCCATGGTTTCCCATCAAGACGAACAGTTACATCGCCTGTGATTGTATGCAGGAGATGTCTGTCTGAAGTGACAACTTTTGCATACAAGGGCATCTGGATCATGTTATTTGCTTCTCGAAAGAGTATTGACGTATGCGTAGTGACCCCAATATCGGATCCTCATATTATTGGGGCAATATTGGATTGCGCAGAGCGAGTTGTATTCACGTTGACGGTTGATTCAATTAATAACGAGTCAACTTAGGGGTGGTGGGACCGGGTGTTAAAGACCGAATTGGGAATGCAAGTTGGACTTGTAAGGCAGAATTTGTTCCCGCTTCTTTTTATCCGATTTACAGTTTCTCATATTATTGGGATGTGACAAAGATAAGAAAATAGATCCCAGATCTTCCTTAAGATATAATGGTAAGTATATCTCTTACATGAAGGTGATTAAAGGAATGAACTTTCAGTTTCGACAAGGCAAGACAACTTTGATATAAAAATTCCTAAATCAATGTAAAATATATATTTATATACATTTATGCAAATTTCTTATTTTAGATAATCCTTCATTAAACCCATTAAAAACTATAATTAATAATAACTACTGAAATATCATGGATTGGATCTGTGATCAAGATAATGTACCTGCAATTGGATACATATTATATGTGGTTTCCATGTGCAAGCTCCCTCATAATAATGATGAATGACAATTAAATCGAAAATAGGACTACAACCCTAGGGTTTGTATGTCTCTATAATCTTGATGTCTCATTGAATGTACTTTGGAAGTGACATGTCAATGATGATCGTAATTGTCAAATAATCTTTATAAAATCTAAGTAGATATTCTGGCATACATATGTGCTCTCAACATTTAATCAAGAGTGACATGGTTCATTGCATCATGCAGAATGGTGGCTCTATAAGGGATGTTGTACTCAAAATATTCGAGTACCTACCTGAACCTAAGTCTTTAAGAGATAAGGTTTATGTAGAGATGATGAGTGACATCATTCTACTATCTATAATCTAGTCATTCATGAAGCTTCATAATAGTGATATTGTATGAATTGAATGAAGCATGAATAAATATTGAAATACTCTTATATTAAAGTCTTTTGAATTCAACATAATAGATCCTTTGTCTTAAGCAATTGTTGCTTATATATGAAAGGAGCGCAGTGGAAGCATGGGTCTGACCCAAGTACGAAGGGAAGTCAAAGAGTTGACTGTACTTCTATGTCTTCCTTATGACATCCAAAGTGTTGGATAAATGCCAAAACTGCAATAAGCGGATGTATTGATAATGTGACTATCTATTCTATCTAGGATCCTTAGAGAAGGACTTGGATAGTGCATCTAAATAATCTACATCTACATTTAATCATTGAAACTGACTTTCTTATTTGATAAGATAAAAGTCTAATAATTGTACCTCATTATTCTACTAACACTTGCAATTGGTTGCATATGTTTTAGAAGACTAGAAATTTGATCTTAAGGTTTAATAGTCATCCGCATGGATGTTGATGCAATTGTTGCAACAACCTATATTGGATAAGTAGACTTCATAAATAGTTATGATGGATATATCTCAGATAGTAATGTAACATCTAGTGGACTCTACTAAATTAGAAAATTAATGGTTGATCAACATTTCTAATACTTAAATTTAAACCTTAAAAGATCAATAGGAGGATGAAGATCATTTGACAATGATCTGTCATCAAACCTTGGACATTTGTCTATTGATGAATATACTAGTAAGAGATGAAACTTTAAATTGTCTGAAATTTCAAATCCTACATACTTATGAATACTGTATTGAAAGTATAAAATGTCCAAAGCACCCTTCTCTAGTAATGGTGTAAGATGTCAAGGTATTCAAGATCTCATACATATTGATGTATGTGGATCATCTATAATAATAAAAATTAATGATATGTGATATCTATTGATGATCATTTGTGATATGAGATTTCTTCCCTTCACCTTATAAATATTTGAAATATTCAAAAGATTTCACAATTTTGGTTAGAATCAAAGGTTGAAGGAAGATGAAATGAATTTGGTCTAACCTAGGTAGCATGTACTTGTTTGATGAATTCAAGGAATACCCTATGGAGATATGGATATCATTCCTATTTCACTCCTCCTAATACACCTAAACTCAATAGAGTTATAGGGAGATACAATTGGATCATGTGTGACATTGTTTGATCAATGATTAATCTTAGCATTATTACCTCTTACTTTCCAGGTATATATGTGGTAGAGACTATAATGTATATCCTTAATTAGGTTCCATGCAAGTAAGCTGGAATCTAGCACCAGAAAGTGCTACTTCATTAAAAAAATAAAGGATGGTATTGGATACCAACTTCATGACCTTGAGATTCTTAAAAGATTTCATATCTAAGAATGTGATTTCTAGATGATGAGACTCTTGAGAATCAAGATGAGAATGGAGTAAAGGAACTCATTTAGTCTTGAGAAGACAATGAGGCTTCGAAAATCAGAAACTACAAGGATAATTAAAGATGAAACACTAATACCTCTTCAAATGAGTTTGAGGATGGATTCCATGCGTCAGAGGGTGATGATGCTTCTGAAGATCATGACATGGAAAGATGGATGATAGCAATAAAATTCTAAAGTAGACTTCATATACAAGTGTTGTATATGGACTCTCAAGGATCCATCTATATAGGTAAGACATGTTAAGGTACAAATGGATCTTCAAAAGAAAGAGGGAACCTGATGAGAAGGTAGAGACCTTTAAAGCACGGTTCGTAGCCATGAGCTACACACCAAAGAGAAGACATCGCTTGCGATGAGACTTGCTATTCAGTGACCATGCTTAAAACCATCGCGATATTGCTAACTATAGCTACACAAATTGCCTTTTGTCATGTTCAAGACATAATTTAATATTGCATTCCACTATGAATACCTCTATGAGGATATTCACATGATGTAGCCCCAGGGCTTCATGATTGAGGAAAGCAAGGTGTGCGAGCTGAAGAACTCCATCCATGGACTCAAATAAGCTTCTTGTAGTTGGAACAAAGGATTTGATGAAATTATAAATGTTATGATTTCATATAGAATCTTGATGAACCGTGTGAAGCTTAGTGGTAGTGCCATTGTGTTCATTGTGCTATATGTACATAACATCCTAATCATTTGGAATGATATAAGTATAATAATAAGTGTTTTATAGACTGGTTATTCCATACCTTGAGATGTGATCTCAAGGATACCTATTGGATCTTAGTTCCGAAGTTGTTCAAAAGCAAAAAGAAGAGGGTATTGGGAGCGTCACATTAGTAATACACCAGGAACATATTCCGTTTTCTGGAAAATTCTAAGAAATGCTTATTTATCTCAATATATGGTACTGAACTATCTAAAGGGATAGAACCTGAAAGAGTTGAGGATGTGAATGCTAACACTACTAGCCCTTGTGCATCAGTTACGAGAAGCCGAGTGTATGCTAGATGTGTACAAAAGCCAGATGTCTATCATGTATTGGGAGTAGTAAACTGATACTAATCCTACTAAGGAAATAAAACACTTAATTGCAGTAATAACTATATCTTTAGAGGTGACAAGACTTTTTGGGACAGTGATCTCAAAGTCTTATCTACAAGAATGTAAGACTTTATAAGATCTAAAAGGTCTTAACTGTGTATACCTTAGGAGATAGAGATCTCTTGGAATAAGGGTATTCTGATAAAGATAATAGAAATTACATACTGGTTATAATGATTATTGAGCTGTAGTGTCAAGGATACTATGACCGACATGATTTAGTATTGGTCGCATAGGATGCAACATTCGCATTGGATGCGAACACTGTTACAAGGAGATATGCAGGTGTCGTAAAAGGACTTGTTGTAATCTCTGGGGAATAGAGTGGCTGATTAACTTACCTAGCTATTTTTCTAAATAGCCTGTGATTGTCACATGAGTGTGGGTTTAAATGATTATCCCATTAATGGCTCTCTGGGCTAGTGGGAGATTGTCGGACATGCGAGCCCACGGCAAATCATTATGCAATAATTGTACTTGCAAATATCATCCTCTGTTATGAAATGTTGAATAACTAATTTTCATAATAGGTCCCTTAGTACAATTAGGGTTATGTACCATGGCCATCTTAATGATCATACAGATGTTGATTCAATTATTGAATCATAGAGGCTAATTCTTGGATGGATATCTAAAGAGTCAAATGATTATTAAGAGAGGATCTCCAACCTGAGAACTAGATGACATTCCTTTCTCTAAAGGCTAATATCTGAACGACCTCTTGATGCAGGTCCTCTACATAGGAATAGAGATTCAGATGTGTCGGATTAGTTAGGTCAAAGAGTTGAGTTAATGATATCGAGATAACCAAAGTTCTATGACGTATGCTGTCATGATATAACCTAACCAAGGTCTATACACCGTCACGCTGGTGTGCATACAAGGGCAAATGAGTAATAAGATCTCTCAAAGGGATCATACAGGTTCATTGCTGAACCTGAAGACATGAGCTCACTCATGAGATATTGGGAAGATCAAATTCCGTGCACGGTCGTCTCGCATTGAAAGCTTGACTGAATTTGTAGGTTTGATATATGATTTTGGAAAGTATATGATCGATACCAACTCCCAATAGTCGAATGAGAAACTTAATGATAAAACCATGATGTAGACAATGTAAAATTGATCTAATACTTCAGGTTTAATCTGGGTCTTACAATATACATGATGTACAGGTATAAGGAATACCTGAGGGTGATGTGATCATAAACGATTGTATAACCATGACGCTTCCATTCCTTGGGAGTAATGAAAAGGGTTTGGATTTTAGTGACGCCTCTCAGTAGAGAAGTGATCTAATCTTGGTCCAAATGTTGGTCATTGATATGAATGTGATTCTGATACAATGGGAAGATTAGATCTGCTGTTTTGATTTAATCAAACATCTATGGGAGGTCCACAAGATCTGGATTTGAGATGTGATCTCAATATCCAAGTCAATATATGTGGAATAATACAATCACATGTCCTTATCTCCAAGTATTTGCGAAGAAAGATCATTATCGTCGAGAAAGTTTAGGATAATTTCATTGTTGATATATGTATGTGAGCATTAAGAAAATGGATGATTAAAAGAGATATAATTGTCATGAATAATATGAATTTGATTAATATTATATGGAGAGTTATGTAAGATAATTAAATGTGATTTGATTATCAAAGATGTAAAAAATGTGAATGTGATTCATATTATTTGGGCACATGAGAATAGAGATCCAAGACGATTAATTGTGATTTAATTATCATGGATATTGAATAATGTGGATAGCACTATCCATATTATGCATATATATATATATATATATATATATATATTATAAATGTGATTTATAATATAGAAGAGAGAGCTATTTGTTACTTACATTTGTTAATTATATGTTGATGTGAATTGGGTTCATATTGGATAAATAATTGAAAATGTAATTTACATTTTATTTTGGGTTGTGAATGTGATTCACATTTTTCCAATGGCAAGATAGCAATATTCACAAAATAATTATGAATTATTTTTGTAGAATAATTTACAACAAGTGTTGTTGTAAATATTGGAGATTTCCATGTAATAATGTAATCTCATGAGATTCCATGGAGATTGCACCTTCCTAATAAGGAGGGTGGACGACCACCTATTCCCATTAGGAAAGGGTGGTTGTCCCCCCCTCTTAATGGAATGAGGTAATCTCCCATCCATGTATCTCCATAATTGAGTAATTCTATTTGGGATTAAATTATGTTGATTTATCAATACATATTTAATCTAAAATAAATTAATTGTTGTTATGTTTTTCTAACAAGATCTTGGCCATTAAAATAAACACAAATCAATGTGAGCCATTGGATTTATGTTGTAAATGGATTGAGATCGATGGATCCCAAAATTATAAATAGAAGGGAACCCCTTGCTCTTCAAAGTTACACAAGTTGCGAACAACAACTCTCTCTCTTTCACTCTCATTCTCATCATGCCCTCTCTCCCTCTCTCTCATTGTGACCCTCCACCATGGAGCCCTAGAGAGAGTCTCCATCGCTGTAGTATCGTCGTTATGTTGCTGGATTGTTTGCTTGTGGATCTCTGTCTCCTTCGATGTGCCTCGCTCAATAAGAAGACGTCGTATCTCATAGGACGAGATCAGAAAATTCAACGCTTGGATCATCAATATGGATTGCGAGGAGCATGCGTTTCATCAACGCGCTCGCAAGCATCTCCTCCATCGGATCGGACTCAAGATAGGAGATCTCTTCATTTAGAGACTCGATCGTATCCATGCTTCAAGAGGTAACCCTAATACTTGTTTGTGGTTTAGATGAAACAATCCGAGAAGTGTTCTTGGATCATGTGGTTTCATTGAATGATAAAATTTTAAATTCCGCTGCCTCGAGGAACTAGTATGACTAGTCGCTCCCGATCGCATACGATGTGATCCTCACGCTTCCATGATGCACTTAAGGATCTTACCATATCCTTCACATATATATCACATGATTTCATATGCACACCAACGCACCGGTATATGGACCTAGGCTAGATCACCAACCTATTGGTCTTTCAAATGTGCACACTCAGGAATATAGATGCATATCTATCTCAGGTCAAAGGATGTGTGCCTAATTGTGACAATTACGATTCATATCTTAGTTTATATCGACCTCATCAAGTTAGCTCTTTGACTTGATTATTCCAACACTTCTGAATCTCCATTCCTATGCAGAGCACCTGCATCAAGAAGTCGGATAGAAATTAGTCTTTAGGGAAATATTGCAATCTCTTTCTTAGTCTTGAAATCTTTATTGAATATCAAATGTTTGAAGTCAGTTGTGTCCTCCCAGCTGTATGGTATTCAGTGTGATCATGATACATAATTCTAATTGTATATCTTAGTTAGGATATACCATGTTCATGAATGAACATGCACAACCACACGACCTCTTTAACACCATCCCATGCATCTATGTATTCTGCTTTAGTTATCGAATAAATCGTGGTGTCCTGCTTCTTGCTTCTCCACCTTACAATACCATTGTTCAACATGAATAAGAAACTTGAGGATGACTTCCTATCATCAAATATCTGATTGGAAGTCTGAGTCAGTTTACCCTCATAATTGGAGATCATTACCTCCATAAACCAAGACGTAGTCTTGAGTTCTTCTTTGGTACATGAATATGCTTTTACTACAGTGATGGGTCCAATATCCGCTGCGTTAAGAAGTTGTTTTTAATCTGTTCGTGCCAAAAAAAATTGATTTGTCGTTCGTTGTAGGCGGCGATCGGAATCGGTCAACAAATAACCACAAATATTATTCAATTTTTAATCAAGTGGTTTTATGTTTATTTTACTTGGGCCAGTCCCAAGGTCGATCACAAGGAGGCAAAGGAACAACCTAGATTCATGTCTATCAAGATTCGTGCATGGTTTTCGAGGCGGTCTTTTTTTTGGAATTTTTAATGCAGATAAGGGATGAAGGATGCAATTTTGGCCTATTTTAGGGACTAAAATGTAAATTGCATTCAAATAATGTTCGAAAAATATGAAACTTGGCCACAGTGCAAAATATGATGAAATAAATGCAATGTAAATTTTTTGGAATTTTTGGATGCACTATGAATTTTTTATGGATTTTTAAATGCAAACAGAATGATTTTCAATATTTAATTATAATAAATATTAAACCTACTTTTTTTCAAGAGATAAAATTATCTAAGATCTATCACTAGGTGATGGATCTCAGAAAAATCCTAAACATCGAAAATGTTGGATTTAATACATATTAAAAATTAAACAATGAAATATGCAAAATGATTTTTACAGAGCAAATTATGCATGCAAATGCAAATCTTTTTGGATACAATGTCAAGCAAAATTAGCTCTACAATTTGGGATTTTTCAGGGATTTTTAGAACAATGGTTAATTAAATAAAAATTGAAGAGCACAAATTGTGCAAAATATGAAAATTTCCACGGACTAAATAATTATTAATTAACCAACAATCACAAAATTATCCACAATATGTCGGACTATATATAATTAAGCTACAAACATCATGCTATTTTTTGATAAATGAAATATGCAATGTACGAGTCAGAAAGCACAGAGAAACACAGGGGTAGAACTGCAATATAATAAATAAATAGAATAAGTGCAAAGTGCAGGGGGGGCTATTTGTAATTACTAAAAATTTAGGGGTCCTTCTGAAATTTTTACTAGAGGGTCACGTGTAAAGCACGTGACCTATGGCTGGCGGGGCTGAGGCGCGAATAGTGGAACTTCTAGGGGGTTTTCTGTAATTAACCCACGGTCACGTGTAAAGCACGTGACCTGGGTGATGTCCTGTCGACGTAGTACCCTCCTCAGGTGCCCCTCACGTGGGAGGGTCTCGAGTCTGAGCCCCGATGCTGGCGTTGGGATGCGGATGTGGGTCGGCCTTGGTGGAGGGCCTCTGATGGTCGGTGAAGCTTGCTGCGGAGTTGACGGCCGAGGCGGTGCGGGTCGTCGTTAGCCTGGAGATCGGCCAAGGAGGTGGATGGCTGAGTCCAAGGTTACTGAAGATGAGGCTCGTCAGTGGTGCCGGAGGAGATATGAAGGCGGAGGAGATACCGGGCTCCTTGTTGCGTTGAGGTGGTCCTCTGGCGGTTGTTGCTCTCAGCCCAGGCGATGGAGCGAAGGGTGGCAGGGCTAAAGGTGATGTTGGAGCTATGGTTCGATGTTGAAGACGTTCGAGGGAGTTCGGCGATGGAGTTTATGGAGACGTTGTCGATGAAGAAGTCCGAGATGATGGTAGTCGTTGGCTCGACGATGATCGGAGCAAAGGCAGTATCGGCGACGGGAGAAGCCGCGCTGCAACGAGGTCTAAACCTCTGGATCTCGCTGGTGTAGGTGTGGAGGTGTGGCGTTGTCACCCCCGCCCCTCTGACTTGTAGGGCTAATGACGAATGAGGGAGTCACGGTTCGTCAGAGCTCTTAAATAGGTCGAGGGTAGGCGCGAGAAGTGCGGAGGAGGTTGGCGGTGCGAGATGTTGGGGAGGTGGTTGCGGAGGGAAGGTGCGAGGTTTGAGGAGCGACGGTTGGCCGATGCGACGAAGGCGGGGTCACGATTCGCAGCGGCGGAGATCTCGGGGAAGGAAGGGGGGGCGAGGGAGACGATGTATAGCGGCCGTTCGATTGACCGAGATCGAACGACCGTGATCAAGCCACGTGGCGGACGAAAAGGGGGCAGAGAGGCGCACGTGATTGGCACGTGCCTGGGAGGCACGTGCCTCGCACGTGCTGGCCTTTTTAATTTTTTTAATAAAAATGATATAAAAAGGGGCCCAAAAACCGTTGACACGTGGCGGCCTCTGGGGCGGCCACGTGTCAGCATCGGAAAAATCGAAGAAGAATTGTTTTGTAAAATCAAAAAGAAATAGTAAACGACCTCGGATCGAAAACGTTTCTTCATAAAAAATGCTCGTCTCGAAGAGATGTACAAATTTCATGAAGAGATCAAAACCAAAATCGATCAAATGCACAAAATGATTTTTTTGGGTATCCCACGTACATAGAATACCTAGATTTTTAGGTTTTCTAATTTTTTTGTCATTTTTAAACCAGATAAAAAATAGAAAAAATATGGATAAATTAATGATAAATAAAAGACATCTAAATATATTTTTTTGATTTTTTATCGATAAATAAAATATGTACATAAAATACGGGTCGAAAACCGCTAAAATACACAATGTATAAAAGAGGCCCAAAACCCTACTTTCACATACGAGCTCCGATTCACTTGAACTTGGTCTTGTTTTGAAGGTAATTGAATGTGCATTAGTTCAAAAGTGAGTAGGATCAAATTGGACACTGGATGGGGAAGATATGGGCTTTTAGTCCGAACGTCCTAAAACTAGGGTTTGGATTTTTGGTCCACTTAAAAGGGTTAGTGATTTTTTTTTGTATTTTTCATTTATTCTTGTTAGTGATATGTACACAGTGGAGGTGGTTTTGTGTCATTTGGAGTTAGCATGAAGGAGTTACAAATAGGGGAAGTTAGGCTAATTACAAGTCATTTTTGGCTTGGATTTTTTTTGGCTTCTTATTTTGTGCAAAAATGATGGATAAAATGCCATTCTTATGCAAACATGCATGAATGCTAATTATGCAGAATAAATGCAGAAATGATGATGATTTTGAGGGATCTGAGCTTAATTGATGAGACTTAGATTGATGAATTCGAGATTCATCATCCCCCTATACTTAAACCATGCTTGTCCCTGAGCATCAAAAAGAAATGCCATGAGGTGAAACGAGATTGGGTTCCATACCAAGACCATGAGCTGAAGGTGAAAATGAAACTAAACTCGACCTTTGGATTAGTCTTGTGGCGGAACTTCTATGAGACTTAGAATTTTAAAATCAACAGCCCTTAGGTTCTACACATCATTGTCACAATTTCAGCTCAGAAGTCATTTTAGATCAATCCTCTTCCCAAAGTATACCCTATGAACATTGAATAACCGACTCATGTGTGTGAAGGGTTTTAGCTCTTCCCATCCAGAATGCCGGACTACCATGCTCCTCTCCTCTCCAGTAACTCATCGTCGGGGAGTCAGGTATTTCCTTCCAAGGTCTGTTGTGCTGTGTTCACAATCGAATTGGGGGAGAAGATAGAAGAAGGGGAAAAGAACTGGAGGGTGGCCAGTGTAGTCACCTCTCCTTGTGAAGATGGCTAGTGTAGCCGAGTCTCCACCAAGATCTACAGGTTTCTTGAAGCTTGGACCTTTTTGGTCGGATTTTATTTGGTAGTTGCTTCTTTGTATTTGGAATTTTTGGTGGTTCTTCTTGGATCTTGTTGTGCCCCTACGGATATAGAATCTTTTTGTTCCATTTTTTTGGGGTCTTAGAAAAAATTGTGCCCAGCCGTCCATCACTTTTCCGAAGCTTTATTTCAACTCGTACTCCGGTCTTTAGATTTCCATGCTACCAGAAAAGAGACTCACACAGTCTTCCAACATCCCGTCTTAGTTGAGCTAAGTGCATAGCGCGAGAGTACAAATTAATTCCCTATTCCAGAGTTGTACCCAGAGTGAAGAGACCAGGTTAGACACTAAGAGTCAAACGTTGTACATTGTCATGTGGAACTTAAAGAATTAAGTCAAAAGACTTGAAGCTCTTAAAATCCTATTTCTCGGTGAAGTTCCTCTGAAAATTAGGTGGATTAAGGTCATGTCCAGACCACTCTCGGTTTCTAGTCATAACTCGGTTCAGAACCCAATGACTTTTCACAGATGCACATGAATGCAATGCTGGATGAAGTGCAGTTGTGCGAAATGCAGACCCTTTTTTTTGTGTGATGCAAAAATGAAATAAGAAGCCTCTTTTTTTTCAAAAATTTTGGGCAAGGTTAGTGTTAGTAAAAAAACTTTTCTTTTTCTTTGCTTTTATTGTTTTGTTGTTGTTGGTTTTCAAGTTAGTAACCCACCCCGTACATACATATAGACTTATGTGAAAGTACGAGATATGGGTAAAATATATACGACACAGACCCGCCTATACTTAGCGAGTGTTGTGTCCTCAGAGCACAAGAAGCGGAAGGAAGACATAGCTCGGGCTAAGCGTAAGAGAGTGAAAAAATGAAAAGAAAAATGAAGCAGTCGGGATATGTGAATGAGGAGATTATATACAGGTGGATGTCGGTTCCCCCTATACTTAGGCTATGGTCAGCCTAAGTATGGAAGAAGGGTGGAAGTGAAGTGATCGGGAGAATGAGAAGGATGGTATATACAGATGGCATCGGTCACCCCTATACTTAGGCATTGGCCTAAGTAGAGGAAGAAGCTGTACAAGGAGACCGATATGGTCAGGAGGGAGGGTGGGTAGCCGATGATTAAGGTAGTTTTCGGCTGATCTTTTTGTGAGACTGTGGTGGGAGATCATAATGATGAGTCGGAGATGAGGCATATGATTCCCAACTATGATCAGTGTCATCCTCAGAAAATTCATGATGGATAATAGATGAAGTTTTTGAGTCAGATTAAAGATATCCATCATCAGAGTTAACCTCAGAGGAATAGTATTTGAAGGTGTACATACTCCAAGTATTCATGTCTTTTTGTTTCTTCAATTGTTTTCTCGGAATTCGTTCCTTCTTGGGGTCAAGCGGTTTGTCCTCAGATGAATACTCTGAAGCACCGGTCTCAGTCAGCTCATACGAAATAATTCCAGTGTACTTAAAGAGGGCAACTATGAAAATTTGGGAACGTGTGATCGAAAGAAGGTTGAGGCAAGTTTCCCAAGTAAAAGAAAACCAATTCGGATTCATGCCAGGTCGCTCAACTATTGAAGCCATCCATTTGCTGAGGAGAACAATGGAGATTTATAGAGCTAAAAGGAAGAATATCCATATGATCATTATTGATTTGGAGAAGGCTTATGATTCCGTCCCACGAGAGATACTATGGAGAGTTTTGGAGAAGAGACAAATACCTGTCCTATATATTAATCTCATAAAGGATATGTATGATAGGGCTTTATCTTGTGTAAGGACCCCGGCGGGGAAGACTGACTATTTTGATATCAACATTGGTTTACATCAAGGTTCAGCTTTGAGTCCATTTCTTTTTACTTTGATTATGGACGAGTTGACAAGTCACATTCAGGATGAGTTACCTTGGTGTATGTTATTTGCTGATGATATTGTGTTGATTGACGATTTTAGAGATGGAATAAATGAGAAGCTTGAGGTTTGGAGACATGCATTGGAGACTAAAGGCTTTCATATAAGTAGGGCTAAGACGAAATATATGGAATGCATCTTTGATGGAAGCAATGGTGAAGGAATCGAGGTGAAGATTGGTGACGATAACATTCAGAAGAGAGATTCTTTTAGATATCTGGGATCTATTTTGCAACATGATGGGGAAATTGATGGAGATGTTACTAATAGAATTAATGCAGGCTGGCTAAAGTGGAGAGGAGCCTCCGCTGTTCTTTGTGATAAGAAAATTCCTTTAAAAATTAAAGGAAAGTTTTACAAAGCAGCCGTGAGACCTGCTATGCTTTATGGTTCTGAATGTTGGCCTGTGAACCATAGACATGTGCAGAGAATGGCTGTAGCAGGAATGAAAATGCTAAGATGGATGTGTGGACATACACATAAAGATCGGATTCAGAATGATGCAATTAGAAAGAAAGTTGGTGTAGCTCCGATCGAGGATAAGATGCGAGAAAACCGCTTAAGATGGTTTGGTCATTTGCAAAGAAGGTCAACTGATGCACCGGTTAGGAGATGCGAGTGTTGGGATGTTGAACCGGCTAAGAGAGGGCGAGGACGGCACAAGAAGTGTTGGAAAGAGACTATACGAAGGGATCTTAGCTTTTTGGATATAAGTCCGAGATTGACCCAAGATAGATCTGAATGGAGGCGAAGAATCCATGTAGCTGACCCTACTTAAATGTGGGAAAAGGCTTTGTTGTTGTTGTTGTTGTTGTTGTTGTACTTGAAGAGGGCTGGAGCATCAGCTTTGGATGAATAGTAGTTAGGAACGGGAGATATGGCTTTAGAGCTGCCGAACAGACTTCACTCATGTAGACTACCTTTTCCGGACCTGATGAGGGATCATCAGTTGATTCCTCTTCCGAAAGGTCAAAGGGGACTTTCTTTTTCTTGTTTCATGAAGGTGTTGGTTCACTTGAGTATCCAGATGAATAGCCATTAGAGAACTTCTTCTTGGTCGGTTTTCGTTTGTTCTTGGTCTTCTGAATGTTGGTGCACTCTCGATTTGGGATGATTTGGTCCAAGTATTCAGAGACTGTGGCTCCAGGTGCGACCATGCATATGTCTCAGGATCGTAGTAGAAGGATTTGTCTATTTTGAGATCCGTGGGAATTGAAATACTGGGGAGAGTCTCTGCATGTTCGTTCTTAATTGATTCGATGTTGGAGCATTTCTATGTCGAGTTGATGTTATCAAGGTAGTCAGAATTGGTCGACCCAGGGTGCGACCATGCATACGTCTCCAGATCATATGATTCACGTACTTGATTCTCCATGGTAAGAGCAGCTGGGAATGGAGCAGGGGGGAGAGTCTTTAAACCAATAGTCTCATCAACTACCACTATCTCAGGTGTGGCTGCGGGGTACGGCTCTTCTATAGCTTCATGGTTGCGGCTGTCGGGGACTTCGTGTGTTTCCTCAGAAGATCGTGGTTCCTCAAAGACAGGGTCAGATCTAAGTGCTTCCAATGCTGTGAAATTGATTTCCCGAGTCTCACAATCAATAATTGCTTTAGCCAATGCTAAGAACGACTTTCCGAGAATGATTGGAGATTGGGTGAATTCTCCTTGATGCTCAATATAAATGATCGTGAATTCTACTCTGAGCGGAGCACCTTAGAATTTCATGATGACAGAAATGATTCCTCTCGACCGCTTTATAGATCGGTCCGCCAATTGAACAATCTCTCGTATCTTCCTGATCGGTCCGAGGTTGAGTTCATGAAATACAGAGGTCGGGAGGATATTGATTGGTGAATCGTCATCAATTCGAGTATGGGTGAAAATTGTTCTTTGATTAGGCAGTCAAATCTGGGCTACCGCTTCACTATGCGGCTCTTGGTTATCTCCTCAACACCAAGGAGGAGGCCATTGACAAGATATGTCTTTCGGTCTTTGTTCTAATCCTGCCCGACTTTTTCTTAGTTAATTTGTCCATTATAAATTTTTTAAGGTCGAGGAAGTGTTCAATGGCCTGTAGAAAGGGAAGTCCAAAAATCAATTTCCTTCCTAGTGCTTCCCGTACAGCAGGATCCAAATTCTTCAGATCTTCTTCAGTTTAAATTTTTATGTATTTTTCGAGATTTTCGATTTTTTGTGATTTTCAAATATTTTGATTTTTTAGGTGTTTTTTGTGTGGTGTACTGATGTGGTTTCTTCCATCGATGAGTAGGGGTTTTGATGTTCTAATAAGGAGTCAGATGCATAGTCAGGTCTAGGGGAATAATAAGCAGAAGTGCTTATGTCAAAATTATCCCTAGGTTTTTTAACATCCTCAAAATTGTCAAAATGAGATCCAATCATTTCCTCATTCATTTTTATGTTCGAGCTCCCATAGAGTGAAATTAATCGGTAGGTAAATTTTTGAAATCTATCCTCTATTGAATTGAATCTCTTATTTATGCTCGAAATATCATCCTCAAAGTTCTGTTCATGATTAATCATGGGAGCAGTCGGTGCATGTTCGATAATTTCATCTTCCATTTTCCCATTTGTGCTGAGAGGAGATTTTCTTGGAATATCCGACATATGATGATTATTTTATGAAAATTTCTCCTCAAAAATTATGGAAGGAGGCTACTCATATGGTTCAGGCATGTGTAGCTGGTCTGAGTAGAGTTTAATCCTTTAATCGGTCAGACCTTGATATTGTGAAGTCATCATACAGGGTTTATGTATTTCTATATGATCAGTCCAGTCCTCTGTATGAGTATCATGTCTGAAGAGGGGTTTGTCATGGCCAATCCAACGTTGATGATTATTAAGTGCGGGTCTTTCCATCTGGATTTGGTTTCTCGACTAGTTATGAGACTCAAAGGTATTTTGATCTTGAAATGGCTCATTAGCGAGAATCTCTGAATAAGATGGTTCAGTCCAAGATGGTAGATGGTCATGTGTGGTCGGATGATTCGAGTAGAAATTCAATGAGGATGTTGAATTCACCCGTCGGTGAAAGTCTCCCGCAAATGTTGGAGGATTATTGAAAGAAGAGGATTTAGTTTATTTGGGCCTAACCGAAACAAATTCATTTTCATAGTATAGCTCAGATGGGTTTTCATATAGATGTTCGATCATTTTTGAAAGGAATGGGGGGTTGGATCTGCAAGAGTTTTTGGACAAGAGTTCCATTATCAAGAAAAGAAGAGAGATGATTTCACGGGATAGTCAAGAAAAATTTTATCAAATGTACGGCTATTGATCTTCAAAATAAGTTCACTGATTAATCCATGATTCATTAACTTTTCTGTCGCATTTTGTCTTAAAACCCTTAACAAAAACATGTAAATACTCACTAATTCTCATACTTTAACAAAACTCCATTCATGTGTAAATATTCACTTTTAACTACTAAACTCATGTAAATAAATAAAGAATCGGAAAAGAAAGGCAAAGGCATATGAAATATATGTATATATATGCAATATGACTTAAACTATAAATATAGCTGTAAGATATATTTATAACCCAACCCCCGAGACCAAGTCAGCATGGATTGGTCGACAAACCAATAAGTAGGGGGAGATAAGGAAAGAAAACCAAATAAAAATAATTTATCACATGTATATACACCTTTCACTATTTATAAAATAAAATACAAAACTTCAAAGAATTTTAATTATTTCATCTTAACATATTTTTCACCAAATCTTTCTCCTAATTATTCATAAAAATTAAATAAAAATATAAAAATAAGTTAAAAATATTACCCTATAAATATGCCAAGAAATCCAGCTTACAAATTGTCAAAATCTCAACTTCCGAACATCATAACTTCCTCATACGAACTCCAATTTCACTCTACTCACCTTTAAAGTTCATAAAATAATATTATCTAATTAATGAAGGTGGTTTCATTGAATTCGGAGTCCTTTTGCAAAAAAGTCGGTTTTGGGACCAAAAGACAAAGGGGTTTCTAGGCTACTTATTTTATGTAACACACACTATTCATTATTTTCTTAATTTTATTATTTTTAAATTATTTCATGATCATGTAGTTTCTACATAAATTATTTCATAATTTTTGGAAACTATTTATTATTTTTATAAAATCAAACATCTCAAAATATAGGTATAATTGACCTATATAGATACTTATTCTATTTATTAAAATATGTAAATTAATTCATAAAAATCCATAAAAATTCGTACAAGCCTTATTTAATACCCTAATAATTAATAAAATATAAAATTAATTATTATTTAATTATTTATTAATAAAAAAATTCAAAACCTATTTATTAATACATATTTATTAATAAAATATTTATATTTTAAATAATATTTAATATATATTAAAAGTTATTATACCATAATTTAGAAAATAAATTTATTTAACTTTCTTGTATTTATACCTATTTAAAATAATGTAAGTTATTATTTTATACTTAATTTATAAGTAATTAACGGATCTGGACGAACCAGGTGCTGACATGTGTCAGCACCTCTAGTCTTCTTCTTCAAGAAGAAGTTGCGCCAGGTTGTTCAACCAGCCAACTTCCTTCATTTTTCCCGCTCAACTTTTAACCTCTCCGACCATCCTAAACCGTCGATCCTACTCCTCTAACAACCACCTCCATCGCCAACCCTTCATCCAACCTTGGAGCCCAAGCTACTCTCCTATATAAGGGCTCCAAGTTGCCATAGCCGAACAGACCAACTCCAACTACCAAGAGCCTCTGCTCCAGGTTACCGAGTACCCACTTTCCAAGCTTCATTCCGGCCATCGACGGTGGTGACAGCACCGAGGAGAGGCTTCGCGTGGAGGAAGGACGTCGGAGGAGGAGTCCCAAGGCAGAGCAACGCCTTGAATCGCAGCATCGCGCCGCGTACAGCTCCGAGAAGATCGCTCGTCGAGCTACCACCTGGAGGTCATACACCTCCAGTTCCCAGGTCACTTTCATACATCTTTGCAATTTTAGTTCTCGATCATCGTGCCACGATTAGCGTGGCTAATCACGCTTTTAGATAGGATAATCACTTAGCTTTCACGCAATATCAAAAACCCTTTCGATTCGTTCCCAATTCGATTCAAATCAATCATCAAATCATCATCCGCTTCGCATTTTGGTTGCTTTGGCTGGAGCTTAAGTTGTATTTTTCACCATCTTTGGAATTTGATCTCTTAATCTCTCGGCCGATTCAACAAGAATCGAGCATATATTCGTATTCATTGCAGATCAAGGAGCATCGCGAGTCATTTGCATCGGTCTTTGAGCCTTCGTTCATTGCCGATCTTCTTCTCCAAAGTTGGACCTCCGCGCAGCTCAGTCACCAGGTGGTCGAGACCACCATCTTCTTCAACCCGTAGCCGCCGCTCGGAGCGCCGCCACAGCCTACCCTACCGCGGGCGAGCTCGAGGGGTGGAGGAGCCACCCCTCTGGCCCCGCCGGAGCACCAGATTCGTCGGAGGAAGGCGGCGATAAATCTGAGAAGAAGAACCCGTCGCCAGCAGCTGCAACAACCTCAAGAACAGAGGTGTTACAGGCGTGCGACACGTGTCAGCACCAGCACCGTCCGATCGCGCGCAGGAGATCTAATCTTCACCGTCCTAAGCGAAACGGTGAGGAAATTGCATCATAGACCCAACCAAGTTTCCAGAAGATCACCCCCGCCTCCAGACTTTTAAAGAATTGCATCTAGGTCCCTCCGCAGGCACCTAAATGTAAAGTTCTTGTACTTTTCTTTCAGAACAGTCCTCAAGGACCGATTTGCAAACAAATTTTAAATAGTTTTCTTATGCTTATGCCCCTATGCTGTAGGGGCTATTTCTTGTTCTTGTGACCTCAAACTTCGACGATTCTTTGAGGGTAGTTACACAACTACCCCAGCTACTTAGTATAAAGTTTTCGCGGCTTTTCGACTAGTTTTTGACGTGTTTTGATTTTTTCGAAAACCGCTTCGTTTTGTTTTGGTGTAGTTCGAGTACGTGGCTCGAACCTCGTTCATCCTCACTATATAATATCACCTATATTCTATTCACCTACTATATAATAAATAAATCCTTTGAAAAATATCCCTTTTTGAAAATTAAATAAAAATTTGAAAAGAATAAAATCAAATAAAAATAACAAAATTAAAAATCACTAAAAAAGCGTTCTGACTTAGAGAAGAGTTAAAATAAAATTACGAGAAGAGAAATCTAGGGAATATATTCTGCCTCCTTGAGTTCGACCTAGGAACACTTGCCTGGTTACCGTAATTTGTTTGATAGGTTTAAAGATCGAAATTTTGTTTCGCGGCTTTCTGCTACAACCGACAATTTACTCTCTTCTTTAAAAAAGGTGAGAGCCGCGAAACCCGATCTTTAGACACTCATCAAAATGGCGCCGTTGCCGGGGAGGTGTTAGATTCCTTGGATTTTTCGTTTTCGTGATTTTATTCTTTCTCTTCTCTTTGTGTTGTTTTTCGTACGGCTTTTTCGTGCTTTATTTTCTGAATTTCTTTTTGGTTTCTTTACGGCTTTCTCGGCTTTCTCGATCAATTCTTTTGTGCTAATCATCTTTGCAGGGCCTGCAGTATCAACCGGCTTCTTCGGAAGCCGAGTCAGTTGAAAGGGCAGAGGTCGACTTCTTCTTCACGAGTCGACTGCAGAGGAGCAAAGACTTAGTATCCTTTTACTTGTAATAGAGAGAGAAAGGGAGAGAGTTGTACTTAGTAATAAAACATTCATTTTTTTAGGGGCTTGATTCATCGGATACCGTGTATCTGGTGAATCAGGGCACCCACCGCGGCTTTTTCATCGCTTATCGGTTTTCGCGGTTTTCTAGATGATTGTTTAGGTTCTTGCTCTATCTGCTTGTGCCGCGTAGCTAGTTTTAGACTTGCAATCTAGGTGCTTGCTTTAGGGTTTTTAACAAAAAGACAAAAATAGACGTTGTTTGAAAATACCATAAAAATTACAAAAACTAAAATTGGGACTGCTAAAAAATATCTGATCAAAAACCGTAAATCGATTCAATTGATTTGGGGAGAGTAACCCCCGCATATTTCTCAGAGTGCGCAAGCTTGAGAGCCGACACTTAAGGATAGAGACAAAACCCCGTATTTCTTGCGAGATACTACTGGGTCCATACACCTGATCACTGTTCCTCAGTGGGTAAGCTCGGGTAGCCGGAAACGGTCCGGGTTTACTTAGCAGAGTGGGAGGTTTAGAGGACACTGCGCAAGGCTCCGTCCTCAAGTAACACGGGTAGCCGGAAACGGTCCGTACTTACTCCCATACTGGCTGAGTGCGAGTGGTCTTGCGTAAGGATTCGGGCCAGTGTCTTGGAGAAACTATCGGGCACCTATTGGCTTGCTCAGCCCGCGTAACCGCAATGATTGCTAATCACAACCCTAAAACCGAAAAGATAAAAAGACCGAACTCTTACAGTCTTCATCAGGGTTGAGTTGGTGAAAACGGGGTTTGCTTTGTGTTTGTTTGCGGGGCGTGAGTTTCCGCGGCTCTCGCATTCCTTCTTCATTTGAATCGTACACGTGCTCTCCCGATTTCCTCTTGACATCAAAGATGACGTCTCGACGGCTTTTCGGCTCAGACTCTGTGAGCTTTCGACCATCCACCGTCGAGCATATGTCTTCACAAGCTCGGGATGACCATCTTCTCGAGCTGGTCCCATCCGATCTCGAGGTGAGCCAGACCCAGACTCCCTCGCCTCCTGGCTAGATTATTGAGGCAGACCTTCGCCTCAATACAGAATCTAGATCTCCTGAGTATTTTTCGCTGAGTTCTTACAAGAGTTTCTATATTACAGACGACCAGATGGCTCGTGGGAAAGCATTAGCAGCAGACGAGAGGCCACCAGCTGAGGATCATCAGGAGGGAAGAGCAGAGCAGAACGGAGATGTTACGACAGGTATTCTCGATACATTACAGCAGATGAATCTACAGATTCGAGAACAGTATAGAGTGCAGAACAAACTGCAGGCTGAGTTAGCCGCACTGAGAGCAGGGGCCGGGAACCATTTACCGCCTGCGGTTCCCGTTACTTTACGGGACGAGTATGACCCTGGTGCTCGAACGCTCCATCACTGGATTCGGCTACCGCCGAATCAAGGGCCATTCGAACTCCGACCGTCCTTCATTTCTTTGCTTCCCAAGTACTATGGGAATGCCGCAGAGGAGCCGTTTATGTTTTTGCAGCAGTTTGAGATGATCTGCGGAACGACTTGTTATCCAGGAGTAACGCAGGAAGCCGTGCGCCTCAAAGCCTTCCCTTTTGCCTTAGCCGATAAGGCCCTTTATTGGTTGAGCCATCTGGGAAGAGAAATCTCCACGTGGGACGACCTGAAGTCCACCTTCCTGCGCAAATATTTTCCTCTAGGAAGGACGAACATGATGAGGAGTCAGATCTCCAACTTTACGCAATTGCCGAACGAATCATTCCATGAGGCATGGGATCGATTCAAGGACCTGACGGAGAGATGCCCACATCATGAGATACCAATGAAGGTGCTAGTGCAAAATTATTTCGGAGGACTCCAGCCGGAAGTTTAGGGGCTCGTTAGTACCGCATGTGGCGGCAGTTACTTGAACAAGGACGCCGAGTCAGTCTGGGCCATCTTCGAAGGGATGGACGAGAACTCGAGAGTTGTAGACTCTACTCGGGCATTTCAGAAAGCCCCGCAGCCACCACATCACCGAGAGCATCACAAGGTGGCGAATATATCAGATTCTGAATCCAACACCAACATGGGCTTTATTAGCGAGAAGTTGACGTTGGTGGACGTGACTCACAAGCAGGTCCAAGACCTACAGCCACTGCGAGAGTTGGAGAAACTCTCATCTCTACCTCAGCAGCTGAGTGATCTTTCGAAGAAGGTCTCTGATCTTCAGCTCCAGTACCAGCAGAGCCAGACTTCTTCACAGCCAGCACGGAGGATTGCACCCGCTCCACCCACCCGTCAGATACACTACATTCAGAGCGAGACCGAGATTCCGTAGATTGATTGGCATGAGGATCAATCTCGTGCCAATTCCGGCCAGATCATTAGCAATGCAGAGATGGAGGTGGAGCCACAAGCCACTTTCGAGATCAACGGGATTTGGTATACTCCAGTTCAGCAGCCGAGTATACCAAATCATCAGCAGTAGCAGCCGTACGGTCATCCGCGGCATGGACGTCTGCAATTCCAGCACCGTTAGAGCTTCACGCCGCAGCAGTCTCATCTGAACGTTTACCATCAGAGACCGCAACCTTCTTATCAGCACCCTGCTCAATTCTCACCGAATTATCCTTTTCAGCAGCCCCAGCAGTCTTCTTCTACACCTCAGCGCTACTCTCAGCCTTCCACCTCTCAGAACTTCACGCCAAGGCAGGAGAGAGGAGCAAGCCAGGGCCACCACACCGAACCAGAGATGTCTTCACAGGCCAAGGCGCTCAACCAAATCATGGATATGCTCAGTACGCTCCAGATCGCACACAAGACAGAGATGGAGCAGGTTAACCGTCGTCTGGACGAGTTAACCGTGCCAAAGACCACTCTTCCAGCCCAGCCTCAGATGAATCCGAACAACAAGAGGAGGCATCCAGATCAGGTAGATCCTAAAGGTAAGATCTCGTTTCCTGAATTTTTGTCTAACTTCATTCGTCTCAGGAGCGGTAGATCACCGCAAACACCTACTGGAGAGGAGGAGAGGGTACCAGAGGAGCACGAGCATGATCCTAATGCCGAGGAGGAAAATCCGCAAGAGGATAAGGATGCAGAATCAAGAGACGGGAGCAATGCCAACAGTTCAGATATGGATAATGGCGACTCAGACGATGATATCACGCCAGATCAGGCAGAAGTCCCGGACAAAAACATTTCTTCCCCTGTTTTAGAGAGTTTTGTAAATAATTCTGAGACTCTCAATGTACAAGCTGATTCTACTGAGTTGAATAAAACTTCTGATTTTCTGACTCCTGATTTTATTCCTTTTCCTGATGCATTATTTGGAAAAGGAAAGAAAAAGATCAAAAATAATCCTGAATCTCCACAAATCGAAAAGTTACTCAAAGATCACATCTTCTGAAGATCCATCTCCATGATGCCTTAGATCAATTTCCTACGCTTAAGAATCAATTGAAAAACAGATGCACCACGCATAGGAAAAAGAGATCCCGAACAGAAAAACATGTTTTGACTAAGGCTACGTCCTGTGCGATACAGAATAAGATTCCAAAGAAGAAGAAAGACTCAGGTGCACATTATGTCAGATGCGAGATCGCAAAAGCCGAATTCGATCGCACTCTATTAGATAACGGTTCCTCGATCAATCTGATACCCGCTTCCTTACTCGAGAAGCTCGAGTTAGGTCCTCTTTACAAAGCCCGTGCGATCCTTCAGTTTGCTGATAGATCCGTAAAAAGACCAAAGGGTATACTTAGGAACGTTATCGTAACCGTACAGGGTCTGCAATTTCCAGTAGACTTTCCGGTCTTAGATATGAATTGCCCTGCACAGTTACACCTTACCCCGATCATTCTCGGGAGGCCTTTTCTAGAGACCGCAAAGGCTCTCTTTGATTATGATACAGGGAAGGTATCTTTTCGCACCGAGGGCAAAAAGGTACATATAGAGATGGCGAAAGAATCTAACATTTCCAGTGATGCATCTTCAGATTTTCTGAGTTCTTTAGCCTCCTGCGACTACATGGATGAGGTTCGCCTTGACGACCTCGAGAGATACCAGGTAGAGACCCAAGAATGTTTGACAGAAGACGGGTCTGAGACTTTAGGAGGTAACTCTTCCGATGGGACTTTATATTTTAGTTTGGATGATGATGAGCAAAGTGATCAGACTTGTGATGAAATTAATGCAGATCTTTCAGATTCAGAGACTCTACACAATTCCTCCATCTCAGATGAATCAGAATTCTATCTAGCTGACTTGTTCTCTTCTGATCATTCTGAGGAGTCGGATGATGTCTTGAACATCTTCGGTAGTCCTACTTTAGAGCACATCGAGATGGTGAATAATCAGAATGCAGATACATCACCTACCGACACAGATCCCCATACAGATATAGATGATGTTTCAGAAGATCCAGATACTACCTTGCCAGAACTCAAGACTTTGCCTCCAAACATGAAATATGCCTTCCTTGCGGGTCCACACCAACAGTTTCCGGTCATTATCAGCTCAACTTTGACCGATGATCAAGAATCTCGTCTGATGGAGATTCTAGAAAGAAACCGCAAGGCTATTGGGTGGACTGTATCCGATCTCCGCAGGATTAATCCTGCTTTGTGTTCACATCATATCTATCTCGATCACGACAGCAAACCTTCCAGAGAGTTTCAGCGTAGGCTGAATCCGATTTTACGAGAAGTTGTCAAGAAAGAGATCACGAAATGGTGCGACGCAGGGTTCATTTATCCCATCTCCAACTCCGAATGGGTTAGCCCATTACATGTTGTCCCGAAGAAGTCGAGAATTCAGATGGTGAAAAACGAGAGCGGAGAGGAGATTCCAAAGAGAGTAACCACATCGTGGCGAGTATGTGTTGATTACAGAATGCTAAACACCGCGACGAAGAAGGACCACTTCCCTTTGCCTTTCATAGACCAGGTCATAGAACGGTTGGCAGGGAAGGGGTACTTCTGTTTCCTTGACGGTTACTCCGGATACAATCAGGTATCAATTGCTCCGGAAGACCAGGAGAAAACCACATTTACTTGTCCGTTTGGCACGTATGCCTTTAGACGGATGCCCTTTGGATTGTGCAACGCTTCCGCGACCTTCCAGAGGTGCATGCTTGCTATTTTTGCGGACATGGTCGGTGATTTTCTAGAGGTTTTTATGGATGATTTTTCGGTCTATGGTGAGTCCTTTGACGATTGTTTAGCGCACCTAGACCAGGTTTTGAAAAAGTGTTGTGAGGTAGATCTCCTTCTGTCCTGGGAAAAGAGCCATTTTATGGTTACTCGCGGGATCGTGTTGGGGCACGTCATCTCCCAGCGAGGTATGGAGGTTGACCCTGCCAAGGTGGACGTCATCAAGAAACTCGAGCCACCATCCAACATCAAACAGTTACGGTCATTTCTAGGGCACGTCGGCTTTTATCGACGGTTTATTCAAGACTTCTCCAAGATTACCCGACCGTTAACTGAATTATTAGGCAAAGACATCGAGTTCGTTTTAAATGACAAATGTCTTCATGCCTTCCTCACATTAAAGGAAAAGATAATCAGTGCTCCTGTCCTACAGCCGCCTGATTGGTCTCTACCCTTCGAGATCATGACGGATGCATCAGATTTTGCGGTTGGGGCTTTATTAGAGCATAGGAGGAATGGACTTCCCATAGCTATACACTATGCCAGCAAGACTTTAGATGATGCTCAGAGAAATTACACAGTGACCGAAAAGGAGATGTTGGCAGTAGTGTTTGCATTAGACAAGTTTCGATCTTATTTACTTGGCTCTAAGATTACAGTTTACACCGATCACTCAGCTATCAGATTTTTAATGGAAAAGAAGTATGCCAAGGCACGCCTTCTTAGATGGATTCTATTACTTTAGGAATTCGATTTGGATATCAAGGATAAACCTGGAGTAAAGAACGTGGTAGCTGATCACCTCTCCCGATTGCAGACAGATCACCCTTCAGATGAGTACATACCAGAGATCGCAGAGAGATTTCCAAACGAGAGCATCTTTGCGGTTACAGAACTTCCGTGGTATGCAGATATAGTGAACTTTCTGGTCACACAGAAAAGTCCTCAGGGTTGGCCGAAGAACAGAGTTGAGATACTCGTTTCTGAGTCACGATACTACCATTGGGAGGATCCGATTCGTTTTTGCGAAGGACCGGATTGCGTTTACAGGCGATGTATTCCTCAGGAGGAATATAATAGTGTCCTCACTTTATGTCATTCTCTAGAATCAGGAGGACATCACTCAGGGAAGAGGACAGCGCAGAAGGTACTACAGAGCGGATTATGGTGGCCGACTCTTACCAGAGATGCTTGCACATTCGTGAAGAGTTGTCCAGATTGTCAGAGAGCTGTAGGGACAGTCAGTGCCAGAGATGCAATGCCGATGCGACCCGTCATTATCTGCGAGATCTTTTACACATGGGGCATAGATTTTATGGGACCGTTCCCTTCTAGCAGCGGCTTTGAGTACATCCTTCTCGCTGTAGATTATGTTAGCAGATGGGTGGAGGCTATACCCGCACGAACAGCAGACAGTAAGACCGTTTGCAAGTTCCTAAGGGAACACATCATTTCGCGGTTCGGAATCCCTCGTATTCTTATCTCTGATGGGGGTAGCCATTTCATTAATAAGGAGGTGAAGAAGCTAGTGAAACAATACAACATCGATCACAGAGTAGCTTCTCCTTACCACCCACAGACGAATGGCATGGCCGAAGTCTCGAATAGGGAGGTGAAATCAATTCTACAGAAGTTAGTACGACCGGATAGGAAGAACTGGTCACTTCTTCTAGACCAAGTTCTTTGGGCATATCGTACTGCATATAAGACTCCCTTAGGCACTTCACCATTCCGGCTAGTTTATGGAAAGCCGTGCCACTTGCCCGTAGAGATCATGCGCAAATCTGAGTGGGCAATCCGAGAAATATTGATGGATACGCAGAAAGCAGGAGCCAAGAGAAAGATAGATCTGAATGAGCTGGTAGAAATCCGCAATCAAGCATACGAGAACACACTCATCTATAAGGACAAAGTGAAGAAATGGCATGACAGACATATTCGGCACAAGAGCTTTGTCCCTGGGCAGAAAGTCTGGTTGTTCAATGCGAGGTTGAGAATTTTTCCTGGCAAATTAAAAAGCAAGTGGGAAGAACCATACATAGTCAGAACGGTGCACGACAATGGCAGTATTGCAATATCAGATGCGTCACCTGGTGCAGAGCCGTTCTGGAGATTCATAACACTTGTATATTCTTCATAGACCACAATCGTCCCCATTTTTGCTCGTCTTATATGCTTAGGATACCAGATCCTAAGTATAGGGGGGACTGATTGCCGTTGATTTACGTTTTATTTTTGTACTAATTCTTTTGTATAGCCATTCTTTTTCACGAATCACTGATCCCCAATTTTTGGCTACATTCTTTTCTATACTTAGGACGCCTTATCCTACGTATAGGGGGGACCGAGTAATTTCGATGATTTCGTATTCTTTCCTTTTGAATTCTTCGTTATTTATCCTTTTCATTCAGTCATCCCGTTTTTGCTCTCCCGTAATACTCACGATGACCTGATCGTAAGTATGGGGGGGTTGACTGACTTGTCATCAATATTCCCTTTTTCACCCACTTTTACTTAGCACGAGTCATGTCCTCCTTTTTCTCTTTTGACGCTATGAGGACATAGCTCAAGCTAAGTATAGGGGGGTGCGTATATATTGTATATATACTCTCGGCCATAACTCGTACTTTTATGTATTTTCTATATCTATAAAATCCATAAAAAAAGTGGGTACGGGTTAATTTTAAAATCCACTCTCTTATTTATAAAATCCTGGTAAATAAGTAAAACATGCTTAAAACTTGTAATTAAAATTCATAATTAAAATTTGTATTTAAAATCTGTATAATACTTATTTAAAATCCTATTAAAATTTGTATAAAAGCCATTCAACCCTTGTAAAATACTTTGTAGATAAAATTTGTAAAATACATTAGATACTTAACTTGAATAAAATATATCTTGTAAAATTTGCAAATAAAATCCTGTTTATAAAAAAATCCATCAAAAAAAAACAAAGTCCTAAAATTTGTAAAAAATTACAAAATCCATAAAATCCATAAAAATGAGTAAAATCCAGAAAATAGACTTCACAAAAACATGGTTGCATTTGCATTCGCATTTTTCAGAATAAGTTTGATTTCCAAAACTAAGGACTGAGCCTAGTCTGAAGGATGGAGCTTGATTACGGCCTTTAACTCTCGTTGTAAGGAGCCTGATTAGGAACTGGAATTTAGACTCTTCAGGTCTGGTGACTTAAAATCTTTGGGTTCCGTAAGACCATATTCATGAAATCAAGTCATCTGAGCTTAAGTAGACCATTTGGAGTCATCCGTACAACTCTTCACCAATGAACCAACCTTGAACACATGCACTCTGCACTTAGCTCAACTTGCATGGAGTTCCGAAGGGCAGTACACCTTGGTAGTGCATTTCTATCCTTATCTTTGCGGCATTGACGTCTAAAGATGGGAGAGATTGGGGTTGCGATAGTTGCTTCGGATGAGGGAAGGATCTGCTGACACAATTTTTCTAAGACCTCAAAAAATGGACGGATTAAAAAGATTCTATAACCGTCGAGGCACAGAAGATGAATGCAGTGCAAGCAAATTACAAAGTCAAAGCAAAGCAGAAGCTACCAAATAAGACCAAACTGGTCAAAGCTTCCAACAAATATGCCTGCACATCTTAGTGGAGACTCAGCTACACCGGTTGGGCTTCACAAGGAGATGCGTCTACACTGGTCGCACTCCACATCTTTTCTCATTCTTCTAACTTCTCCCTATATTTGATTGTCGACATAGCAGAACTGAACTCAGAAGGGAATACCTCCCTCCCCGAGGAAAGAGTAGCGGGATGAGGAAGCCATAGGAGTGTATAGCCGGGATTGACGGTTTCTTCGGTTCTCTAAGCAGGAAGAGCTAAATCAATTCACACACTGTACAAGTTGACTTCAAGGATGATAGAGTTTGCGGTATGAATAGGTGAGTCTGAAGTAGCCGATGAAGTGATCTTGAGTAAGGATTATGGAACTTGAAGACTGTTGAGGATGAAATCCTAATCCTAGTTAAGGTTCCGACAAAATGCTTGTTTCAGGCCCGATCGAGCTCTGTCCTTTGTCTGTTCTCATGAATTGGTTTAGGAAAACAAATTCATTCTAACTTTCTTTCTTTTTCACTTACTTTTTCAAAATAAGTGTTTGCTAAGGGACTAGCAAAGTTTAAGTATAGGGGGTTGATGAATCCATGATTCATTAACTTTTCTGTCGCATTTTGTCTTAAAACCCTTAACAAATACATGTAAATACTCACTAATTCTCATACTTTAACAAAACTCCATTCATGTGTAAATATTCACTTTTAACTACTAAACTCATGTAAATAAATAAAGAATCAGGAAAGAAAGGCAAAGGCATATGAAATATATGTATATATATGCAATATGACTTAAACTATAAATATAGCTGTAAGATATATTTATAACCCAACCCCCGAGACCAAGTCAGCATGGATTGGTCGACAAACCAATAAGTAGGGGGAGATAAGGAAAGAAAACCAAATAAAAATAATTTATCACATTTATATACACCTTTCACTATTTATAAAATAAAATACAAAACTTCAAAGAATTTTAATTATTTCATCTTAACATATTTTTCACCAAATCTTTCTCCTAATTATTCATAAAAATGTAAATAAAAATATTAAAATAAGTTAAAAATATTACCCTATAAATATGCCAAGAAATCCAGCTTACAAATTGTCAAAATCTCAACTTCCGAACATCATAACTTCCTCATACGAACTCCAATTTCACTCTACTCACCTTCAAAGTTCATAAAATAATATTATCTAATTAATGAAGGTGGTTTCATTGAATTCGGAGTCCTTTTCCAAAAAAGTCGGTTTTGGGACTAAAAGACAAAGGGGTTTCTGGGCTATTTATTTTATGTAACACACACTATTCATTATTTTCTTAATTTTATAATTTTTAAATTATTTCATGATCATGTAGTTTCTACATAAATTATTTCATAATTTTTTGAAACTATATATTATTTTTATAAAATCAAACATCTCAAAATATAGGTATAATTGACCTATATGATTACTTATTCTATTTATTAAAATATGTAAATTGATTCATAAAAATACATAAAAATTCGTACAAGTCTTATTTAATACCCTAATAATTAATAAAATATAAAATTAATTTTTATTTAATTATTTATTAAATTAAAAATTCAAAGCCTATTTATTAATACATATTTATTAATAAAATATTTATATTTTAAATAATATTAAATATTTATTAAAAGTAATTATACCATAATTTAGAAAATAAATTTATTTAACTTTCTTGTATATATACCTATTTAAAATAATGTAAGTTATTATTTTGTACTTAATTTATAAGTAATTAACGGATCTGGACGAACCAGGTGCTGACACGTGTCAGCACCTGGAGTCTTCTTCTTCAAGAAGAAGTTGCGCCAGGTTGTTCAACCAGCCAACTTCCTTCATTTTTCCCGCTCAACTTTTAACCTCTCCGACCATCCTAAACCGTCGATCCTACTCCTCTAACAACCACCTCCATCGCCAACCCTTCATCCAACCTTGGAGCCCAAGCTACTCTCTTATATAAGGGCTCAAAGTCGCCATAGCCGAACAGACCAACTCCAACTACCAAGAGCCTCTGCTCCAGGTTACCGACTACCCACTTTCCAAGCTTCATTCCGGCCATCGACGGTGGTGACGGCACCGAGGAGAGGCTTCGCGTGGAGGAAGGACGTCGGAGGAGGAGTCCCAAGGCGGAGCAATGCCTTGAGTCGCAGCATCGCGCCGCGTACAGCTCCGAGAAGATCGCTCGTCGAGCTACCACCTGGAGGTCATACACCTCCAGTTCCCAGGTCACTTTCATCCATCTTTGCAATTTTAGTTCTCGATCATCGTGCCACGATTAGCGTGGCTAATCACGCTTTTAGATAGGATAATCACTTAGCTTTCACGCAATATCAAAAACCCTTTCGATTCGTTCCCAATTCGATTCAAATCAATCATCAAATCATCATCCGCTTCGCATTTTGGTTGCTTTGGCTGGAGCTTAAGTTGTATTTTTCACCATCTTTGGAATTTGATCTCTTAATCTCTCGGCCGATTCAACAAGAATCGAGCATATATTCGTATTCATTGCAGATCAAGGAGCATCGCGAGTCATTTGCATCGGTCTTTGAGCCTTCGTTCATTGCTGATCTTCTTCTCCAAAGTTGGACCTCCGCGCAGCTCAGTCACCAGGTGGTCGAGACCACCATCTTCTTCAACCCGTAGCCGCCGCTCGGAGCGCCGCCACAGCCTACCCTACCGCGGGCGAGCTCGAGGGGTGGAGGAGCCACCCCTCTGGCCCCGCCGGAGCACCAGATTCGTCGGAGGAAGGCGGCGATAAATCTGAGAAGAAGAACCCGTCGCCAGCAGCTGCAACAACCTCAAGAACAGAGGTGTTACAGGCGTGCGACACGTGTCAGCACCAGCACCGTTCGATCACGCGCAGGAGATCTAATCTTGACCGTCCTAAGCGAAACGGTGAGGAAATTGCATCATAGACCCAGCCATGTTTCCAGAAGTTCGCCCCCGCCTCCAGACTTTTAAAGAATTGCATTTAGGTCCCTCCGCAGGGACCTAAATGTAAAGTTCTTGTACTTTTCTTTCAGAACAGTCCTCAAGGACCGATTTGCAAACAAATTTTAAATAGTTTTCTTACGCTTATGCCCCTGGGCTGTAGGGGCTATTTCTTGTTCTTGTGACCTCGAACTTCGACGATTCTTTGAGGGTAGTTACACAACTACCCCAGCTACTTAGTATAAAGTTTTAGCGGCTTTTCGACTAGTTTTTGACGTGTTTTGATTTTCTCGAAAACCGCTTCGTTTTGTTTTGGTGTAGTTCGAGTACATGGCTCGAACCTCGTTCATCCTTACTATATAATATCACCTATATTCTATTCACCTACTATATAATAAATAAATCCTTTGAAAAATATCCCTTTTTGAAAATTAAATAAAAATTTGAAAAGAATAAAATCAAATAAAAATAACAAAATTAAAAATAACTAAAAAAGCGTTCTGACTTAGAGAAGAGTTAAAATAAAATTACGAGAAGAGAAATCTAGGGAATATATTCTGCCTCCTTGAGTTCGACCCAGGAACACTTGCCTAGTTAAATATTATGAACGGTTTTCCAACCGAAAACCGTAATTTGTTTGATAGGTTTAAAGATCGAAATTTTGTTTCGTCGCTTTCTGCTACAACCGACAATTTACTCTCTTCTTTAAAAAAGGTGAGAGCCGCGAAACCCGATCTTTAGACACTCATCATTCACGCACACCAATGCAAACACAATTCAAACCCCGGGTTCACCAACTCAACTCAAAGTGAAGACCGTGAATGTTCGATCAATTATCTTGTCAATTTTAGAGTTTGGTGATAATACAATATATCAGAGTGGTTAAAGCGAGATGTTTGGAACCCAAGGCTCTCAGGAGACTGGCCTATCCCAAATTAGATCTTTCCCAGCCAGTATGAATTGCGGATCGTTTACCAGCTACCCTATCAACTCAATCTGTTAAGGGCGTCACGGGCCGCTTTACTGGCTACCGGAGAGATCCTCACTGGAGAACGACTAACCCAAGATAGTAGTCTGAACAGAGTTAGGGCGTGGCTCTATCCTATTGTGCGGGTCGCTCTCTCGCTCAAGCAAACCAAACAATGACGGGGTTTCTCTCCCGCAAAAATTCTTGATTTTATGGGTTCTTATGATCGGCTTTATTTAGCAATCCCAATTATATATAGGTGATTACTGAAGAATTAAAGTGAGCACAAATACACGTCTACCGTCCAGTCCCAATTTCCTTTAGAATTATGTGATAAAACAAGAGGGAGAAATTCGGGAAAAGCTGATGCACGTGGAAAACTATGATGAATGCTCAGTTAGAAGACTTACAGTGAATTCTTGTAATCTCCATGTGCGATGCTAGATAGAATTGGAAAATTATTCTAAATGAATGCAAGCCGATGAAAGACTGCACCTAAGCAGAAAGTTCTATTAGCAGGATAGAATTGAGTTAAATTTTGGCTAAATTGAACGATCTATGTGCGTCTCAGTTAATGTGCAGTGTGGCTTAAGATTCTAGGAGCACAATCAAAAATTAAAAATGCTCAGAGAGTCGTATGTGCAGGTCTATCCTAATCGCCACTCAAGTCGGGCCCCACCCTCACCGGAGAGTGAAACAGGCTACGAGACACCACAAGAAGAGTTCAGAGTATTTTTTTACACACGCGAGAGTCCAATCGGACACCGTTGTAAATGAGCAATTAACTACAGAAATAAAATTGCAGAAATAAAAAACCTAGACTCTACACTCTCTCACGACTCGACTCGATCTGAAATTAATTGTGGCTTCCTCGGATGTCGGTGAAGATGCATTGGTTTCTTGAAAAACCGCTCCACGTACGCCGGGAACCTCGCAAGAAAAATAAGAGAGATTTGTGTAAGAGAGTGACTCAAAAATTAATCAAAAATAAACTAAGCGAAATAAATGCTGAAAATAAATACAGGAAATAAAATGGAATTTACAGTGAAATATTCGAGGGTCAGACTACCCAAATGCGGAAAACCGAATAAAAATTTTCAAAACACAAAACTAAGCCATTTGCCTCCCCGGCAACGGTGCCATCCGATGGATCTGATATCGCTGCGTTAAGAAGTTGTTTTTAATCTGTTCGTGCCAAAAAAATTTGATTTTGCGTTCGTTGTAGGCGAGGATCGGTATCAGTCAAGAAATAACCACAAATATTATTCAATTTTTAATCAAGTGGTTTTATTTTTATTTTACTTGTGGATGTCCCAAGGTTGATCACAAATAGGCTAATGAACAACCTAGATTCATGTCTATCAAGATTCGTGCACGGTTTTCGAGGCGGTCTTTTTTTGGAATTTTTAATGCAAATAAGGGATGTAGGATGCAATTATGGCCTACTTTAGGGACTAAAATGTTAATTACATTCAAATAATGTCCGAAAAATACGAAACTTGGCCACAATGCAAAATATGATGAAATAAATGCAATGTAATTTTTTTGGAATTTTTGGATGCACTACGAATTTTTTATGGATTTTTAAATGCAAATAGAATGATTTTCAATATTTAATTATAATAAATATTAAACGTATTTATTTTCAAGAGATAAAATGATCTAAGATCTATCACTAGGTGATGGATATCAGAAAAATCCTAAACGTCGAAAATGTGGGGTTTAATACCTATTAAGAATTAAACAATGGAATATGCAAAATGATTTTTACAAAGCAAATTATGCATGCAAATGCAAATATTTTTGGGCACAATGTAAAGCAAAATTAACTCTACAATATGCAATTTTTCGGGGATTTTTAGAGCAATGGTTATTAAAATAAAAATTGAAGAGAACACACTGGGCAAAATATGAAAATTTCCATGGACTAATTAATTATTAATTAACCAACAATCACAAAATTATCCACAATATGTCAGACTATAGAGAATTAAGCTACAAACATCATGCTATTTTTGGATAAATGAAATATGCAATGTACGAGTCAGAAAGCACAGAGAAACACAGGGGTAGAACTGCAATATAATAAATAAATAGATTAAGTGCAAAGTGCATGGGGTCCTATTTGTAATTACCGAAAATTTAGGGGTCCTTCTGAAATTTTTGCCAGAGGGTCACGTGCGAAACACGTGACCTTTGGCTGGCGGGGCTGAGATGCGAATAGTGGAACTTCCGGGGGGTTTTCAATAATTAACCCACGGTTATGTGCAAAGCACGTGACCTGGGTGATGTCCTGCTGACGTAGTACCCTCCTCACGTGCCCCTCACGTGGGAGGGTCTCGGGTCTGAGCCCCGGTGCTGGAGTTGGGATGCGGAGGCGGGCCGTCCTTGGTGGAGGGCATCTGATGGCCGGTGAAGCTTGTTGCGGAGTTGACGGCCGAGGCGGTGCGGGTCGTCGTTGGCCTGGAGAAAGGACAAGGAGGTGGAGGGCTAAGTCTGAGGTTGCTGGAGACGAGGATCCTGGCGCGGTGGAGTTGTGGAGGTCGGTCGGTGCGTCAGTGGTGCCGGAGGAGATACCGGGCTCCTTGCTGTGTTGAGGTGGTCCTCCGGCGGTCGTTGCTCTCAGCCCAAGCGATGGAGCGAAGGGTGGCAGGGCTGAAGGAGATGCTGGATCTATGGTTGGATGTCGAAAACGTTCGAGGGAGTTCGGCGATGGAGTTAATGGAGACGTTGCCGATGAAGAAGTCAAAGATGAGGGTGGTGGTTGGCTCAACGATGATCGGAGCAAAGGCAGTATCGGCGACGGGAGAAGCCGCGCTGCAACGAGGTCTAAACCTCGGATCTCGCCAGCGTAGGTGCGGAGGTGTGGTGCTGTCACCGCCGCCCCTGACTTGTAGGGCTAACGGCGGATGAGGGAGTCGGGGGTCGTCAGAGCTCTCAAATAGGTCGAGGGTAGGCGCGCGAAGTGCGGAGGAGGTTGGCGGCGCGAGATGCGGGGGAGGTGGTTGCGGAGGACAGGTGCGAGGTTTGAGGAGTGGCGGTTGGTCGTCGCGATGAAGGCAGGGTCACGGTTGGCTGTGACGGAGATCTCAGGGAAGGAAGGGGGGTGAGGGAGACAATGTACAACAGCTGTTCGATCGGCCGAGATCGAACAGCCGCGATAAAGCCACGTGGCGAACGAAAAGGGGGTAGAGGGGCGCACGTGCTTGGCGCGTGCCTGGGAGGCACGTGTCTCACACGTGCTGGCCTTTTTGATTTTTTTTATAAAAACGATATAAAAAGGGGCCCAAAAACCGCTGACAGGTGGCGGCCTCTGGGGCTGCCACGTGTCAGCACTAGAAAAATCGAAGAAGAATTGTTTTGTAAAATCAACAAAGAAATAGTAAACGACCTCAAGTTAAAAATTTTTCTTCGTAAAAAATGCTCGCCTCGAAGAGATCTACAACTTTCATGAAGACATGTAAACCAAAATCGATCAAATGCATAAAGTGATTTTTGGGGTATCCCATGTACATAGAATATCCAGATTTTTGGGTTTTCTAATTTTTTGTCATTTTTAAACCAGATAAAAAACCAGAAAAATATGGAGAAATTAAAGATAAATAAAAGACATCTAAATCTAATTTTTTGGATTTTTTATCGATAAAGAAAATATGTACATAAAATACGGGTCGAAAACCGCTAAAATACACAATTTACAAAAGAGGCCCAAAACCCAACTTTCACATACAATCTCCGATTCACTTGAACTTGGTCTTGTTTTGAAGGTAATTGAATGTGCATTAGTTCAAAAGTGAGTAGGATCAAATCGGACACTTGATAGGGAATATATGGGGCTTTTAGTCCGAAAGTCCTAAAACTAGGGTTTGGGTTTTTTGTCCACTTAACAGGGTTAGTGATTTTTTGGTATTTTTCATTTATTCTTGTTAGTGATACGTACACAATGGAGGTGGTTTTGTGTCATTTGAAGTTAGCATGAAGGAGTTAAAAATAGGGGAAGTTAGGCTAATTACAGGTCATTTTTGGCTTGGATTTTTTTTGGCTTCTTATTTTGTGCAAAAATGATGGATAAAATGCCATTCTTATGCAAACATGCATGAATGCTAATTATGCAGAATAAATGCAGAAATGCTGATGATTTTGAGGGATCTGAGCTTAATTAATGAGACTTAGATTGATGAATTCAAGATTCATCATACAGTCCAGTGTTTCTTTCCATAGCAGGATTGGTAATGACTTACCACTCCTACTACATGATAGATATCTAGTCTAGTACACATCATGGGATAGATCAAGCATTCTACAGCCTATGCGTGAGGGCATCTAGCCATGGAGTTCATTTCTTCAACAGTTTGAGTTGCCATCCCTTTAGATAGGTGAATACCATGTCTTAAGAGAAGTAAGACTTTCTTAGAATTGTCCATGTTGAATACTTTCAAGATCTTCTTGATGTATCATTAGTGAGATAGTCCAAATACCCTCTTTTGTTTATTTTTGAACAATTTCAGACCCAAGATATAAGAGGCTTCTCCGAGATCTTTCAACTTAAAGGTATTAGACAACCAGATCTTAACACTAGTCATCATCCATGTATCATTCCCAATGATAAGGAAGCACAGTGAATACGATGGCACTCCCACTAAGCTTCTTATACACACATGGTTCATCTGGATTCTACATGAAATCATAACCTTTTATAGTTTCATCAAATTGGATGTTCTAGCTATGAGAAGCATGTTTGATCTCATAGATGGATTTCTTCAGCTTGTATACTTTTTCTTCCTCAGTTATGAATCCCTGGGGATGCCCCACATAGATATCCTCTTCAAGGTATCCATTGAGAAAAGCCGTCTTGTCATCCATCTACCAAATATCGTGGTCCAGATGTGCAACTCTAGCCAACAATGCCCCGATGGATTTGAACATGGCCACAAGAGAGAATGTCTCATCGTAATCGATGCCTTCTCTTTGTATGTAACCCTTGGCTACGAGTCGTGCTCTGAAGGCCTCTACCTTCATCTCGGGCCCCCTCATTTTTTTTGAAGATCCATTTGCACCCAACGGGTTTGATACCTTTTGGTGGATCTTCGACGGTCCATACACCATTCTTGTGCATGGAGTCTTAGACTTCATTGTTGCATCCATCTATCCATGTCCCGATCACCAAAAGCTTCATCAAATGAAGTTGTATCATCGTTATACTCTTCTCATACATGGAATTCGTACCTTTCAGGACTTCTTAAAACCCTAGAACTCCTTATAAGAGGTACAATCATGTCATTTTTAATAATTTCTTCAGTTTCTAGTGTAGGAACTTCATCAGTCTCGATAGATTCGATTAGTTCCTTAATTTCATTATTTTCTTGACTTTTAAGGAATTCAACTTCCAGAAATTTGACGTCTCTAAAAACAAATACCTTTTGAGTCCCATGATAAAAAGTTGGTATCCAATATCATTCTTTACGTATCAAATGAAGTAGCACTCTCTAGTATGGGATTCCAGATTGCTTGCATCCACGTTTTTAGTGTGGACCAGAGAACCCGAAATCCTAAAGTTTCATAAACTTGGCTCAGTGATATACCAAATCTCATGAGGGGAATCAATTACAGAATTCGTTGGAATCTTGTTTCAGACATAAGCTGTAGTCTGTACTACATGTCCTCAGAATTGAGAGGTAAGTTTGCTTTACTCATCATTGATATCACCATGTCCAACATGGTTCTATTGCACCTCTCTACAAATTCATTGAGTTGAGGAGTACCTAGAGGAGTGATATCGGAAACAATTCCTCTTTCCTTAAGGTATTCCTTGAATTCATCTGAGAGGTATTCTCCACCTCCGTCAAATCGAATTCGTTTTATATTTTTTCATGTTTTGTACTCAACCAAAGGCATGAATTCTTTTAACTTTTCAAAGGTTTAATCTTTGTGATGTAATAAGAAGACAAAACCATACCACAAAATACCATTAATAAAGGTCACATAATATTGATGTCCATTTCGAGTCACAGTACGAAAGGGACCACTTACATCGGTATGTATTAGGTCTAATTGACCTTCGCATCATTCACCTTTCTTAGAGAATGTTGCCCTAGGCATTTCCCACGAATACAATGTTTGCGGGTTTTTTAAATAAATGGCATCTAGAAAATCCAAAGGTTTGTCCTTCACTAGTCTATTGATCCTATAAACATAGACATGTTGAAGCCTTTGATAACAAATTATAGTTGAATGATCTCTATCCTCTATTGATTGTTTATGATTTTTAATACTATTATTAATGTTAATGTTATCAATGGTATTGACATTTATAACAAAATTATGCATGTTCAGTTCATAGAGCCGACCTGATGTTAGAGAAACATCTGTTATTAATCTACCATAATGATTTATGATAATTTTATTACAAAAAGGAAAGTGTAACCATGTTAAACCATCTTAGATACATATATTAAGTTCCTTCTAACAATCGATACATAGAGTTAATATATAATATCAAGGACCATCCCACAAGAAAATGATAGTCTACAAGTCCTGATTGTGATCGCTTCAAAAGTTACATCGACTCTCATCTGGATGACTATCTCCCCTTTTATCAAGATTTTTGGCATCTTGAAACATATGCAAATGATTGCATACATGTACAGAAGCACCAGATCAATTATCCAACTTCCTTCTCGTCCCACGAACAACTTGGTTTCAATGATGAAAGTAGATGAGTTACCTACCGAGGTAGCACCGTTGCCCTTCTCAAGGGTCTTTAGGTACTCCAGATAGTTGCGCTTCCAATATCCCAGCTTTTTGCAGTTATGACATATATCCATCTCTATGGGTGACATATGTGTTGAAGCTTTAAAAGATTGATCAAAAGTTCGACATTCCAAGATCCATGCTTCCTCTCTCACTTCCCTTTAACATATGCAACCATTGCGCTGCAAGAGGGAAAGTAGATGAGTTACATGCCAAGGCACCACCTTTGCCCTTCTCAAGGGTCTTCAGGTACTCTTGATAGCTGCGCTTCAAATGTCCTGACTTTTTGTAGTATGGCATACATCCATCTCTATGGGTGACAGATGTAATGAAACATTAGAAGATTGATTAAAATTTTGACCTTTTTTCTTCTCTTGGATCTGACTATTCCGAGATCCGTGCTTCCTCTCGTGCTTTCCTTTAACATGTGCAACCATTGCACTGCTAGAGGGAAATTCTGTCTTCATAATATCCTCAATGGCTTTTAATATAGTAAGTGTGCAATTCACATCTCCATACATCCCTTTCATATTTAGGTGGATGTAATGAGAAAAATTCAATGTCAATAGGTTTATTTTGAAGCACATTAGACAATGATCCAAGAACGTACAACAAGTGATCAACGAGCAATCGAATGATCCTCATCCCACTTCTTGTTGAACTCATAGGCATCCATTGTCTGAGGGTTCTCATACTTCAAAGGCGAGAGCACATATGCTATGTGTTCTATCTCATGTATGAATTCCAAATTATGGATCCAATCGGAATAATTTGGGCCGATCAACTGATTGAATTGAAGCATAATGTTAAGTCGGTTGAGAGATTCCATCTGAAATAGGAGGAAAAATAGAATACACTTTAATATATCGATTAAGTAAATTAAGCAATTTAATATTTTTAAATTAAGATTTCTCGTGTTTTTGTAATTTGAAATGCTTTCCCTTATAAGCTTTCAAAGCATGAGGCATGCTAACCAAAGGCCTCACTACAAGATCTGAGTCACCTTTACATTTTCATTGCACCTCAATAATATGAGATAATTCATCTATGATGAAGGAAGCGGGAACTCTTTCCACCTTACAAGTCTAACTAGTATTCTCAGTTCGGTCTTCAACACTCCCACCCCCATATATCTAGAGTTAAGATGTTGTCGATTAAACCAACCATCAACGAAGGAATATCCATTTACGGTCTATGCAATCCAATGCCGTCACAATAATATGGGGAAAAACATTATGGTCACTACGCATACGTCCCATCTCTTTCGAGAAATGAAGAATCTGATTCCATGGCTATTTGTATTATGGAGTCATGACTATGCATGAGTGTCTCTAAAAATACAATACATGGTAATGAAGTTCTTCGCAGTGGAGCGAGAATATGGATGTCATCGTATGACTTAGTTGATATCATTTTTAAATTAATTATTAAACAGTTTGAATCATATTCTCATGATTAATCTAAGAGATAGAGTGAGGATATATGCTTATTGTCATAGTTTTAATCTCTAATTAAAACAATGATATGGGGAACAACATTATGGTCACTACGCATACGTCCCATCTCTTTCGAGAAATGAAGAATCCGATTCCATGGCTATTTCCATGGATAATTAAAACAATGACACTTAAGCAATTCCAACTAGGGTTTGATCTTTTATTACCTTGATATTACCATATAGTATTATACCCTTACTAAGTACAATTTAATATTCCAATTTTAGTTGTTAAAGTATGTCATGACTCCGTATGCCACATTTTATCGAAATGGATCCAGAAAAGACGAATAAAAAATGCTAACATGGAGCGCTTCAACTACAAATGTGGCGTAGGATGCCAACTAAGTAACCCGTTAGCATTTCTATAGCCTAGACACCTTCTTCGAATCAATAGAGACAATACAATCGGTACATATTGTACTAAGGAGGTTTTGTCGATCTATTGACCGTGTATAATACTACATAGTAACTCTCAGATATTTTAGGAATTTAAAACTCTTTCTAATTTATCAAAAGGTCTAGTGCAAAAATATAGACACTCTTTGAATTCAAAAACTGCTTCTTAATTTCGAAAGGTCTAGTACAATAATCTAGACAATTATTAGAATCAAAACAATTTCATTTGCAAAAGATGTCTAGTGCAACAATATAGACAATTCGTGAAATTAAACAAATTAATTCCATAATTTATAATTGAATTATAACATTCAAGTGAATATTTAATCATGAAAAATATGAAACAAAAATACATTCTTGCATATTTCAAAAATAAACAAATAATAATTATAGATTTGAATTTACAAGTTGCGACCAACGCACTTCAATATAGAAAGCATCATATAACTTGGACTTAAAATTCATTGCGACCCCTGGTATTTCTAAAATATTAGGTTTAACTCCTGATGTAAAAATATAAAATATATTTGCATCAATTTTGAGTCCCAGAATATGAGAAACAAGTCAATAAGATGATCTAGTCCTCTTCCAACTCCACCTATGGAGAAATCCAATTTCTCGAGGCCGCACGGTCAGAATTGCGTGGAACTTTTTCACGCTGATTGGAGACGTGAATTATGACTTATTAATCAGTATTTTATCATGTTATATGACCCAAAAAAATAGTATCTGAAAATTCATAACTTTAGTGCTTTGATTTTTGGACGAAATTGGAGTCTGCAATCGCTTTTAACATCCGAATATTCTCCCAAATGTCATCAATAGCTAGTGCATTTTTTATGTATGAGTACAGAAATTGTAGAAATCATATATATATATATATATATACATCCAAAAATTACTTTTAAAAATATGGGAGAATAGTAGCAACTTTGAAAGTCATCGAATCACTCGAATCATTAAAATTATCACAAGACAATGTACCCGATAATCGGGATGATCTAACCGATTGTTCATCAGACTTTGATGCAATCCAAATACTATAAAATATGTATCTTATACCAATTGAAGGAAGTAAATAAAAAATTCTTTACTATGCATCATGTAAAACATAGAATATTTAGCAAACAATCTTCCAAAATAATGTTAGTTCATCGTATGGACTAGGAAACGTAGCACAACGATTTGTGCATTTAGAAATCAAATATATAAGGAAATGATTTCCTTTATGATTAAATATTTGTGATGAATAGGAGATATAAATCAGGACTGCCTCTGATGTGTGAGTTTCTATTAAAGAAACCTCCTGAAGTGAAGTCGGATATGAAGAATTCTCTCGCATGGGCGCAGAGATGAGTCGTGTTGCTTCCTGTGAACCCAGACATATACTAAGGCAACAAGAAGAGAGTTGTTAGAGTTGAAGACTCTTGAGAATCTTTCTCTCTCAAGGGGGCACAAAATTTAGAAGAGGATTTTTCTCTTAGAATTGTTGCAAAAAGAGAGAGCATAGCCCTCCTTTTATACTTGTTTTACACGTTCAACATGTACCATGGTAGCACTTAGATTTTAAATCAAGGGCTAAGAGAAAGTTCTATTTCAATATGGATCATCTCCTTATTATATCCAATCAATATTATTTAATTTAAATAAAATAAGCAACAACTTTAGAGTTCTAATTTAATAAGAACTCAACATAATGGTGAACCGTTATACTTAGTATACATGCCCACCACCTTCCATAAATGGAAGTTACTATTATTGCAAATGTAGCTAATTAATTCACTTGATAATCATATTATCAATATTGAAGAAATTATGAAATTAATCCCTAAAGCTTATGAATCGTATCCATGAACCAAAATTAAGTGTAATCAAATTTATATCTACAAAATTAATGTGAATCAAATTCACACAATCTCATGCCTTGGAAAAATTATGTAAATCATATTTATAATTTTTTTATATGAATCATATCCATATAAATATTAATTATTGAAAATCAATATTCATATTAATTAATAATTTATTCTTGTGAATCACATTCACAAAAATTCCCTTCTAATAATCATAATTATTATAATATTACCATTCACAGGTATGAGTCCTAATCCAATTAGGACTCATGAGATAAATATGCATATACATGGAGATAATGTTGGGGAGATCATACTACCCATGTATAGTGACTTGAAATGTGGATAACTATCAAATTTTAGGATTTATACCATTTTTGCTTGTTGAGCTTGAGTTGTAGTAGTTTAAATTCTTAGAGAGCTCAACGAAACACATCACACTCTCCATGAGCTAAACAAAGTACCGGTAAGTTGAATCCTTCTTCCTTGTTCATTTCTAATCGTACTCCAAACTATTTAGAGCTAAGAAATGAGCTTAAGGATCTTGTATATTTCCCTCTTCAAGTCCATTTATGTTTCCAATATTTGGACATTGAAATTTGAATTAGAATTCGAAATTAGATTCAAATGAATTGTGATTTAATCCAATTAAATCACAAATCATCCATCTAAATGGAGCCACTAAAATCCATCTTGTTTCATCACCTTTCGGTATGGAAGAGTCATGGAAGATGATCCACCTCGACTATTCCAGATACTCATCCATCCTTCACACTAGAAGACTTAGATAAATCCAAAGTTCAAGCCCTGGTTTGACAGTTTTATTTGGAATGTATTAATAGATTTCTCATTTTATAATTAGGTGACAATATTAATAATATACTTTCCAAAAGCATATATCAATATCGCGAATTTGTGTCTTAATTCATAAACAAGACGACCATGCATAGGATTCATTTTGACCTCAAAATATCTCATGAGTGAGCTCTATCTCCCGGCTCATCAACTATGAACTTGTATGATTCCTTCGAGAGATCATACATCTTATATGACTTCATATTCACACCAACGTTCCATTATATGGACCTTGGCTAGGCCACCAACCTATTGATCTGTCAAATGTGCATACTCAGGCATATATATGCATACATGTCTCAGGTCAAAGGATGTATGCCTAATCGTGACAGTTACAATTCAGGTCTTAGTTTATCTCAACCTCATCAAGTCAACTCTTTGACTTGATTATACAACACTTCATAATCTCCATTTCTATGTAGAGGACCTGCATCAAGAAGTCAGTTGGAAA
Source organism: Ottelia alismoides (assembly GCA_037367405.1). Lineage (NCBI taxonomy): Eukaryota > Viridiplantae > Streptophyta > Magnoliopsida > Alismatales > Hydrocharitaceae > Ottelia > Ottelia alismoides. The sequence goes on from JAZKJV010006486.1 coordinate 174,939, forward strand.
TTGGTTTATAGAGAAAGATTGCCGTCTCTTTCTCAGACTGAAGATCTTTAGTGAATATCACATGTTTGAATTCAGTTGTGTCCTTCTAGTTGCATGGTATTCAGTATGGCCAAGGTATATATCCCTAATTGTATAGAAGGACCTTAACAAAAAAGTGCATTCATTCACGTATTCATTTCATTTAAGATGGACATGATGAAAACAAAAAACTTTTATTACTTTTAGTTGGTCGCCAAGGGCTTACAAGTCCATCATTGTTGGCCTAGATCGTATATGATGTGATTTTCATGCTTCTGTGATGTGCGATGGCTAATACCTATCTTCAATAAACTTTAACTCAAACTAGTCAAGGCTTTAAAGGTTATTAGATCTAGAATGACACCAACCTTACTGTTGTTGAAAAAAGATGGAAGAAGCCAATGAATCATGAATTCAGGATGTTCAAAACATATGAAAGGGGACAAGAAGATATTTACCATCCTGAAATATAGAGGATTGGTCACCTTTGGAAACATCTACAAGGGACATATCACACGTATCATACAAGTTAGTAACGGTAAAACATTTTTTGATAATGCCTTTGTAGTCAATAGTTTAAAGCATAATGACTTAGTTGACCTGGGCCAACAGACCCGTGATCAGCCAATCAACGCGCACACAAAATAAGACAAAAATCGCTACACGATAAAAAAGTGAAAAAAATGAAAAACAAAATAGAAAAAGATTCCAAAAAACTTATGAAAATAAAAATTTTAGTAACTAAATTATCTCATTTTTGGTGATTTTTAATGAATTAAATAAAATATATACAAGTGTAAAAATGAATAAAATATGACATTTAAAAGTATATATTCCTATATATAAAACACCATGATTTTTGATTTGTTATTTTTACAAATATAGTCTATTAACTTACATAAATTTCCAAGGATTTTAACGATAGTTTCATTTTATTTTATGAGATGATTTGTTAGGTTAAACAATTAAGTGTATTTACAATATATATAATGTTATATATATATATACAGTATGTACATTATTTTTATTTTTGTATTTTTTTCATTTTGTAAATATTATTTCAAAATTCATATAATTCAAATATTGTATTTAAAAATAATTAAAAATATAATATATAAAAAACAAAGAAAATAAATATATATACAATATATGTTAGTATAATATACAATAATACCCTAAATAAACATTTCATCTCTTAACTCTAATTTTTGTGATACTACTTCCATTTTCAAGATTATTTAATTTGGAGTATAATGAAAGTGAGTTTGATTAATTTTGAGTTCTGATGGAGATGATATTGATTTGACAAGTTGAGCTTTGCAGCTTTTTCAGAGTGTTGTTATTTACACAATGTACATTGATTGTTCTTGCAATTATTTTTAGTATTTACAATATATTTTTATATACAAGTTCCAAGAAGGAAATATTTTTATTTGAGATGTATTTATTTAAAAAATAAATTGGTGTTATTAATGTGTATTATATACAGTGATATAAAGTAATACATGTACACAAATGGACATTGATTTTCATGATTTTTTGGATTTTAGGCCTATCTCCCCTACTTTATTTTTTATCGATTAGGACAAGTGTTGACCTAATCTCGGGGTCAGAGTCAGCCTGTATCTATTAGATATATACAGTCTTTGATTTTCTTTATTTTTCCTTTATTTATTTATTTAAATATTATAGGTAAAAATAGTGATAAATATACAATATTTATACAAGAACGAGGGTTAGTAAAATGAGAGGTTCAATAGTATATACATGTATTTTATAAGGGATTTTAAACTAAAATAAATGAATAAATATGATGAAACGCAGATTCATCAGAAGAGATTAGGGAGACAATGATACTCAAGTCCAAATATTAATAAAAAAGTGCAAATGCGTAGAATGATCAAATACACATAAATCAATATAAACAAGACCCCTCAATTCATCAACTCAACACTGTGAAGACCATGAAGGTTTGGTCTTTTATCTTTTCTATTTTAGAGTTAGGTGACAAAGCAGTTATTTACAAGCGACATGTGAAGTCTCCTAGAATAGTCTATGTTCAAATCAGTGGAGCACAACTACTCAAACAAAAGACTATTTCTATTAAGGTCAGATGTAAGTGCTTGCAACAATATCTCGACCTAAAAGTCAGTTCATGTGCTTAAAGTACAAGTCCAGGGCTTTGAGCTATATTCCTTAAGGCCATGTTCGGTTGGGGGGTTACCCCCCACTTTGGGTGGGTAACCCCCCATTTTAGCCCACTAGTGGGGCCCAGTCCCTTCCCATCAAAAAAATTATATATTATACCATCATATCATCTAAAAATTATAAAATACTCAACTTCTACTCACTATTCCAAACTTCAATACAATCACATCACAACAACCACCCACTTTTTCAAATTTCAATATAATCATACCATAATAACTACCAACTTTTTCAAATTCCAATACAATCACATCACACAAACCCTCCCAACCCTTAACCCACCAACCAAACACACAAACACAAAACCGGATTATCCACCCTTGGATAACCCACCAACCAAACGCCACCTAAGTATATGTGCCTCACTCGGTCAGGAGGGTACCAGCGATAATGAGGGTGTTAATCTCCCCAAAACAATGTGATTTATCCTTATGTCTCTTTTTTAGTATCGAGTTTACTTAGCAATCCCAATTTTATTGGTTGTCACTTTTTTGGTCTTTCGAAGAAGAAAGCAGCTAACGATTTTTTCAATTCCTTTTTATTACTAAAGTCCAAGAAAATAGGGGGTAAGGAGATCTGAAAACTGATGCATGTGAATCAGTGAATGCAAATGTTAGAGATAGGGATGCGTACTTGAGTCCAACAATCTACATGCAAGATGATCTGCACATAAAAATAAATCTACCCTATATTGTGCGAGCAGGAACCTTCCTAGCATGAACTTCTACTCGGAAAGCACATATTTATTAATTTAACTAAATCCAATCCACTTATAGATGCATAATTCTATTAAGTATTTGGAGCTAGTTCTACCTGGCTCAACCAAATAGAAACCTAAGAATAGGGGCTTCAAGCACACAAAACAAAGAAGAAGAAAGTCATAGAACACAGAATACGACAAGTAAAATAAAACAAAGGGAAATAGGAAAAATAATAGAAGAAGAAGGCAAGAAAACACGTAAAAATCACGTGGGCCCCCATGTAAACAAATACTTGGTAAAATAGGCATGAGAAGTTCGTACCCTAAGTCTTTTGTATTACAATTAATAACAAATGTCTCTCTCATGAAAAATAACAATAAGAACTATATGATACTAATACTAATTTGCTTCTCTTGATTTCTTGTCTTCTTCGAGGCTCTCCTCTACCGACCTATTATGAATAGGTCGGTCTCTGGCTTCCTCGAGTGCTTCAAACTCGTAAGAATTATGCCCTAGATCCCTAGGCCCTCACAAAAAAGCCAACAAGGAAATGTGATCAGAACAGATAAACAATTATTTTAAATAAATAGCATATCGAAAAGAAAAAAAACATGTTATGTACAAGCTACACTACGTGTTACTCCCAGACAATGGCACCATTCCGTGACAGAGATTGACCTAGGGTTCCTAATAAGGCTGGAACTCTAGTCGTTGTGGCAATCAATCTCTAATTAACAACAATTAACAAACAATATAATAAATGAATCAATAAATGCTAATGTGAGTAAAAATTTATTATATTTCTACAATAGATGTGTATATGTGAAATTATTGTAGAGGTCATTTACTTGGAACAAATAGGTGTAGGTAGCAATTATTAAAAAGTATTTCTAATTTATACTAATTATTATTGTATATTTCTTGCTTTTTTTTATTTTAAATGGGTTTCTAATTATATTTAAATTTTATGGATTTCATAATTGTTATATATATTATAATTTTCAGTTCTTTTAGTTTTGAAAAATTTTAATTCCTTTTTTTTAAATAAGATATATATATATAATATAGATAATATAGATATTATCACTATTATATATAAGGGTTTAATGGGGCTGCCCCCTGGGGGTAGCCAACTGGCTGCCCTAGCACCATTTTCTGGCGAAGGTTTTTATTTTATTTTGAAAAATATTGCCATGTATTTTCATCACAAAATATCTCTAATATGTCATTCAAATTTTGTAGGAAACATTGACTCCTATTCCCTACATCTACAACTTGTAATTTTAGCGGTCTTAGAATTGTTGTAATAGACCTGTTCTAGATGGAGGACATAGGAGTCTCTATTTATAATGAATTTTGAATGACATATTATAGGGATATAGTGATGGAAAACGATGGTGATACTTTTCAAAAAAACTCAAACATTTCGAAAAAAAATGGTGTGGGGTAGTCCCATTAAACTCTATATATAATATCATCAATTGAGGTTATTATATTTTTAAATATATCAAAATATATTCATAATAAGGGAAATAAAATATACTTGTGATTTTTACATTTTGCTCTATTTTTAAAAATTTGTTAGATTTGTTTAATTTATTTCAGGTATTTTAAAATTAATGAATATAACAACACAGTGAACAAAATATTTATCCAGGTTTGTTTTGGGTTTAAAAAATTTTACAAGTCTAAATCAACTCAAATTTATCTTTAATAGATAATACATATAAAAAATAGAAACTTCAAAGGTAAGAAAAACATATTTTGGGGTTTTAACATAATTTTTGCTAATTTTTATAAGGTTTTTAGAATTTTGTAATTGTTAGGTTTTATATTTTATATTTTTAGTGGTTTTTGGATTTGTAATAAAATATAATATAGATTAAATATTAGGAGATTTTGGAATTTATTTTATAATTTCAAATTGTTTTTATATCCAGGTAAGGAGAAAATGCATGTTTTTGTGTCTTTAATGAATAGAAAAATTACCTCAAATGCCATAAAAATTGAGCACGATGAAGCATGATATCAGACATCTATGATAATTTCCTATATTTTTTATACCAACAAAAATTTTTAATAAGCATAAAATGAAAGAAAATAAAATGGTACAATTATAGCTAGCTAAGTGTAATTTTCGAAAAATTTAAATTTATTTAATAATAGGTCCCAAAAATACAAGAGTTCGCATTCAAAATTTACAACACGTGAGGCAGAAGGACTAAAATACAATTACAACAAAGTGCGGGGTCCTTTTGAACTAACCTATTTCCTTTATATTGGGAATAATATTTACAAGATTAAATTGAAATACAAAATATGGTGGTATGCTTGAAATTTATCTAGGGAGGAGGTATGCAGGGAACACATGTCTTGATCCTATGGTTGGTATGCATCTACGTCACCCCCAATTATGAAGGATGTCGAAGGCGAGGGCAACATTTCAATTTAATCTTCAATTGTCTAATATCAGATCTAGGTCAACTCCATCTAATGGCTAAGGTTGCCTTAGAAGAACATCTTCCTTATTGAGCCTTGATTGTCGAATACTCCTAACTCCAACATCCTCCAACCACGCTGACCACCTCCTATCCTTCTTGTTGCCTCTCCACATCTTCAAGACTGCTCAAAGAGCTTCATGCCTCGTCGGAGGAGTCCTGGAGGTCAACTTGCTTTTAGCGACCTAAGCTATGAGTTCTTCGTTGATTCCCCTTCCCAAGTGCTCATTCAGACCTCTGACCGGGATGAAAAGCCCAAAGATCTCTAGGACTATGCCCTCGACCAATTTATGAAGTTGGAGCACCAGAAATAAAGGTGGACAACAGATCGCCCACTAGTGGTGAAGCTGGGATATGATTCATCGATCTAGGACAAATCAGGTTGATCTGGGGAAGGTAATTTGATGTGTATAAGATAGTGAATGACTTGAAATTTAAAGCTAATAAATGAAATAAAACAAAACTAGACCTAGATCTACGCTAAGGAATTAAAATGTAATAAAAAAACATAAGGAAATCAGCTCCACATGGGTTACCTAGAGAAGATGGAACCCTTCGTTAGAGGAGCTCTAGTGAATGGTTGGATCATGCCTCCAGCCACTCTTTCTCCTCACCGACACCTTGGTGAGCATCCTAGTGTCACTAAGGAGCTTGAGAACAATTAGGATTGGGGTTATTGAGGGTTTAAGGGGATCAAACAAAAAATGGAGACAGGGTAGTTTACTTATACACAAGTGATCAGTAAAGGATCATGGAGGGATTGTGTGAAAATGAGTGGTTGTTGGTGAGGACTATTGAGGTAGCGAAATGGAGGTACGAGGGAACATCAAAAGGGTGGTAGTCTCGAGGTTTGAGGTGTTGAGGGGAAGGAATGGTAAATTGGAGAAGAAGGGATGTTGCAGAGGGTACGGTCTGTCGCATGGACAAGAAGGGTTATTGTAGAGGGTACGAGTGGCGGCATGTGAAGGGGGACTGTTAATCGGGTGGTCAATTGTCATTGTGCGCCTACTTGTCCGCAAAGGACCGAATAGGACAAAATAAGATAGAAAAAGAAAGAAAAAATAAAATAAATTAATAAATGATTTTATTAAATAAAACTTATTATTTGACATTTATTTCTTATTTTTCAGACTACTATATTATGATTTTTATTTATTTTTACACCTTTATTTGTAGGATGTTTACATTTACGTGTATAAATATAGGTACATTTACCTCTATTTTAGGTATTTTATTTTATTTTTAATACTTAACATCCTATTCAAATTTGTTATATATTTATAATATAATTAAATACATATTTACTTATTTATTTTATTTCTCTGATTTTACTTACATACATAAATTGTATATATATTGTAGGTATAATATACATATTTTTTAATTTATTATTATTTTAATGCAATTAGTGGATTTTTGTGTTTATATTTTTTATATATTTAAAATGAGAAAAATGGGGCTACCCCACACAATTTTTCTGCTTTTTTTTATTTTTTAAAAAAAATGTCTACATTTGTATTCATATATATATATATATATATATATATATATATATATATATATATCCCTCCAATATGCCATTTGCATTTCGTCAAAAACAGAGACTCCTATACCCTCCATCTAGAATAGATAATTTTAACCATCTAAACATTGCTATAATCAGCCTATTCTAGATGGAGGGCATATGGATTTCCATTTCTGACGAATTTCGAATGGCATATTGGAGGGATGTGTAGATGAATATATATTGTGATACTTTTCAAAAAAAGACAATTTACGAAAAAATGGCATGGGGTCAGCCAGATCAAACCCTTTAAATAATATATACAATTATTTAAAAATACAAGAAGTATAAAAATATAACAAATAAAGTTTATATGAATATTATAAACAAATAGGCATTACGGTGGTACTCCAGAAAGATGGCTTTTTCATCTTAATTCTATTTTTAATGAAACATCTTCATTAAATAGATAGTTTAATTTGGAATGCAATGTAATGAGTTTGGTTCAATTTGAGTTAGTATGGAGAAGATATCGATATGTGAAGTTTGGTTTGCAACTTTTTCATCTGTCTGTCCCAGTTGCACCGTGCATTATTTTTATTATCATTTATTTTTATAATTTTATATATATTAATATGTACAATTTTCATGTTGAAAATATTATTATTTTAATGTATAGAATGAAGAATAAATTAGTGCAAAAATGGCTATTTTCGATAAAAAATTAGGTTTTCGAATTCAGTATAATGTCCCTTATCTCCTCGTACTTTATTCCTGGTCGACCACATCAATATTGACTTGATCTTGGGGATTTGGGACATTGAGTATCTTTGATCATTCATTTCTTTTTCTTTTCTTTTCTATATTCTTTTAATGCAAATTTTAGTACATATGTTTATATATTAATTAGAAATGAATGATGCATGTTAATTTGTAAATGTTAGCATTATTTACACGTGTTTTAATAGGTATCTAAATACAAAGTAGAAGAGTACAGGTATATGTCTATTCATCATTACAGGTATATGTCTATTCATCACTTTCTTTTCCTCAACAGTTTGAGGAGTCATCCCATTAGATAGGTGTGGATACCATGTCTTGAGAGAAGGAAGCCTTTCTTGGAATTATCCGTATTGAATCTTTCCAAGATTTTCTTGATGTATCCTTTCTTTTATAGTCCCAATATCCTTTTTTTTCTATTTCTTAACAACTTCAGACCCAATATATAGGAGGCTTCTCTGAGATCTTTCATCTTAAAGGTATTGGATATCCAAATCTTAACACTAGTCATTACCCCTATATTATTTCCAATGACAAGGATGTCATCTATATAAATCACAATGAACATGATGGCACACCTGTTAAGCATACATGGTTCATCCAGATTCTATAGAAATCAAACCTCTTTGCGGTTTCTTTGAATCTAATGTTCCAATTATGATAATCTTGTTTGAGTCCATAGTTGGATTTCTTCATCTTGCACAATTTTCCTTCCTCAGCTATGAAGCCCTGAGGTTACTCCATATAGTTATCCTCTTCAGGTTATACATTGAGAAAATCTATCTTTACATTCCTCTTCTAGATGTCATAGTCAAGAGGTGCAACCATAGCAAGCAATGCCCTAATGGATTTAAGCATGGCTACAAGAGAGAATGTCTCATTGTAATCGATGCTTTCTCTTTATGTGTAACCCTTGGCTATGAGCCATGCCATGAAGGTCTCCACCTTCCCATCGGGTCCCCTCTTTCTATTGAAGATCTATTTCAACCCATTGGGTTTGACCCTTTTAGGTTGATCTTCGAGGGTCCATACACCATTTTTGTGCGTAGAGTGTATCTCATACTTCATTGCCAGTATCTAGCTATCCATGTAATGGTCACCCAAAGCATCATTGAATGATGTTAGATCACTATAAGACTCTTTGGATACATGGACTCCGTACCTTTCAGGTTTTATTACAACCCTAGAATACCTTCTAATAGGTATAGTTGTATGATTTAAAATTGTCTCTTCCGTTTTGGTGTAGGAACTTCATTGGTTTGGCTAGATTCGATTATTTCCTTAAATTAATTGTTTTCTTGACTACTAAGGAATTCATTTTCCAGAATTTTGGTATATCTAGAAAATATTACCTTTTGAGTATCAGTATCATGAAGTCGATATCAATAGCATTATTTACATATCTGATGGTGTAGCACCATCTAGTGCGAGATTCTAGATTCCTTGCATCCAAATTTTTAGCATGGAACAAATAGCAACAAATCCTTAAGTATTGTACATTTGGCTGGATACCATACCAAAGCTCATGAGGGGTATCAGTAATGATTTAGAAGGAATCTTGTTCAAGACATAAGGTGCAGTCTCTATTGTATGTCCCCATAAACTGAGAGGTAAGTTTGCTATACTCAACATTGATGTTACCATGTCCAACATGGTTCTGTTGCGTCTCTCTGCAATTGTGTTGAGTTGAGGAGTATGTGAAGGAGTCAGATTGGAAATAATTCCCCTCTCTTTAAGATATTCTTAAAATTCATTTGAGAGGTATTCAATACCTCAGTTAAATCGATTTGGTTTTATCTTCTTTCTTGTTGGTTCTCAATAAAAGCCATGAACTCTTTGAACTTTTCAAATGTTTCGTGTTTATGACGTAATAAGAAGACAAAACTGTACCATAAGGGAACATCAATAAAGTTCACATAATATTGATGTCCATTACGAGTAGCAGTACGAAAGGGACCACATACATCAATATGTATTATGTCTAATATACCTTCGCATCATTCACCTTTCTTAGAGGAGGGTGCCCTGTACATTTTCACATGAATATAATGTTCGCAAGTTGGTAAATCATGGACTTCTAGGAAATGTAGAGGTCCATCCTTTAGCAGTCTATCGATCCTATGAATAGACACTTGTCCAAGTATTTTATGCCAAATCATAGTTAAATGATCTCCATCCTCCCTTGATCACGTGGGGGTTTTATTATTCATTGTGGTATTAACATTCATGACATATTCATGCATGTTTAATTCATAGAGTCCACCTGGTGTTAAAGAACTATCTTCTATAAAATAACCATAACAGTTTATGTTATGTACATAAAAGGAAAGTATATCCTTATCTAACCATCTTATATATGGATAGTAAGTTCCTTTTAAAATTCAGAACATAGAGGCAACATCTAGCGGCTAAGACTCTCCCATTGGATAATGGTAGTCTATTGGTCCCAGTGATGATCGTTGCAAAAGTTGCATCAGATCCCATATGGATAACTATCCCCTTTCATGAAGATTTATAGTGTCTTGAAACATATGTGACTTATTGCATATATGTACAGAAGCACTAGCATCAATAACTGATGAATCTGTGATTTATTAATGCTTTTATAACATTTGTCTTAAAACCCTTAATAAATACATGTAAATATGCACTAATATTAACTTCTAATCAAAATAACTTTTATGAATAAAAACTCATTTTTATGCACTAAAAAGACAAAAAATGAAATAAAAAAATTAATAATAATAAAGAAAAAAGGTGGCCTATAATATATTTATATTATACAATATGACTCAGAAAATATAAATACGCATGTAAGATATATTTATAGAACCTAAACTCCGAGACCAAGTTAGGATTAATTGGTCAACACACAATAAAGTAGGAGGAGATAAGGAAGAAAATCCATAAATTACTAAGGATACACATAACATATTAAATTTTATTTATTTATTATATTGATAATCTTCACATAATTATACTTGACATTTATGTACATATTTCTAACCAAATTCTAATCCTATGTGTAGATAAAAATATGTATAAAATTTCAAAAATAAATTAAATTTTCCAACGTGTATATACGCCAAGTGATCAGAACTCCAAATTGTCAATCTAATAACTTCCAAATATTATAACTTCGCCACTTGAACTCCAAGTTCACTCTACTCACCTTTAAAGTTCAATATATAAAATTCTCTAAATGATGAAGTGGTTTCATCCAAAACGGAGTTTGTTTGCAAAAAGTCAGTTTTCAGACCTAATGATAATGTGGTTTCTGGATTATTTATTCTGTAAGTACTATTTAATGTACAAATATTTTAGCATTTTTTAATTATCTTCTTGATTTGTAGTTTATTTATAAAATCAAATCCAAAGTTAAAATCTTTATTCGATATTTCAAATAAATAAACAACTCGTAAAAATAGTTAAAAATGAATTGCATTGAACATACTTATATTTATTAACTATGTAAATTAAAATTATTAAAATTAAAAAAATACAAGTCTTATTTATTATTATATAAATTAATAAAAGATAAAAATGACACTTTATTTATTGAAATGTTTAATTAAAAATACAAGTTCTATTTTATAAAGTTTATTTATTAGTATTTTATTTATATATATCATAATATATACATTTTGTATATATGTACAACATATCGTAATTTAGATAATTTAATTATATATAATTTTCATTTAATACATTCCAAAATAACATTATTTACTATTTATTATATATTTTATAAAGAATTTCAATTCTTAGAATTTTGAGTGTTGACATGTGTCAGCACCACAATCTTCTTCCCTAAGAATCTTTTCAAACCCTTTGTTATGTGCTCTGTAAACATCCCACCTTCACCAATTTTTCTAGTCTTCTAATCTCAACCCACCTCCATTCTACTCCATCAATTTTCATGTTTATTTTATCCAAATCTAGACCATTGGATCAAATCACTCTAATAACCTCTTTCATTCTCCTTTATGAATGACCCAAGTTGGCATTAAACAACTAACTCCCTATTCTATAGTTCTAATAGAACCAAAGATCCCCCTTTCCAAGCCTTATTTTCTCTCCTCAGGTGAATGACGGATCATCCGTGAGGAGGAGGGTTGATCGGAGAAGGGTTCCAAGGCCTAATTGTGCCTTAAATCATGGCCTTCAAGGTAGCGTGAAGCTTTGAACATTGTCGGTTCATCAATCTAAGACCTGAACGTAATGGACCTTATTTCCTAAGTGAATTCTATTGCAAAATTCGAGTTGAGTAGGTAGTTTTTGACTCAATTTCTTAGCCTTTTAGATACCCAATTAGGTCCTCCTTTGTTTGATCATAAAAACCTTGTTAAAATCCATTCGATTCAATGCAATTTTGGGTTTGAAAATTTGACATATCAGAAGAACCCAACATGCTTAGGCAAGATGTTCTTTGATTACAAGCCGGTTCTATTGGAATCGAGTAAGAACTTCAGCGTGCAGGAGTTCGTACAAGTCTCTGGAGTAAAAATCCCTTCATTTCATAATGATTTGTAGGCATATTTGACGACCGGAGAGCTTCTCCGGTGAACTTAGAGTTTTCCGGTAAATTCAATCTTCGATCTTGAGGAGCATCATCAGCCATCACTGACCAAGTAAGTCGAGGAAAGAGAACTGTATCTCGGATCCAACCGACGATACTCTAACCAACTCAATCACGCATTACCTGGAGGAGAGGAGTCAGACCTACCTTCACCGCCATCGCATCTCATTTTAGGGGAGAATAACTCATCCATCAAAAGCTATAGATAACCACCATGTGTCATAGATCGACGATCCATATTGCACATCAACATTCTAATCAGAGCCCTTTGAGCAAGAAAGGGTAAAAAATTTGCATCATAAACCCATCAAGATTCCAGAATTTTGGATACTTTAGAATATTATTGGTTTTTGCATTTAGTTCTCGTGTGGGTACCTAATTGTAAATAAGTTTATTTCTTTTAGAAATTTTCATTTCAAATGTACCACTGTACTAATTGGACATTTGGGACACACTCTAGACATTATTTCTTACCGATTTTTCTTTGGTAGGTACACAACTACACTGGAGAGGTTTTATCAAGTTTTTGAGGTTCTTTCATCTCGTAGTTTATTTGTTTGATTTTCTACATATCACATTCATTTTATGTTTTCCTTGTGTGTTTCGTCAAGCATGTTGCTCGAATTTTTTTTGTTTCTCGTCTCATCAATATCGTGTCATATACATATATAGCATCATCTGTATGTATTACAATCTATATACTATATAGTAAATCATTTTGCAAAGTATATTCACTCTTTTCAAAACTTCAAAAATACAATTTCATTTCTCCCAAAATCAATCACTACATGGAATAATATATTACACTATACTCCACCTACTTTATAGTATCATTGTTTTCCAACTTAATAACTTTTGAAATTCAAATAACTAAAAAATAATAATTTGCAAAAATGAAAGCCAAATAGAAATTGAAAAGTAAAAACCTCAAAAAGATTTTGCAGAGAAGAATTTAATCATGTGTTCGACCCAGGGACACTTACCTAACTTATATCAAGCGAAGAGAGAGAGAGAGAGATAATTTTCTTCTTATTATCACACATACTCCTCTCTCTCTCTTCTTTTATTTCTTTGATAATGCTTCTCTTCGCGAGTGCTATATCTGACGAACTTCTTGAAAGCTGTGAAAGGGAGCATTATCAACAATCTAACTTCCTTCTCATCCTACGAGTAAGTTGGTTTCAATGAGGAATGTAGATTTCTTTTTTGACAGTTTTATACTTTTGTTCTTCTCTAAGGACTTTATATATTCTAGATGGTTACTTTTCCAGAATCCAGGATTATAGTCGTAATGGTAGAATCCTATCTCTATTGGAGATGTATTGAAGCTTTAGAACATTGATCAACAGTTTGTCCTTTCCTCTTCTCCTGTATCAGGCCCTTTCGAGATCCATGCTTCCTCTCACGCTTCCCTTTAACCCGTGCAACCATTGCACTGCTTGAGGGAAATTCTTTATTCATAATTTCCTCAATGGATCTTAATGTAGAAAGAGCACGATTCACATCTCCATACACCTCATTCAGATTCAGGAGGATGTCATGAGCGGATCCAATGTCTATAAGTTGCTTCTGAAGCACATTAGATAATGATCCAAGAATGTAGCAATGAGGGATCAAATGATCATCATTCCACTTCTTGTTCAACTCATGTGCATCTTTTATACAAGGGTTCTTGTACTCTATAGAAGAGAGCACATATGTTATATGTTTATCTCAAGTACAAGTTCCAAACTATGGATCCAATCTAAATAATTTGAAAATATCAACTGATTGACCTTATGATGCTTGTTAAGTGGGTTGAGAGATTTCATCTGAAACTAAAGAAAAATACAATACACTTTAATATCTTGATTATGGAGATTAAACATTTTAATATTTTTAAATCAAGAGTTCCTCTATTTTTTGTACTTTGAAATTTTTTCCATTATAAGCTTTCAAATCATGAGGAAGGCTAACGAAAAACCTCACTACGAGATCTAAGTCTCATTTCCATTTATTGCACCCCAATAATATGAGAAAATAAAACTATAGTGAAATAAAGCGGTAACTCTTTCCACTTACATGTCCAATTTGTATTCTCAGTTTGGTTTTCAACACCCACATCCCCGACATATATGGGGTTAACATGTTGTCGATCAAACGAATCGTCAGTCATCGAACATCAATTTACATTATGTGTATCCAATATTGCCTCAATAACATGTTTAACAACATCGGGGTCACTATCCATATGGCCATCTCTTTAGAGAAATTAAGAACATGGTTCCATGGCTATTTGTGTTCCGGAATCATTACTATGCATGAGCATCTCCAAATATAGAACCAATGGTAATGAAATTCTTCACAATGATAGAATACCATGGTTGTCATCATATGACTTAGTCCATATCATGTTTAAATTAATGGCTATTCATTTTGGATCATATTCTCTTGATTAATCTAGGGGATAGTGCTAGAATACATGCTTATTGTCTTAGTTTTAATGTAATTAAAATAATGACATTTAAGTAATCATAATTAGGGGTTGATCCTTTTTATGCACTTGATGTTAACATATGGTTTTACATTCCCACTTAGTATAATTTATTATTCCAATTTTAGTTGTTAATGTACACCATGACTCCTCATGCTACCTTTCATCGAAATAAATCTAGCCAGGTCAGATAGAGATAATGCCAACAGGGAGAGCATTCATTGCAAGTACAGTGCAGGGTGCCATTTATGTAACCCATAAGTATATCCACGACCTATACACCTTCACCAAATCAATTCGAGATAACACAATAAGTATATATTGTACAAAGAAGGTTTTATAGATCTTTCAATTGTGTATGATACTATATAGTAACTCATAGATATTTAAGGAATTTAAAACGCTTTTTATTATCCCAAAATATATAGAAACTTCTTGAATTCAAATACTCTATTTTAATTTCAGAATGTTTAGTGCAACAAACTACAAAATTCTTTGAATCAAAATAATTTCAATTTCAGAAGATGTCTAGTACAACAATCTAGACAAATCCTAAAATTAATCAAATCAATTTCAATATTTCTTATTTCATTACGAATATTCAAGTGCATAACTAATCAGGAAAATATGAAATAAAAAATTTCTAATTTATTACATATTTCCAAAATAAACAGACAATGATTTCAGATACGATTTTGCAAGGTGCGACCATCACACTTCAAATTAGAAAACATAATATAACTTAGACTTAAAATTCATTGCAACCTAAAATATTTCCAAAATAATTATTCCAACTCATGATGTAAATATATTAAATATATTTCCATCAATTTTGAGTCCTAAAATATAATAAAAAAATTAATTAAAGCAATCGAGTCATCATCCAACTCCGCCTATGGAGAAATCCAATTTCTCGAGGCCCAGTATTGGAATCGTGAAACTTTTTCACATTGATTGGGGACTTGATTTTTGACTTCTTAATAAGTATTTTATTATGTTATATAATCCAAAAATAGTAACTAAAAAATCAATGTTTTATTGGTACAATATTTGGTCGAATTTAGAGTCTTTGGACATTTTTAACATCTGAATCTTCTCCCTAATATCATGAATAAATGATACATAATGGGGTCATAGTCTAATCCCTTATATACGCATATCTATCCCAAAAAAATATGTTTAAAACAGGGGAGAACAGTAGCAACCTCAAAAGTCACCAAAACATTCGAATCGTCATAATTGCCGTAAGACAATGTACCCAATAATCAGGATAATCGAGCTAATTGTTTATTAGGTTTGGATGCAATTCAAACGCTCCAAAATAAATCTTGGATACCAATTGAAGGAATTAAATAAAAAATTATTCACTAAACATCACGAAAATGCAGAATACTTAGCAAACGTTTTGCTAAATCAATGTTAGTTCATCGTATGAACTAAAAAATGTAGCACAACAATGTATGCATTAAGAAATTTTAAATTCTAAAGGACAATTTCCAAAATACTACTGATATTCACAATTAATAAAAGAGATAGACGAGGGGCAACAAGAAGCGCGAGTTTCTACTAATGAAACTTCTGGAATCAAGTCTATTCTACTGATATGTCTTTCTTGTGCATGAAGATTAATAGCGTTGCTTCCCAAGAACCAGATGATGACCGGGGCAACAAGAAGAGGCGTGTGAGAGATGGAGCCTCTAATGACCATTATATATCTCTAGGGGCATGAAATTCTAAGGGACTTTGCTCTCCAAAAATTGATGCGAAAGATAGAGCCTTGCTCTCCTTCTATACTTACACCAGACGTCGAGCATGTGTGTTGTAGTCCCTTGTATTCTCAATCAAGGAATTAGAAAAAGTCCTAATTAAATGAGGGTTATATCTATTTTTACCTCCAATTAATATTAACTAATTAACAATAAATACGTAACAAATTTTGAGTCCTGAATGAATTAGAAACTCAACAACTGGGTTCAACATTGTACATCATTGTACATGTCCAAGCAAAACCATAATTAGTTAAAGTTGTTGCCTTTTATCCATTAATTAATTTACCTGATATTACAATTATTAATATGGGAGAAATTATAGAGATAATCCTTAATGCTTATGAATAATATTCATGCGCAAGAAATAAATGTAAATGCAATTTACATTTGCATAATTAATGTGAATAAAATTCACATAATTTCATGCCTTGGAATATTATGCAAATCATATATGCATAATTATTTGTATGAGTCATATCCATGAAAATATTAATTATTGTGATTCATTATTCACATCAAATAATGAGATATATTTGTGAATCTTATTCACAAAAGTGCCATTATAAAATAATACAATAATGACTATTATTATTACAATATTGGCATCAATAGGTATGAGTCCTAATTCAATTAGACTCATGATATACAAATGCAAATACTAAGGCATAATGTCTGGTAGATCATCCTATCCATGTATAGTGACTTCATTTGGATATCAATCTAATTTCATGTTTTATACCATTTTAGTTCGAAATTGATACATTCTTATCAATTGAGTTTGGAAGGAACACTTCACACTGAAAACGAGCTCAATGAAATGCAAGACACTCTACATGAGCTCGAGAAAGTATAGATGAGCTCAACCTATCTTCCTTGACCTTTTTTAATAAATGTCTAAACCATTTGGAGTTTATAAATGAGCAGAAGGAGCTTACATATTTCCATTTTCATGACCATTTATGATCAAAATTCAAACCATTTGAAGTTTAGAAATGAGCAAAATGAGATTAAATATTTCCATTTCCATGACTATTTCGGTTTCCAACATTTGGACATTGAAATTGGAAACTGGATTCAAATGAATTGTGATAATCTAATTAAATCTCAAATCATCTTGCCAAATGGAGCCACTACAATTTATCAGGTTTCATCACTCCCTCGAAATGGAAGTGTCATGGAAGATGATCTATTACGATAGATTTCACCCTGGGCAATCTCAATACTCAGTCGTCCTTAAACACTGGAAGACATTCATAAACTTGAAGTTCAAAACCTGGTTCGATTGCCTTCTTCGTAATATATCAATAGATTTATCATATGATAATTAGGTGATAATATTAAATATATACTTTCCAAAATCATATATCAATATCTCTAATTCGTGTCTTATTTAATAAACAAGATGACCATGCATGGAAATCATTTTGACAACAAATCATCTCATGAGTGACCTTTCTCTCCTGGTTCATAAATTATGAACTTGTATGATTCCTTTGAGAGACCATACATTTCATACGACTTCATATGCATACCAACTCGCTGATATATGGACCATGGCAAGGTCACCAACCTATTGTCCTGTCAAATGTGCATACACATGTATATAGATGCATATCTAACTTTGGTAAAAGGATGTGCGCCTGATCACGACATTTACGGTTTAGGTCTTAGTTTATCTCGACCTCATTAAGTCTACTCTTTGGCATGTTTATTCCAACACTTCCAAATGTCCATTTCTATGCAGAGGACCTGTATCAAGAAATTAGTTGGAAATCTGTCTTTAGAGACAGATTATCGTCTCTTTCTCAGACCGAAGAACTGTATTGAATACCACATGTTTGAAGTCAGCCGTGTCCTTCCTACTAGATGGTATTCAATATGGCCACGACACATAACCGTAATTGCAAAAAGGTCCCTTCATACTAAAGTGCATTTACATTCATTCCTTTCATTTCAGATGGACATGATAGGACAATAACTTTTATTCCACTAATGGGTCACCAAGGACTTACAAGTCCAACAACGTTCTACTACGAAGAGACCATTGGAAGTTAGTGGGTTGCAAGAAGTTGCCAGAGTTTTGTTGGGTATCTCTTTCTGCGATGATGTTGTTTCCCCAGACAACAATCAGGTGTACGCCAGAGGCCTATCAGAGGTAGAATAATCAATCTTGTTATGGGAGACCACATCTCTTGGATACATGATACCATATGTGCGTCACATATGGAGAAGCATCAAGACTCGACATAAGGGTGGCACACCTCGTTGGTGTCCCTTTTCTCTCATGCTCGGTGGAGGCCCTTAGACCAACATTGAGACACTCTGGTCAGGGCATGTACATACACATAGATGGATAATGACTGAGTTCAAGTCCATCGATTACTCTAGTAGTTTTGAAAGGCTCGAAGTCATTCTTCGTATCAGTTTTCTCAATCCACGTGGGAAAATCTTCTTTCCATGTCCTAGTATAACTCCTCCATATGCCATCACCGCCTCCTGCAGAGGCTGAAGTGGCTACACTATCGAACCAACTTGTAATGATGCAGCATTTATTGTTCAGATATGTCAAAGATCTATCAGTGCAATCAAATACACCAAGTGTGGAAACTTAGTGTACTAAATTAGATCTTTTGGATCTTAAAGATCATCAAAGGATTCCACAGCCAGTTTTATGAAATGTGGTGTCTCCAACACGCGACCTTACATCTTCTCCATTGCCATTGATGGTGCCTTCTTCTATAGGGAACATAAACTTTTTCAACTCTTTTTAGGTTCAATGCTCCAATCCTATCAGGTTCAAACCCACTCCTTTGTTGTCGAAGCATCCAATTTCGATCGACATGAATGATGAAAGTATCATGTAAACTAGTTTTGTGAAGTGGATCCACCAAACACTAATAAACCATCCAATCTGCTTCTAGGAAAGGGTCTATTACATTACCTCTCACATGCTCATCTCTTCGAATCGAGCTCCCAATAGGTGATTATGGAGTTCTTACGGTCATCGTTCCTGCCCAATGGGAGTTTCTCTATAGTTACGATTAACATGTTATTGAAAGTTCCTTTTGAGGTTGACCTTCTCATCCATGCAACTACAACTTTCAAGTAATTCGAGGATTCGATTGCTACAATGGTGATCGCAACTGTTAAGAGGACCTGCTCCATATTTGAAGCTTCCACCATGCTACAAACAAAAACTCTGATGGGCATGGAAACTTTGTCGATGTTGGGTCTTGCTCTGCACGTCGTAGAAGTGTCTATGGAGCAATCTCCTCTCAACACTGGCATTCAGCTATCAGCTATCAGTGGGGAAAACACTCCTTCATCATATGGATCCTCTACAGTGGGTGTGTCCACTAGTAGCAGAAAGAATTTTAAGAATAAAAAACGTATGAAAGCGATGCACATGGGTCCGTTTGAGCCTTCTGGGAAGAAATCAAAGTTTATGGTGACAACAGTTATGGTTCTAGCTGCGGGTCCAACCATTTATCCTTAATAAAGGTACTAACATGGAATGTGAGGGTTCTAGGTGACCCGAAAAAGCGAAAAACAATGACACCTCTACTAACTAAATCTGGTTGGGATGTGGTGGTGAAGAAAGAAGATAGGCTTTCCTCCATTACATATGTACTCAGGAGATCTCTAGGTGATGGCTTGTTGAATGAGTACAAGTAAATGGATGTTGTTGGTTATGCTAGAGGTCTAATTTTTTCTTGGAAGGACTCAGATTTCATCTTCATATCCATGTAAAGGGGAACTCATAATATTACTATTCTATTGGAACACACTTTTTCGAAAAACAAGTTTTCCTTCTCTAGTGTCTATGGCCCTCGCACCCGTCCTCTTCGTACGGTTTTATGGTCGTATCTTAGAACTAACATGGGTACTTTCCCTAGTGTAGCATGACTTGTGAGGTGGGGGGGCTTCAATGTTTCGCTACTTTCTTCATATAGACCGTGTTTAAGATGTGGACAATACGTTAGATCTCTTGATTTCTCGAAGCTGATTGGTGACTTGGAGGTAGAGGTGATTTATGCATTAGACACTGAATACACATGAAGAAACTTTGATTTTTTTTCTTGTAATGATTGTTTTTTCTACTCCGTGGAGATTTTGGAGGCCTTTTCCTTTGTCGATGTCCTCTTCCAGAACTTGTACCAAGTCTGACCATACACCTTTTATCTAGTACTCAGATGTTATCTCCCCATTGGAGGATTTTTTAGGATCCAGAGAGGTTGGATATAAAAGGAAAGCTTTAAAGTTTTGGTTTCCAGCCACTGGACTTCCACTGCAGCTTCTATCTCCATAGAATTATGGTTATCTCAAAAGCTTATCTCGTTACCCACATAGCTCTACATATTCAAAAAAGAGGTCAGAGCAATGAGAAGGGTCTGCCATGTGGATGCAGAAGTAGAAGTAGGTAGAATTCATGGGCTAGAGGATGATAGAGACCTCACACTATAGGATCTCCTAGAGAGAGCAACATCGCAAAAAAATCTAGATGAAGACAAGAAAGTGTTGTAGAATGCAGTAAAGCTCTCGCTAGTCATGACTAATAGAGGGTGATGCGAGAACGTTCTACTTCCATAGAGTTGAAAGTGGGAGGCATCGTCACAATCATATCCGCTCAAATATGGTGAATGGTAAATTTGTAGAGGGTGGCCGTGAAATGGGGTGAGCTATCGCATATCACTTTCATGATTTATTGAGAGGAAATAATGATATGCCTTGGAGATGGTTAGGGTATGAGGCCTCCGCGTATCTAATCAACAAGAAAATCATCTGGTGTAGGTCATATCCTAGAGGAGGTGAAGGTTGCAATTAGGAACCTGAATGCTGATGGTACACATAGTCCATATGGGTTCCCTATTTCTTCTTTTCGGATTTTTGGGAGTTAGTAGGGAGGGATGTGTTCAATGTGGTGGAGTAGTTTACCATCGCCAATGCAATTTTTGATGGACTTAGCAGATAATTGGTTTTTCTTCTACCTAAGAAAGATGTTTCTGGAAGAATTGAGGCCTTCTTCCCATTTCCCCATTCAAATACTATTTATTTAATAATAACTCATGATTTGGCAATTAGGTTGAACCGAGTGTTGGATCACATCGTCTCACCGTATTAGTGTGAAGTCATTCCAGGAAGATAAATTGCTAATAATTTGGCCACAACTTTTGAGACCATTGCTGATTGGATGAGGCAAAAATCGAACGGGGTCCTTTGCAAGGTTGATTTTTCCAATGCATCCGACATAGTGGAATGACATTTTTCTTTGGTTCGCAATGCCTAAGTGAGGTAGTCTTGATATGTGGATGTAGTGGATGATGCGATGGGTCACAATGGCCTCCTATGCAGTGCTTGTGAACAATAGACTTGAGGTGGATTTTCTTCAGCCACAACAAGGGGTTAGGCAGGGCTATTCGCTCCTATGCTCTTTGTGATTGCAACCGATGCTTTAGCATGTATGTTGGCACAACGGTTTCAAAATGAGGTTTCGATTGGTTATTGTAATGATAATATTTCCATTCCTCTTCTAAAGTAGGTCGATGGAACTATATTCATCGAAGGGATGAAAGAAGAAGCTATATGAATGGTACTAACCTTCAGATCTTTGGGGAGCTATATAGGCTTGTCCTTAATCTATACAAATGTACTACTATCCCATTTGGCATTTTAGACACTGATGCTTGAGATGTTTGCACCGCATTTGGCACTGTAAGTAGTTATCTACTAATCTGCTAGTTGGGCCTTCCTCTCTCGGCTGGTAACCTCAAGATGTTGGGCTGGCTCCCCATTATAGAAAAGCTGGAAAAAAATCTCTCAAGTCAGAAAGCATCTATCTTATCATGTGGGAGTTGTTTGGTGCTTGTGAAGGTTGTTGTTTTTGATATCACTATGTATTTCATGTCATCATGTCTGCTACCAGTTGGTATAAGGGAATGACCGGTGATGCTCAAGAGGTAGTGTCTTTAGGATAGGACGAGACAAGATTGTCCTAGATTACACTTGGTGTAATGGGATATAGTTACTTTGCATACGAAGTCTGGAGGTCTCATGATTATATGGATATATGCTTGGAGTCGATGAATGAAGCTCTTCTCTTAGAGTGGGTCCTCAATATTTGGGGGAGGAGTGAAGATCTATGTTGTAGACTCATTCACCACATCATTAGCATTGGAGTTTAGTACATGCTGCCTAAGTAGAAGAACTCCCAATCATTCACCTTCAATAAAGGCGTTGGATCGATGCTACCCTGCTTTTAGGAGTTGTTTCATCTAGCACTAGGTGATGGTACTAGTTTCACTTTCCGAAATGACAACTGGATATATGAAGACATGCTCTCCTCCACATTCCCTCGCTTGTTTGTTTTGAATGCTAATTATGATGCAAAGGTGGTGGAGTACTTGCTTGATGGAAATGGATGCCAACATTCTTAACTGACTTATTTGATTAGCATCTAGAGGATTTCCCTTCTGGTTATGGAATCCATCAGATAGATTGACATGCCATCCAATGGGTGGGATTGCTGGGTGTAGAAGACTAATTTATTCTCGATAAAAAGAGCCTATAATGATATCACTAGACCTCCTCCGTTAAGGAAGGATACTTCTATTCATGATCGCAATATTATCTGGAAGATGAATCTGCCAATTATGATTGGGTTCTTTATTTGGTTGTTCCAAAGAACACGGAGCATGACAAGGCATCGTTGCACTAGACTTTTTATATATGTCTCTAATAGATATCCTCTCTGTGAAACACATATTGAGATGATGGACCACCTATTCTTCCATTGTAAGAAGACATCCCCGATCTGGATGGAAGTAGAGTATGATTGGTTGTCCCTTCAGAACATGGACTTGTTTTGGAACGCTCTCTTTGAGGAAAAGGAGGGTCTAAAAAGGATCTTTTGTTGCCTCGTCCACTTATATGGGGGTATGGTTAGAAAAAAATAACTCGATTTTTTCTTCGCATTTGTTTTATCTTGAAAATGTAATCTTCCAGGCTAAGACATTTCTTGAGTATTGGTTACTAAAACTCTTCTTGTTCTTACTCTTCATTTATTAATAAATCTAGGGTAGACACCATAGAATGATTCCCCCTTTTTGGTTTAAATCAAAGGTTCATGAAAGTCATCCTCTTTCAACTTGTTCGTTCTTTTGAAATGAATAAGGTGGCATCTGCTCCAGTTCCTCTGACATACTTAGTTTAATGTTGTTTAGGCCAAAAGTTTTACCGTCACTTTTTGAAAGTTAAGAGCATCTAACCCATACAACAACACAACATTTCAGCTATTCAAAAAATCAAAGGAGAACAATCAATTTAGTAAATGACAATATTATTGCTTGAAGTAGCAAATGAATAGAAATACACTAAGGAGAATGTTTCTCAATCCATTCATCGATAATTCTTCTGAATGTTCCCAATGAATCATGTTGTATGAACTATTATTTATATATTTTTATTTCCTTCTTACATAATTTTTTCCATTGATTACTTGCCTTGATGGTTTTTCCTATATATAAAGGAGCCATACTGCCACAAAATAAAAAAGGCATTCATTTCGTTCCACATAGTATAGAGGGTCGGTCCTGTACCAGAGCCATGGTAGCCTCAAAATGCTAGTATAGAGGGTCGGTCCCACCCACTAACCCTCTTCTCCATCATCTAAAGTAGCATGTCACCTCCTGTTGATATGTACTTTTCCATGTTTTTACTTATTTAATGGACATATTCATAAGGTGAACAGTCGTCGTAACCCAACAAAAGTGTCAAAGAAAAAATTCTTTTTAATTATTCAAATCTCAAGTGAACAAACAGAGAAATGTAAACAAGAGATAAATATTGCTAATTACTAACCTCTATAGTGTACATGATACAACTCAGGGAGGGTACAAAATCGTGAGGGTTATTTAAATCAAAGAAGAAATCAAAGAAATAAAAGGTTTCTTTTTATGCAAATTCTTGGTCTTTTTGGGTATTTTAGTTTTTTATTATTTTTTATTAATTTTAAATTTTTATATTATTTAATGATTTTAAATTATTATAATTTTAAAATTTTAAAAATTTTAAACAAAGAAAATAAATAATATAAACAAAAGGAGGAAATAGGAATTGGATTTTTCAAATAGAGGAAAAATAACCAAAAAATTAAGAATTGGTTTTTATTATTTTCTATTATTTTTGTGAATTTTTGTAAATTTTTAATTTTTTTTAAAAACAATTAAAACATGGAAATAAGAAAATAAAATAATGAAAATTATTTTGTGATTTTAAAATAGAAAATAAAATAAAAATTATGTAAAATATATACAAGAAAAATAAGATCTCCACATTTTCGAAAAAAAAAATTATATGATTTTTTTGTATTTTCTTTGTTTTTTTGTGTTTAATGTTATGTTATTTTTTATTTTTTATGCGGAATTTCAAAGTGAAATTTATATAGAATTAAAACAAATTCAAACAAACAACCACAACTTTTTGTAGAATTTATCAAGCACATTTTATATTTTTTATTAATTAATTACAACAAATATGGAAAATATGATATGTTTTTCAATTATTTAAAATAGTTAAAAAAATAAAATTCAAATCAAAATTACTGCTAATAAAATGGATTAATAGTAATCAATGGTAATTATTTGAAAATTGATGGAGATGATTAGATAATTAAAACACACTATTAATCAAACACTTTTTTCATCTACTTCACAGGGACCAAAATGCAAACAAAATTATTTGATGTTCTAAATCAATAACAATATATAAAAAACAAGGACAAAATTACAAATGACCAACTAAGAGCACGTGCCAGCGCATGTAAGTCGTGCTGGCACAATCTTTTGTGTGATTATTTAAGTCTAAGAGGGAAAATAGTAACAGAAAAAGCATGAGGCATATCTTGTAAGTTCACTTCAATGTCACACAGTGAGCTTGTTTATACAATTCAAAAAGGACTAAACTGCAATCAAAATATTGAGTCATAGAGAATATGTAATTTGTTCATGCAACAATATAGTGACGTGTGTCCACAACTAAGTAACATACAAATTAAAGAAGTCACAAGGGCTTGAGTGCAAGTTATTCACCAATCATGTGTGGCCCGCATGTGGATCGGACAGTACTGCTTCAATCCAGAGTGCTAGATCCACGACTGAAGTTTGGGGTAATTTGGATGGCCCAGATTTAATCTGGTAGGTGGTAGTCTCGATCCAACGGCTTTGAGTAATGATGGATGAACATGTATGAAGGGCATCACAGGTAACTTTCAATTGGTCGTAGATCGAACAAATTAGATTGTTACCTCCTCCTTAAGAACTGAATAGGTGCCTGTGATGCTCCTCCATCTAATAGATGTGCTTTGAAGGCTCAACGACGCTCGAGTCACGGATCTAGAGCTCAAAAGAATTGAAGGTGAAGTGTGACTCCATATGTGTTATCACCTACTTCCGTAGCATCCAACACCTAGAGATGTGTTATTCTTGCTCGGAGAAGGACTCTAGACACGTTATTAGTTGCAAAAACAAAAGGATTGGAGGTGGATGGTGTCTTCGACGAGCGTGATCGAATAGGAGACTGTGATACAGATCTGGGATGATGAGATATGGGAATAAGAAGGTCGTGTGAAAGTTATGGAGTAATTGGATTTGGAAGTGGATGTCTGTGAAGCTTCGATCGATTATATCGGAGCTGGGGAGAAGATTATCTAATCTAAGCTATAAACTGAAATCAAATCCGAAATTAAAAGTATAATTGAACGAAAACTACCTGGGATTACCTACGGTGAATTGAGAAGGATTATAGACTCGATTCACAATGTTAGGTGAGGAAGCGTCATATGTCACGATGGAGCTCTGACGGTGTGCATGGATCGTGTCCTCCAGGTGATTCCTCGCTCTCCCGATCGTAAAGGAGCCACGTTGTAACCAAGGCCCTCTCCAAAACTCAACCACCGGCGAAAAACCTTCTGGAAAACAGATCAGCTTTGAAAAGTTGATTGGAGGATGTTTTTATAGCCTGTGATGAGTAGTGAATTTCAAATGAATGTTGCGCAGTTGAGTCTCTAATTGTGAAATAATTAAGCGGGAAGATTTATTTGATAGATGTGCAACATAATTTGTGAAGAAATCAGGTTGATTTGATGGCCGGATCGATGACGAAAAGTAAGAGAAGAATGATCGATGACAATTTATTCGGGTGGATCTGGTAGAAGGGAAGGTTGAGTAGGATCAACGGACCCGAGTCTGCCAATGAGAAGTGGGCTAGCTACAAGACAAACTGCTAAAGATAAAATAACAAAAAAATGTAAAGAAATTTAAATTTAAACTAATAAATTAATTTAAATAAATAAATATATAAATAGAAAGATTTAAGAAATAAATTATCTTAATTATGGTGATTTTTAATAAATTAAATAAATTAAATAAATACGTTTAAAAGAAATATTAACCTTTATTCAAGGTTATTTTACCTACATATACAACACCTAGATTTTTAATAATTTTTTAACAAATAATTATATAAATTAACATTTTTTTTATAACCTTTTTAATGATTTT
Organism: Ottelia alismoides; assembly: GCA_037367405.1. NCBI lineage: Eukaryota > Viridiplantae > Streptophyta > Magnoliopsida > Alismatales > Hydrocharitaceae > Ottelia > Ottelia alismoides. Next base: position 202,025 of record JAZKJV010006486.1, read on the forward strand.
GAATATATTTTTATTTTTTTATGATATAAAATATTATGTTAAATAAATATGTATATATAAAATATGGGTGCACTTGAATTGAGGTGGCACCTTTCCTTGACTATGGAAAGGTGCCATCTTAAGCCGTCGGATGATGCGTGTGCGAATGAGATTGAAACCACTAGGTGGATTTCGTGCCAACTAACATTCCTATTATGGTGTTGGATTAAATTATTGCTAATTTGGTAAATTACACGTCATTGATCATTCTATATTTAAGTATATATCGAGTGACGTACAGAATTTTCCAGAAATATCGGATGAAATAAATGTCCATATTTTGAAATAACCGTTAACAATTTACAAATGCTTAAGATATTTTACAATTCTGTGTTATAAATTACAAACGCGTAACCACTAATATTCGCAAAAATGTCCAAATCTGACGAAGATTTGTATTTTTTGAGTAGATGTGTTTCCTAAAATATAAGGTGCTTTTATTATGTGCTTTTGTAATTATATTTTTTGTAAATTTCGTAATCTTTTTTCTAAACCGCATTATTTATTTTGAAACTTTTTGTAGTCTTATTTGAGAACATTCTGTTAGAGCAATGTTTGTAAACTGTGATACTTTTTTTGTAAAATCTGTTTCTGTTTTGTAAAATTCATGTGATGTTCGTAAAATAGATTGCTTATTATTAATGTATAAATTATTTTATATGTCCATCCAATATGTTTCCCAACGTCGTGGGTCCATCAAAATTCGTCAGCCATTGTAAACTTTGTGCATATTTTGTAAAATCCACGCTCACATTGTAAAATTTTTATGCTGATCTGCAAAATATAAAGTGAATCAGTAATATTCAATTAGACGCATGGAAATAACTGTAAGAAAATATCAGACAATTGTGTAATAACTGAGTTAAATGTAAAACATACTTTACAATTGTAAAATATGTTAATGAAATGATGTAGCTATGTACCACGATTCTTCATTTTGAGCGAGTGTTGGTCATGCGTTTGAGTGAACGTAAAATTTTATAAACAGAATGTAAAATAAAGTATATGAAAGTGAAATATGTACTATTTATTTAACATGGATAGCACATAAATACAAAACTTTGTGAAAAAATGTAACATGGATATTCAGATTGGTCCAAAAAATGTATATATCAGGAACAAGTATAACATAAATGAAAGAATTAAAGTAGCACAAACGAAACTAAAAATAACATATTTTTTAAATGCAATACATAAAGTAACCGAGAAATCGTCCTCATCATTTAAAACTTGACATTAAAAGGTATCAAAATATATAAAGATTGTAATGGAAAAAATAAAGATTTCCAGTAGCGAGACGATTCTTCCTCTCTTCTTTTTCCTCTTCTACACCCACTCTCTCTCTCCTCGATTCATCTTCTTCCGATCACAGAATCACCAAACAAATCACACTTTCACGGATAAATCACACGTTGCGAACGCAACGGTGATTTTTCTTGAATTTTTTGGCGAACTTTCATCAACCGATTAATCACTTATTCGCGCACCCTAAACAAATGCATGCAAAACAGGGGATTTTGTGAAATCCCCTGTTCTGCCCTCCCCCACATCTCCCTCTGCCTCGACGACTTGGTCGTGTGTCGGCCTACCTCTCGCCGTCGCACGCCACCTCCTTGCCTTCAGTCGCACACCACCAAGTCGCAGCCACCAGCAGCTTGGCCGCACCGACCTCCACCTCGTCTCCTTGTGGCTGCACCATAGCCTGCGCGTGGGGCTCTCGATCATGAGCGCCACTATTTTTAGTATGGTGGTTTTAGTAATTAATTGAATACGCTATTATATAGCATGAAATCCGGGATTCAAATTGAAAGAGAGAGACATGTTACTAAATTTGGCATATAGACTCCGATTAGATAAGTGGTTTTGGGAGAGAATTAGTGGTTTTGATGAGGGACGTTGATCATTATCGGACGGCTAAACAGAGGTGTCGCACCATCTTTGTAGAAAGGTGCCACCTCAATTCAAGTTTTCCCTATAAAATATATACATAGTGGTACATGTACAATATATACAATAATTTATTTCTATGAATTTTAATATTTTTATTTTTATTTGTATTTTTCTTCGGTAAAAAATATTATTTACTAATATTTTAAAATAAAATATGAACAACTATAGACATAACAAATAAAAATAATATATTCACACCAAGTATAATACAACCATAATATACACTCAAAAACCATTTTTTACATCTTTACTCCAACTTTAGTTAAACCACTTTAATTTTGAAGCTTATTTAGAATACAATAAAGCGAGTTTGCTTTATTTTGAGTTTTTATGGAGAAGATATGAGTCTGACAAGTTTAGCTTTGCGGCTATTTCAAAGTGTAATTATTTACACAGTGTATAATGAATCTTCATATAATTATTTTTAATATTTACACTTATTTTTATGTACAACTTTCAAGAAGAAAACATTTTTATTTGAGATGGATTGAGTGATAACTAAAATAGTGCGGGGATTTATATACATGATGAATCTCCATTTCATCAACTTTATTCTATCATTTTGGCCTTAAAAATGCTAGTAATTGGATATGAATACCCTTAATTTGCATAAATTAGCATTCATCCCTTGTTGTATAAGTAATGTATAAAATGTTGTTTTTAATGCCAAAATTATAGAATAAAGAAAAAAAAGAATAAAATATCAAAGATATTTTATGACTACAAACCCCGAGACCTGGGTAGCTTGATGATTGGGTAAACAAGGAATAAAGTAGGGGGAGATAAGGGTCAATAATATAATAGAATTTCCATTTATTTATTCCTTATTTATTCATTTTTGGGACCTATTTTATTTTCCACTTTTTATACCTCAAATAAAGAAACTTTATAAATGAAAGTTGCAATAATAAAATATAGAAAAATACAAAATGATTCCATACGAAAATAATACATAGTGCAAAAGTTACACTCTGAATATGATTACAAAATCCCAACTTTCCAGACACATATCTCTCAAAATAAAAATAAAAATACATCGATCTTTGATTGTATATAACTTTTAAAAGCTATTTAATGAATGTGGTTTCATATATTTTTGGAGTTAAGGTGTGAAACTTAGGTTTTAGACCCCTATTGAATAATATATCTAATTAAAATAATCATTTTATTTTTATTATTTTTATAATTTTATATATTTATAATTTTGTAAATCTTATTTATAATATATATAGATATTAAAACTGGAATAAAACCATAAATAAAACATTAAAATAAAATATGTATATAAAATATATAGATGGAATACTAATAACTATATCTATATAATAAATATACCCATTTATTTAAGTATAAATAATATATCACGAAAATATATTTAAGCATCTAAAAATAAGGTATAATTATAGAAAATAAGAAAAATAAAATAATAAAATCAAATATATAAAATAAAAATAAAATACTCTAAAACATTGATAAATATACCTATAATTTAACCCTAAAAACTAACACATAATAAAATATCTCTAAAAAATAAATAAAAATCATAAAATTAATTTAGAAAATAAGAATCATTTTTACATTATAATTTTAATTTAATAAAATCAATTTGAAATTTTAATTTAATTTACAAATAATTAAGGCTAGGTTTTTCCTAGTTGGTCCATGTGGACCAACCAAGAGGCTCCGCTAGTTGACCTCGCTCAACTAGCTGGCCTACACCTGTGCTCGTGTCAGACCTAGCTTCTGACCATTTTCTTGCATTTTCTTTTATCGATGCAAGCATTGATTGGAATGATTTCTCCATCAAAGTTCCTCCTTGATCATCAGTGATTCACGCCCAATCAATACCTCGAGATGTGGATAACTTCATCGATGTTGCACCTCGTTCTTTATAGCCATCTCGACCATGCCTGTACATAATACCCCATCATCTTCATTCTCCATTTGAACATCCTTTGACCATTCTTGGGCCTTCCTCTGGTGCACCGGATCGACTTAGCGACTTCGAGAGAGGTCCGACGAGGTCTTGGGCAGCTTCCACTGCCACCTCCGCCGCAAGCCAGCATCGAGGTCAAGCTTCGTGAATCTAGCCACAGAGGTACCCTTTTTTTCTTCTTGTTTCTAGCTTAGCATTTGTCCTAGGATAATTTCTTGCCTTTACTTTATATTTTTATTGCATGATTTAGCTGTACACCCCACATTCGTAGTTCGTCGGAGCTCCGCTCCAGTGAACTGCAACATCGTGTTCCAAATCACTCCACGACCCTCAGACCACCTCGTGTCACTCTCTCATCTTTTCTCTACACCACTACACCTCCCACTCGACCTTTTCCGTCTCGAAGCAAGAACTTGATGCTCCGCCTCTACCACCGTCACAACCATCATGCTCCACTTCATCCATTCCCACCAATCAAAGCCCCATGAACCCCTTTTGTTGTGTGTTAACGTATATTGCATGTACTGAAGGCTAAAGGATCTTATGGGGGTCGTTTTGTGTCCATTAGATGTTCCTGGAGCTTCATCTCTTCCCCAACCTTGCCAGCCTCTGTCGCAGCTCCTGTGAACCTCTCGTAGGAGCCACCTAGTGCGAAGGAGCACTTGCTTTGTTTTGCCCTCGACCAGCGGCTTCCAGACGGTCGGAGGTGCGAAGGAGGATTGATCCAAGCTCGGCCCAGCACTGTTCTTGGATAGTTCTTCCTGATCCCCTGCCCGCCATTGAATCTTCGAGCCGCCCTAGTTTGCATATGGGTCGTGCGATGCGATTCGCCTCAGCTGCTAGACTAAAAGCTAGGATCTAATCCTAGCCATCCACTACGAACTGGTATATGTGCGTGAGAGCGTGACACATTGCATAAGTGATAGATATAGACCATCCGCTCCCGCCCGCTTTGGGTATTTTGAATTATTAACCCTGAAGCATTTTGTATTTATTATTTGTCACTCAAACTTTCATGTGCAGCTTTAATTTTTTGTAATATTTACAATTAGGCCCCCAAACTTTTTTAAATTACTATTAGGTTCACGCCACGTCAACTCACGTGAAGCCCCACGTGATGTGGCATTTTGCAGGCATATCCCTCAGCTTTGTTGTATTTCTATTTGGCCCAAAAACAATTTAATTACGTTATATAATTGTGTAAAAATTGCATAGAGGCCCTCATTATTTATTTTATTTATAGAAATACCCCTTTTAGTATTGTAGTTTCTCTTTGTTTCCTCTATTTATATAAAATATCAATTGTGCTCGAAACAAATCCAAAAAATAGGTGTAGACTTGACTCTAAAATTGGGAGTGCTAAGTATACTCGAACCTAAAATTCGAAAAGAAAAATATTTGTCTTGGGGAGAGTACTACTCTCATTGTATTTGTTTTTAATTGCTCACGTACACACTCATGTTAGTGCCCAAATCCCATATGCCAACATAAGTGTTTGTACATTTTTTGTGATTCTCACCTAACTCTAAAACAAACAAAATAAAAAGACTGAACTTTCATGGTCTTCACCAAGTTGAGTGATAACCACGAAATCCCCTAAGACCCGGGTGAGGATAATGGAATAAGGGTCGTTGCGACCCGGATCTCAGAGAAGGTGTGTATCAAGAAAAATAACCACTCAGAATAGATCAAAATCCATCAAAACAAACATGAGCGGTCTAGCTATGATATTAACCTGGTATAGCTCCCAGGGTCGAACACAAGGAGCACGGGTTGGTCGTAGGCCTACGAAGTAGTGAAAAGAAAATAAAATGAAATAAAAGTGATTTTTAGTGGTTTTTGTTAATTTGTATATTTTTTTGGATTTTCAAAAGATAAAGAAAATAAAAGAAAGTAAACTCAAGCCAATTTCAACAATTTATTAAACACACCAAAAATAATGCAAAAATTCAAGAAAAATTGTCTTTAGGTTTTTTAAGTTTTTAAGTGTTTTTGATGAATTTTTGATAATTTTCTAACGGGTAAATTATTTTCTAAAAATCAAACAGTGCGAAAAATAAAAGGTACTATCCAGCAAGGCTTAAGACCCAAAAATAAAATATTTAAGGATCTTAAAAAGCCCTGGAGGTAATTTTCCTGTAAACTAGAAAGAATAAGGAAAATTTAGGCACCCTAATTATTGTTTTTGGATTTTTAAATTAATTATTCTAATATTTATGGGTTTTTAGGGGTTTTTCAATTTTTAGGGTTTTTACTCAATGAAAAATAGCCAAAATTGGCTAGAAAATCAAACAACAAGCAAACAACAGAACCTAATTTTTTTAGAATTTTTGGTGAGGTTTTTATATTTTTTTGGTATTTTTAAACCTAGACAGTAGCTAAAAAGGCTGTTTTTAAATTTTTAAAAATACTATATGAAAGTAAAAATGTCCTCAAAAATCACTGAAATTCCTACACCATGGCAGGAGCCATGTGTCAAAATCTCATTGGATTTGGAGGTGGTTTGATATTTTATTCAAAAATAACAAGGGGGCACTGTGCACAGGGACGAATGTGCAAATACCCGAGAATCTGGGGGCCCAGGTGCAAAATACCCAGCAAGTCACGCGCTTGGCGCGTGGCTGGGGCACTCAGGGGCCTATTTGTAATAAAAACCAAGTTCCAGGGGCTTCTGATAACTCGTACCAAAAACCCAAGGACTCGATTGCAATTTACCCACTAATACACGCACATGTGGAAATAAAAATGCTCACAGGGGCACAACTGCAAATACCAAAAAGTTTCTATTCATTCCATAACAACCCAGATCTACAGGATAAAAGATGTAAAAAGCCCAAAACAACACGTGACGAAGCACGTGGTCACATACACACAGGGGCATACATGCAATTAAAACTAAGCACAGGGTCCATAGTGCAAATAACCCTTCGTAAATAAAGTTCTAAAAATATTTACAGGACTAAAAATGAAAAGACAAACTACGAGGGGGCCCTAAGGAATTTACCCCTTTATTGGTCGACGGCCAGATGCGCGCCACGTGGTGGATCCAACGGCTCGGGACAGCGGGCGCTCTTCCTCTTCTTCTCTTGGGCCTGATCGACGGTGGAGACGAGGACACGTGGAAGATCGGGCGGTTCTGGGCCCAGGTGCCTCTCTCCTCTGCTGCAACGGTCCGGATGAGTCCCTCGGATCGATCAACGGCTGCGGCTCCTCGAAGAATGGACGGTTGAGATCAAGACTGGAGCGGAGGCGTCATCGGACGGTTCTGGAGGATGCTGGAAGAACTCGACGCCAGCGAAGTTCGCCGGCCTCCTGCGTGAGCTGCACTCCTCCTCAGCTGCTCCTGAAGGTCGGGAACGATCCGCGGTGAAGCTCCGCAGCTGGTAGTAGTGGCCGATGGCCCAGCCGAGCCCTGGAGGGGCTCCGGCGAGGCTGGCGGCGCGAAGCTCCGGTGTGGAATGTAAGGGGGTCTCAGACGACTCCCTTTGGACCTGCAAAGCAAACCAATAGCTTCGCGGGTCGAGGGCAAAATGCCTCGACCCAAAGAAACGAGGTGAAGGTGGCTGGTGGGTCGGCGCGAAGGAGCTCCGGCGAGTGACAGGTGGTGGAGCTCGACTCCCAGCTCCGGGGCGAGCTGGGTTGAACGAGTGGGCGTAGAACGTGCGTGAGGAGATGGCGGAGGTGATGGGGTGCTCCGATGATCGAGATATTCAGCGAGATGGTCGGAATCAGGGAAGCACGTCGGACGGTCGATTTGGGCGAAATCCAAAATTACTCTAAATGGCTAAACGAAATGAATACCTGGGTGACGCGGTAGACTATGCTGGAGCTCAGCTAGCTCCTGGTCCTTGCCTCAAGGGTCGTCAACTCCCGAGGCTCGAGCTCTGGTCAGACGTCGGAGCACGGCGGCGCAAGGCAGCCGGATCGATGGTCCAAGCACCTCCCCCTCGCTGCGACACCGGCGGGGGCAAGCTGTCACCTTGCTGGTTGCGATGGAGCTCACTGGAGAGAGAATGGGGAACCAAAGATAGCGTGAGAGTGCGGCGGAGCTCGGAATATATATGCGTGTAGGTCCGGAAAGGAGGTGGCGGGTAGGGCGAAGATGGTGCGCGGATCTCGAGGCCAAAGCTCCGGCGAGCTTCTCGGATGTGTCATGGTCATTGCGGACCCGGATTTGGGGTGGATGGAAATCGGGTCATCAAAAGAAAAATCCGAGAAGGCGGGTCGAGTGAACAGACCCGGGCTCTGGTGGTCCTGGGGGAGGTGTTGACCGGGGGTCAACAATCCCCCGTGGACCAATCAGAGCCCGCCAATTATTGAAATTTTACTTGATTTTTTTGGGGCCTTAAATGGCCGAATTTTCAAAAACTTAAAACATGAAAAATATTTGTTTTAATTTTTTCTATTTTTTTGTGATTTTTAATTAATTTTTGGAAATTAAGAAAAGGTATATACATGGTAGCTATACATAGGTATATATACACTATATTGATTTTTGATTTTTGATTTTTAATTAGTTATTTTTATACATTTTTATTCCCATTTTATATTTTATTTATTTATAGAATAAAATTAGGAATAAAAGGCTATTTTTATTTTGTTTTTATTATTTATATACATAAGGGAAATGATTATTTATGTACACTATATACATGGTATATATACAAGATATTTTTGTATTTTTAATTTTGTAATTTTTATTTGATTTTTGTTTTAATTCTTTTTATTTATTTTATGTACAAAACATAAAAAGGAATATTTACAAGAAGTTTTGGAAATAAATAGATTTATTTACAAGGTGAAATAAGGTAAGGGAGGTGATCTATGTACATGGTGAAGGTGTATTTTTGGGTTTTTGATTTTTAAGTTTTTATTTTGTTTTTGATAGCTTCTAAATATATACAAAATATATACAAGTATATTTTTGGTTGAGGAAAATATTATTTTATTTATTTACATAAATATTTACACATGAGCTCCTATCTCCCTCTACTGTGGCTTTTATGCGGTCAGGCCCATGCTGAGCCCTCCCTTGGGTTAGGTTGCTCAATATTTATTCTAAATATTTCCCTCTTTTTCTTTTTCTTCTTTATTCTTTTATTTTTGCACAAAAACATGCTAATTATCTATATTTACAAACATGCATGCTTTTGCTAAATAATCCTATTTACACATATCTACATGCATTTGCATAGGTTTTTGTAGCTAAAATATAAGAATAAAGAGTGATGAATGGGTATTCATCATTGAGTAGGTGAATTGAGGGGTTGTGTTTTGTTATGTGTATATTTGTATGTGATTGCTTGTGTGCATACTCGATCATCTCTCCGCATTTACGCCTTTTTTTCACTTCTCTTGACCTGACCTTCGTGCTATCCCAAATCATTTCCTTTTGTTTTAAAGATGGCCGACTGGAGTGCTTTTTATCTGGACTTCGTGAATCCCTCGTACCTTCCAGCAGCTCCACCACCATTTTTCCATGAGGATTTTGCTCCTGACTTTTGTACATATCTACCTAACCCAATGTTTTAGGAACCAGATTTTGATTTTTACCTACCATTTCTACAATTGTCACTTTCACATTTCAACAATCCACTTTTCAACAACTACCATGGTCCGGAATGTGATTTTTGCCCACACCCACCACCCTCATTCCATTCACCCGATCCTGAGATTTTCGAGTCACCTTCCATGGAATCCACACTTCAGAACATGAACCATATGACAGAGCATATGAATTCATTGATTAACAATCTATAAAGCATAAATAAGAACTAGAATGACGCTCCACTATTTGAGGATATGGATTCACTTGAGGATTCCCATGAGATATTGCAATCGCCCAAAATACAAAAAAATGAGAAAGATTGAAAATCCAGAAAGAATTCGAGGGGCACTTGGCTGATTTAGACTGTGAGGAGAGGGTCCACATGCCAGATCCTATACCCACACATCCATTCACACCATGTCCAACCTTTGACCCCGAGGAGGACACTGTAGAGACTACTCTTAGTCGTCCTTATGTGGATGATGATTACGATCTCCTCCCTTGTATAGAGAAGATCCAAAAATTTAAAAATGGTTGAATGAACCTGAAGTGGTAGCCACTATTCATGAGATCATTCAAGCCCCACTTCGCTAGGCCATGACCCATTTATTTATTCCTCTTCCCAAGAAGAGAAAGCAGAGGAGAAGATATGAGCATCATATCTTGACTATGGCCACTGCCCATGCCATCACACAGCGTACAACCTCCAGGAAAAGGAACAATGCTACACCATTCATCTGTTGCAATATCTCTGACTACACATGTGATCACACTCTCATTGACGGCGGTGCTTTGATTAGCATCATACCATTCTCGCTCGTACAATCTCTTCACTTAGGGCCTCTCAAGAAAACTATGATGATCCTTCCGTTTGCTGATGGATCAATAAAGAGGCCGAAGGGTATTCTAGAAAACGTTGTCATTTGGATTTAGGGCATGAGCTACACTATTGATTTTATCATATTGCCCGTGGAGACCTTCGCTGGGGAGCACTCTACAATCGTCCGGGGACGAAATTTTTTTGCCTCTGAGAGAGTCGTTATTCACTACGAATCAAGAGAGTTTCGCTTCCGCCATGATGAACAGAAGCACTGTAGTCATCATTGCACCTACTACTGATCAAAGACCCGCATCTGAAGCGACTTCACGTATATCAACCGATCCCAAGGACTGTGACCTTGATGAGACTATAAGAGACCCGAGAATTCCTCCTATAGGAGGAAGACTCGGAAAGCATAGACCTTGGAGTTCCCTCTTCTAATACTTGGCGATGTGTTGATGACATCTGCAGGATTTACACGATTGACACCTTTGAGTGCAGGGATGATTTGGATGAGATAAATAAGGTTGTATTCTATCTTGTTGCATTCATAAAGGAATTCGGGCCTTTTTATTGGAAAGATGATCCGGTTGAAACTTTAGAGGATGAACATGACTCGACTACTTCTACAGATGAGTTCGTCCCTTTTTGTTTTGACCCAACTGAGACCTCGCATGACGAACATGACTCTACTTCTTCCGATGGTGAGTTCGTCCCTTTTCACTTTGATGACATTGAGACACCCAGGCCAGACCTAGCCTCACTACTTCCACTGACCTGTATGTGCATTCTCACCTGAGGACAACTGAGGATCTTCACCAAGTCGATCTTGATCGACTTCTGTCTACAGAGGACCCCAATATCTACCTGCATCTTATCAGATCCATTCCTCAATGGTATCGCAAGAAGGTTTGCTTTCTACCTTCTTGACCTCTATACATCCATCACTCTTATATATTTGCTTTTATTTATCTCCTTTCACATAACCTATCGCTTATCCACCCCATTCTCGTGTGTGCATTGCTTGGGATGTACTTTGTCCTAAGTATAAGGGGGTGGATGAGACGAGTGTTCTTTCCTCATTCTTTCATCACTCTTGTTGTTGCCTATACATAGCGCTCTTCTACCCTAAGTATATGGGGAGTGATGTGTACATTCTTCGTTCTCTTCTTCTATCATCATCTACCTTTTCTTCTTTTCTTCTTTTCGTTTTCATTTTTCTTTTTCTGCTGAAAAGGTGTCGCCATTTTGTCAGTATTTCTATACTTAGGACATACTTTGTCCTACGTATAAGGGGTTTGCACCTCGAGTTCTTTCATTCTTTGATCCTCTCCACTATCTCCTCTTCTTGTCCATACTTAGGGATATCTTACCCTACGTATAGGGGGAGATAGTCCGAGTATGATCTGCTCATTTGCACCCTTGACCCTCCACGCATTGTGTACACTATGCTATACATGGGATTAATTGATCCTGTATAAGTGATAGAGATGCTGAGAATGTGGTTTAATTTTTCTTCATTGCAATACGGGTACTTAGCAAATCAGTTAGAACCGAGAAAAGATCTCCGTGAAGAGTGTCTCGGCTTTAAATTATATCACAGACAAGTCTGAGGTCGAACACATGGAGGTAAAGGAACAACTTCGGGTTAATTCGGAAAATTTAGATCTAGGTTTCCATTGCGAATTTTTTGTATTTTTCTAATGAAAAAATAAAAGCGAATGCAATATGTGTGTGAATTAAGAAACTAAGAAAGCACATAACTTAGCCAAATTAATTTTAATATGAAATTAATCAAATTTAGCCAAATGATATTTTTCCTAAAACCCTAATTCAGATATGAGTACAAAATATTTTTTTGGAATTTTAAAAACTAAAATGCAGTGATGAAAATACACATTTTTATGGGTTTTTTTCACAATCTTTCATACAAACAGAATGCAAAAATTATGAAAACTTCACTGGAAAAAAATAGGATGCAAAGATGCTACGATATTTTTTTTGGATTTTTCTGACAACGTATGATTTTTTTATGGATTTTTTTGTGAAAAAAGAGAGACCGTGAGTAATTAATTTCTAATAAATCCAAATTATCAAAATTGCCATAGTGCAAATTATCTCACAAAGGTATTTATATTATCAATACAAGATAGTTGAAATTTCGTAAAATAGAGATGTGTAGATTTAATTAAAAATCAGTCATTAAAATCCCTCTGAAATTTTTTGAAGGCACAGGACATCTCTAATTAAGATGAAATATGGACTTAATTAAATCACACTTTGTAACACCAATACTGATTTTCGTAGAATTTTTGGAACATTCATGAGTGAAATATGAATTTAAGTGCACAAACTGGGTAAACTATGCAAAAATTTACTTAAACAATTTTATTTAATTATCGAGATCTCACAAAAATCCAAGTAAATATCCAGATGATAGAGAATTAGTTAATCAACAATATGAAATTTTTCATTAAATAAAAAGATGTAAGAAGGATGTCTAAATGAAAACATAAACATAAGGTTATAGGGACTTTTTGCAAATAGGAAAACATGAAATAATAAAATGCAATTTTTACATAAATTAAAAAAATATCCTTCTATTTCTTCGTGCATGTCGCTAGGGCACCGACGTGAGAGGGGCGGCGATGTCTTTGGCGGACGGTGCACTAAAAGAGAAGGCTGTTGCTTTCTGGGGGGCACGGCTGCAAGGCGGAGGAGGGCGACCGGCCGCCGTTGGAGGGAGAAGCTGCGGGCGGCAGAGGCGAGGGCGGCTCTGCGTGGGGGAGAGGGCACCGCAACCCACGTGGAGGAGGGCGGATGATCGAATGCGGAGGGGGGTTGCAGGCGGCACGGGGTGGTGCCGACGTTGATGTAGGAGGATGGCAGCGCACAGAAGTGCGGCTGGGCGATGAGGCGTGTGGCGACGCCGGCGTCGAGGGGTTCGCTGGCGACCTGGTGGTGAAGGCGCCCAGGGGTCGCCTACTTCGTTGTTTTTTTATTCTTTTTTGTTGTTGTAATTTTGTTTTGTTTCATTTTTAAATTTTTTTAAACAGGGAATGCAAATAATAAAAAAATGATATGTAGATGATATGGAATGAAGATAATGGAGTAGAATAAATGAATGTGTAGTGACGGTGATGTGACGTGATGAAAAAAATGCAATCTCGAGAAGCACAGTCTTCGCTCGAATCGTCAGCGACCGATGAGCTCGCGCAGCGTGCGGGTCCGTCTTCGATGTTGGCTAATAAGCCAACGGATCTCACCGGAGAGAGGGTTATCGTCGCTCGACCGTGGACGCATCACTGTCACCGATTCAGCTTTGGGAACTAGGCTCTCCTCACATAAAGATGGATCAAAGGAAAAAATGAGGAGAATGGGATGTATACAAAGGGAAAAAATTGATAAGATATTAAAGTGGAGGAGTGGAGGTCAATAAAATGGTGGAGTTGAATTAGAAATTAGAAAAAATGGTGGAGTATTGGAGTTGAATGGGTGGTTATTGTAGAGAATGGAAATAAAATAAAATAAATAAAAGTAGGCTACTAAAAATGGATAATAAAATAAAGAGAGAAAAAGAAAGATGGAGAAATTACAAAAATCCTACAAAACAATATGTACATGGGACTTTTTTTACTTTTCTAATTTTATTTTTGGGATTTTTACCCGGTAGACCCTATAACTTTGTCAATTACCTCCACGACCTTTGAAATAACCTAATTCCACACTCGACCCCGTAAACTTGCCAACTCTTACCCCATGAACCTTCCGGGTAATCTGTTTGAAGCCTGTGGGGGTTCTTGGGGTAATTTACAAGGTCGATGGGGGTAATTATGTTATGCAAAAGGTCGTAGAGGTAATTGGCAAAGTTTATAGGGTTTGCCGGTTAATAAAGATATTTACAACAAAATAAAATAAATAAAACAAAATATAAAATTATTTTTTTTGGATTTTTAGTAATTAAGAAAAGTAAAATAAAAATGGGAAAACAGAAAATATGTATAATATATACAATGTACACCAAGATCCCAAAATCCAAATTTTGCAAATGAGTTTCGATTTACATGAAACCACTTTCGTTGGATAGATAATTTTCTAACTTGAACTTTAAAAGTCAGTTTGGTGAATTTGGAGTTCATACGGAGCGGGAATTTGGCCGGGAAGTTTGACTTTATGGCTTTTTATCTTTGGGATCTAGGAGTATTTATTTGAGGTGAAATTCATTTCGAATTTTTGTATTTTTATAAGCATTTTAATAAACAATTCGGAGAAAGAATTAGCCAAAATGGAGTTGAAATGGATTTACTAAAAATACATGAAGTTTTAGGCTATTTATATGTGAAAAACACCTTTATTTTGCGGCTTTTTATTGTTAATTTATTTTGTACAATATAATATATAATAATTAATGTATTTTATTTACAAGAGACACTTTGTTAATTTATTGATTTGATGAATATTTATTTGAAATTTTACTCAGGGATTTTGCTAAGATTAATATATTGAGATGATAAATAGCAGATTCATCACTATGGGAGGATGGTCGACTTCTCATTCATTTCTTCGTCATTCGTTTATTCTTTCGACTTTTCTATACTTAGTACAAGTTATGACTTCTCTTTTTCTCTCTGATCTATGAGGACATATCTCAAGCTAAGTATAGGGGGGTCGTATATACTACATATATACTTTAGCCATTACTCATACTTTCGTATTTTTAATAATAACCATGGATTAAAATACTGTCTAATTCATAAAGACACTCAATAAAGAATGCATATTATTGCTCAACTTCAGTCTGTATTTAGTGATTAATAAATCAGGTAAATTTTCTTTTTGCAAAATGTTTGAAAATCTTTTGAAAACTAATTAGAAAACATTTTTCTAAATAATTTCAATCTTTGTAAAATTAGTTTGTTTGTAAAAATTTATTTTCCTTGTGTGAAATGAAATGGTTGAAAATGATTTGCAAATGGTTTGGAAATGGTTGCAAAAATATTTTGAAAAAAACCTTTTATACTGTTTGAAAAAACCATTGCAAACTGATTTTCAAATATGTGTAGATGTTTGTATTATTTTGGACTATAGTTTTCAACATTGTTGTCAAATCATTTTCAAATAAGTTTGAAGAAGATATACATCACACCAAAATTCTTTTACTGTATATACTTATCTATAAAAGTGATCACATATCCCGTGTAAATTCTTAAAAATCTAACTCTTGTAATTACAAGATGCATCACCGTGTAAATATTTGTACCTATTTTCTAAGCCTATATCTTTTATTTTCAAAAACCACAAAAAAGATTTGAAAAACCAAAAATACCAAAAACATTTGCAAAATCTTTTTGAAAAATATCAAAAAATTGCAATTGCACCATCTTTTTCAAAAATCCATAAAAAGTTCACAACTTTGAAAAATTGCATCACAAAAATAATTTCTGCATTCTATATAGCATTTGCATAGCATTCGCATTTTTAGTATTGAATTTGATAATTGAACAAATCTGAGTAAAATTCGAAGATTGGAGCTTGGTTGGACCTTAAATCTACCTAATAATAGGAACCTTACAGGAGACGGAATTGAGGTACTTCAGGTCTAGTTGACTTAATTCTTTGAGAATAATGAGGCTTCGTTCGATGGATTCTTGACTGATTAAGTAAAGTATTTCGGAGCACATTCATGGCACTTGTTGATAATGACCAAACTTGGACACCTGCACTGTTCACTTGGCTCAACTTAGTTGGAGTGGTGAGGAATTTGGATTTGCTGGCATGAGACGCATACATGTGGAAACATTTTTCCTCGTATATGGGGGGAAGTGCACCCCATCCTGTGCAATAGTAGAGACATCTAAAGATAGGAGAGTGTGTGTTGAAATATTGCTTCTATAGAGTTATAGTCTACTGGATCAAGAGGAAAAACTCCTTATGTAAATGATATTGTATATAGTATTTGAAAAAAAAGATAAACACAAACTCTCTAAAAAAGTAGACAGGCCTGATTGAAAATAAAATGCATGCCGGAGTGTATATATTTGTATAGTCAATAAGCAAGCTTAAGCTTCAAAGTCATATAATGTGAGCCTGCAGCTGGATGACTTGACTACACTGGTCTTGCATCCAATGATAGGTAGCTTTACTCACTACCGTCCACTCTTCTCTTTGTCCCCTTCTCTTGAGCCGGTTGTCACTTGATCTTAGAAGGGAATACCCTGCTCATCGAGGAAAGAGTTGTTGGATTGGGGAATTATTGGGTTGTCATACTAGAGAAGTCAGACTCTTTGTCATTTAAGTCGAGGGGAGCCCCTATCACTTAAACTGTACAAGTCAGATTAATGGTCGTAAGGGTTTGCATATGAGTTGAAGTATTCTGACCTGGCTATTAAGGAGACATGAGCAGAGTTTTGGAATTCTCGAAGGTTATTGTGTTTCAAATCTGATTCCCAATAATGTTTCGCCCGCTGTGAAATTCCAAAAATCTGATTAAGCTCCAAACTTTGATTTTGGGGAGACAAGTTTGAACATTAAACTTGATCCACTTTCTTTCTTTTTCTTTTCTTTATTTTAATTTTCTGCACTTATTGCATGAGTGTTTGCTAGGGACTAGCAATGGAAAGTATAGGTGAATGATGAATCTCCATTTTATCACCTTTATTCTATCATTTTAACCTTAAAAACCATAGTAAATGCATGTAAATACCCTTAATTTCCATAAATTAGCAATCATCCCTTGTTGTATAAATAAAGTTTAAAATGTTCTTTTTAATGCCAAAATTATATAATAAAGAAAAGAAAAAATAAAATAAAATATCAAAGATATTTTATGACCCTATACCCAAGTAGGCATCTTGATGACTGGTCGACAAGAATAACATAGGGGGAGATAAGGGCCGAGATTACAATAAAATTCTCATTTATTTATTCCTTACTTATTCATTTTTGGGACCTTTTTCATTTTCCACTTTTTATACTCAAATAAAGAAACATTGTACATGAAACTTGCAGACAATAAAATATAGAAAATTTCAAATTTATTTCATATAAAAATAATACGGAGTGTAAAAGTTACATTCTGAATAAGATTCCAAAATCCCTACTTTTCATACTCATATCACTCAAATAAAAACTCAAAATATATCAAAATCACTTTTAATTGTACATCACTTTGAGCTATTTAATGAAGGTGGTTTCATTTTTTTGGAGTTAAGTTGTGAAAGTTAAGAACCCTCTTAATGGTCTAGTGGTAGTACAGTGTGTCTACCACACAAAAGATCAGGGTTCAAATCCCACTCTTGCAGTGGTTGCGTTAGGTAGTCGACGGCCAGTGTAAAAAAATAGTCGAATCTTTAAACATGGATTTGAGCAAGAATCCATGTAGCCGACCCTACTTTTAGTGGGAGAAGGCTTAGCACTTTTTTTTAAGCTGTGAAAGTTAGTTTTTGGACCCCTATTGTATAATATACCCAATTAAAATAATCATTTTATTTATTCTTTATTTTTTTATATTTTTAATATTTTTGTAAATCTTATTTATAATATGTGTACATATTAAAACTAGAATAAAACATTAAAATAAAATATGTATATAAAATACATAGATGAAATACCAATAACTCTACCTATACAATAAATAAACTCATTTTTTAAGTATAAATGATATATCATAAAATTATAATAAAAATATATGTAAGTATCTAAAATATAGTTATAATTATAGAAAATAAGAAAATAAAATAATAAAATCAAATTTATAAAATAAAAATAAATTACTATGAAACATACATAAATATACGTATAATTTAACCCTAAAAACTAACTAATATTAAAACATCACTAAAAAATAAGTAAATATCACAATATATTAATTAGAAAATAAGAAACATTTTTTATTTTATAACTTTAATTTAGTAAAATTGTTTATTATTTTTATTTAATTTACAAATAATTAAGTTGAGGTTTTTCCCGGTTGGTCCACGGGGACCAACCAGGAGGCTCCGCTACTTGACCTCGGTCAAGTAGCTGGCCTACACCTGCGCTGGCGTAAGACCTAGCTTCTGATAGTTTTATCACTTTTTCTCCCATCGATGCAAGCATCGATTGGGAGTGGTTTCTCCATCTAAGTTCTTCCTCGATCAACTATGATTCATTCCCAATTGATACCTCGAGTTGTGGATCACTACATCGATGATTCGCCTCATTCATTCTAGCCATCTCGACCACGTCTATACATAAGCCCCCGTCATCCTCCTTCTCCATTTGAACCTCCTTTGACCAATATTGGGCCTTCCTCTGGTACTCCTGATCGACTCCAACAACAGGGGAGTCTCCAGCGCCTTCGAGCGAGGTTCGGTGAGGTATTGGGTAGCTTCTACCGCCACCTCCGTCGAATGTCGGTGTTAAGGTCATGCTTCGTGGCTCTAGCCACTGAGGTACCCTTTTCTTTCTTGTTTCTAGCTTAGCATTCGTCCTATGATAATTTCTTGCCTTTACATTAAATTTTTATTGCATGATTTAGTCGTACACCCCATATTCGTAGTTCACTTGAGATCCACTATAGCGAAATACAACAACATGTCCCCGACCATTGCACGACCCTCAAAGCACCTCATGTCACTCCCTTACCATTTCTCTACTCCCCTACACCTCCCACTCAACTTGCTCTTACTTGGAGTAGGAACTCAGCGCTCCACCTCCACCACCTGCGGAGCCACTGTAGGCTTGTTCCACTTGGTCCATTCCCACCAATCAAATCTCCAAGACCCCCTTTTGTGTATGTTAACGTATATTGTAGGTCCTGAAGGACAAAGGACCCCATGGTGGTTGTTTTTGTGTCCATTCGAGGCACCTGGAGCTGCCTATTTTCCTTGACCTCGCTAGACTCTCTCACAGTTGTAGTGCACCTCCCTTAGGTGCCACCTGGTATGGAGGAGATCTTGATCCATTTTCCCCTCTACCAGTGCCCTCCCGACAGTCGGAGGCGTGAAGGAGGATCGACCCAAGCTCGTTCTTGGTGAGTTCTTCTTAATCCCCTGACCGTTGTTGGATCTTCGAGACGCCCATGTTTGCACGTGGGTTGTCCGATGCGATTCGCCTCTGCCACCACATCAAAAGCTAGGATCTAATTATAGCCATCCACTGCGTACCGGCATCGGTGCGAGCACGATAAGTGGCATAAGTAATTGATCCAGACCGTCCCCTCCCACCTACTTTAGGTATTTTGCATTATTAACCCATAGCATTTTGTATTTATTATTTGGCACTTAAACTTTCATCTGTATCTTTAATTATTTTTGTAATATTTACAATAAGCCCCTAAACTTTTTATAATTAATATTACATCCACGCCACGTCTCCTCATGTGACACCCACATGAGATGGCAATTTGCAGGAGTACCCTTGGGCTTTGTTGTATATCTATTTGGCCTAGAAACATTTTAATTATATTATATAATTTTTAAAAAGTTACACAGAGGCCCTAGTTGTTTTTTTATTTATAGAAATGTCTTTGTAAGTATAGTAGTTTCTCTTTGTTTCCTCTATTTGTTCAAAATATAAATTGTGCTCGAAACAAATCCCAAAAAATTGTTATACACTCCAGCTTACAACACTTTCATGCCGTAAATTTATTTTTGCAAATTAGAATCTTTTGCAATTTTTATAAAAATAAAAAAGAACACTAAAAATACTTGTCTACAATAGAAATTACTAAAAAAATATAAAAACATTTTAAAAAAATCCCATAAATCTTATTTTGTTTATTTATGTATTGATATCCAGAAATTGAAAAACCTAAAAAAAGAAAATACCTAAAATTTAAAAAGACCCACAAACCTTGATAAATATAAAATTCTTAAAAATTCCAAAAAATTATGTTTCTATTTTGCAATTTTCTCTAAGTTATTAAATTTGTATTAAAATTAATTTGGAGAAATTTTGATACTATTGGGTATTTTCATCTCCATTTTAATTTTGGTCTATTATTTTATACTCGTTTTAGTGTATTTTTTACTTTTAAAATATATAAAATTAGTAAAATTAACTACAAAATCACACAAGTATTAAAACAATCATTTAAAAACCCCAAATATTTAATTATCTCTTTATTTGGTTATTTTCCTTGCATTTATATCTATATTATCTATTATTATTATTATTATTATAACCTATATAAAGCTACATTACTTATATAAAAAATAAAATATAAAATATAAAAAGAAATTACAAAAATATAAAAGAAAAAAATAAAAACCCACACAGAAAAATAGACAAAGAACTCACAATCACATTTTTTGCTTAATTGCCCGATCTATCTAGTTTGTCCCTGAGTTCGACACTCTACATACTAGCACACTATACACATCTATTGTAAAGTTATATTAATTTTAACTACACAAATTTATTTGCTTTACTATATACTTATTGTGGGTTAATTATTGTTTGAATCAGTGTTTGTCTAAGGACGCTTCGATGACTATTGATCCGCCTTATGGATTGACAAGACCGAGGCAAAATCCCGTTCAACAATACAAAATAATGATATATGTGTAATGATGAACAGAGAAGAATATACAAGTGGGATTAATTTTTATTTTATTTTCTACAAAAGGCCTTATATCCCCCTACTTTATTCCTTGTCGATTAGGTCAAGTCTTGACCTTCTCTCAAGGCCAGTGTCAACATGTATTTATTGCATTCATACTGTCTTCATTTTTCTTCATTTTCTATTATTTCTTTATTTATTTATTTTAGATTAAAAACCATGATATTTATACAATATTTACAGAAGAATGAAGAATTATAGAAATATATTTTTAATAATATTTATAGGTTTTCAAGGATAGATTTTAAGCTAAATAAATGAATAAAGAAGATGAAATGCATGTTCATTATCGCCCTATACTTTACCTTTTGCTAGTCCCTTAGAAAAAACTTATTAGAAGAATAAGTGGCTAAAAAGAAAAAAAAGGAAAATAAAGAACTTTGAATAATTTTGAATTTTAAACCATTCTTCACAAAATCAATGTACGGAGCTCGATTAGACCTTTGGATTATTATTTTGGTGGATCCTTATTGGGAAGTGGAGAAAAACATAACTGACTCTAAGTTCTACAAGACGCTTATTTAGGTCTCCTCAAAAGTCAGGTCAGAACAAGTCCTCTTACACAAATTCTGATGACTATAAATCTTACTTGTATCGTGTATGTGAAATATATCCCTCCACATCAGAAAAGGCAAAGACTAGCCTTCTCATAGCAAGGTAGCCCTAATTCCCCAGTCTAGCTACTCTTTCTTCTAGGAGCAATGTATTTCCTTATAAGTTCAAGTACGTATTGTGTCTACAATCGAATGGGAGAAGTAGAAGAATAAGAAGAGAACTAGAGTGTCGCCAGTATAGCCACATCTTCTTGTGAAGCCAGCCGATGTAGCCAAGAATCCACTAAGATCTACAATCTCTCTGAAGCAGGTCCAATGTGGTCAAATATATACATGAATAATGATTTTTTATTTGAAAACATATTTTCTTCTATTTGGTTGAAAGAATTGTTGCACTACATAGATCTTATTGTGCCCCTACTACTATAGAATCTTTCTTTCTGCACATGTTTTGGGGTCTTAGAAAAATTGTGCTAGTAGACCATCCTTCATCCGAAGCTTTATTTCAGCCCACATCACATGTCTTTAGATGTCCATGCCACTAAACTTGGTTGAGGCACACTAACCACTCAATGTGACTGTGTACGTTTCCATTAGCATGCATACCTTGCTAGAGGATTCTAAACCTCACCACCAAATCAATGAAGAGCTACATGTAAAGTGCTTGTCCAATTTAGGTCATTGTCTAAAAGAACCATGCGTGTGTACATAATATTCTACTTAAACCAATCAAGATGGAATGTAAACATAGTTTTGTGGACTCAAAGAATGAGGTCGCTATGACCTGGAAATCTCAACTCCAGTTCCGATAAGGATCCTCTAAAATTTAGTGGATTAAGGTCTTAACCAAGCTCAATTCTTCATTTTTATTCCACACTAGTTCAATCATCAATTTAATTCAGAAAAATGCAAATGCAAATTCATTAATTATATACAAAGCATTTTTTTCATAGAAAAGAAAAGAAATAAAAAGAAAAGAAGAAATAATTTTTTTGAAAGTTTTTTCAGAGTGTTTTGTATTTTTGTATGTATTTTAACTTTTCTATTTTATAGAGTTTTTAATAAAGACAATTATACACAATTACGAGAATTTTACAAGGATTTGATACAAATTTACAAAGAATTTTATAAAATCATATATACAAGTTTTATACACACTATATATAAAATTTTTAAAAATGAATATTTACAAGTTTTACGTACAAATTTTACAATATGGATTTTATATCCAAAAGAATTTTATTTACAATTTTTAATAAAGAATTTTATATACAACTTTATACATGAATTTTATACAAATCTTCTATTACAGTAGTTTTATGCACAAAAGAACTTTATTCACATATTTATAAGATGATCACAAGTTTCAATTTACAAACATTTTTACAACTACTATATATACACAATATGTGCAAACAAGTTATTTGTATAGAAGGTGACAAAATAATTTACAAACAATTTTACAATATTTTACAAACATTTACTAAATATTTTACAAAATAATGTACAAACTTTACGAAAACATTGTACAAATATTTTACAAAAGTTTTCAAAACAAGATTAAAAATTTTACAAATCAATTTACAAAGGTTTTATTTACAAATATTTTACAAACATGTTTTCCACAAACATAATTTTGATACAAAATAATTTACAAAAATTTTACAAACAAAATAATTTTACAAACATTTTTTCTCAAATTTAATTACAATGATTTTTACAACAATTTTACAAAGAATTTCTAAAACAATTTTACAAAGCATTTGTACAAACTATTTACAAATATTATACAAAACTATTTACAAAAAGAATTTTTACAAACATTTCACAAAACATTTTTATTCTAGTTTTATTATCCATATTATTAGACACATAAAAGTACGAGTTATGGATGAAGTATATATATAAAAATTACGACACTCCACACACTTATCTCGAACTATGTCCCCATAGTGACCAAGAAGAGACAAAGGAAGACATAACTCATCATAAGTATAGGAAAGTGAAATGAATCTATACAACAACGACTCAAAGAATAAAGAATAAAAAGAATAGAAGTCGGTGATCCCACCTATACGAAGGATCAAATAATCCTAAGTTTAGAGACTATAACAACGAGGAAGACCGAGGAAAAGAATGTACAAAGTCAACAACTCGACTTATCCTCCCCTATACTTACGGTAAATGATCCCTAAATATAGAAAATGAATATCAACAATTTGATGGACAAGCGAGGGAACATAAGAAACAAAAAGATAAAAGAAAATAAAAATAAAATGTAAGAAAAAATGAAAGGCATCACTCCCTCTACACTTAGGGTAAAAGATCCCTTATTACAAGCAAAAACATGAGTGATGAAACAAAATGAAAAGAACAACTCAAGGCATTCACCTCCCCAATACTTTGGATAGATTACATCCTAAGTATAGCACATACACACACATGATAATGAGGTGAATGATAAAAACAAAAGAAGACAGAATAAAAAGAAACAGTATGTATAAATGGTGAAAAGAATATACATTGCTCAGGAAGGAAGAAGCTTGACCTTTTTTTTTGCATCTACTGAGTTCTATAGTCAATGAGGTATATATCCACATTGGGGTCATCCTCAGATGTATCCATGTCTGAATCCTCAGACCAACTTATCAAAGTCGATGTCATCAAAGTACTCAATAGATTAAAACGATCAGGCACATATATAGAATGTGGAAGTGAATCATCATTGCCCTCAAGAAACTCATGTCAATATACCATCATCAACTCATCAACTAAATCTGGCATTTCGGGGTCATCATCATCATCAACAATACTCACATGCTCAACGTATGAACTACATAATATTATGTTTTCCAAATCTTCCGAGTGAGAAAGGAACTCTTGGACGAATATATCATTTAAAGATAATGGCTTTTGTCTTATCTCAACAATATATTCACAGTACTCTGTATCTGATGACTCAGGGACTCTCACATCTGATGCGACTTTGGCTTTCGACTTAGAGATCGTCTCAACAACTACACTTTCACTATGAGAGAGAGAAAAGTGATCATCCCCACCCCACAATCAATGACCTCTCCTCTTATACGTAGAAAGGGTCGTCGAAGAATAATTGGGGTATGACGTAATGGTACTGTAGGCTCCATATCATTGACAACAAAGTCAACGGGTAAGCTCATGCAATGTAGCGTCACAATAATGTTATCTAGTATGCCTTTTGGCCTATTGACCAATCAGTCTACAAACTGAAGTATCATCTTGCTCTTCCTAAGAGGTCCAAGCTATAGATGAACCATTGTCCATAAGGGTATGATCAAACTTGAGAACTAAAATGTGGCATCTAACAATAAGTGATCCCTTATAAGTGCTCCCTTATCTCTCATTTTGTTCGGGAGTTGTTGGTGTATTTCATTGGTTGTAGCCATGGTAACAATGTGATATTCTATCATGCTACCTCCTCTCTTCTTAGAGGAACACTTAGATGCATATGCTTCTTTCATCCCTTTTTTAACGATGGTCATATATTCCATGGTTTTTAAGAGTGGCATCTCAAGTAGGATATTCTATAGAATCTCTACCACTTTAGAATTAGATAAGGTTGTTTTTAGTTTTTGAGTTTTTCTTTTATTCAATGCAGATGGAATGGAACAGAATCAGGTAAAACATTAAACTTCTCATTTCTCTTTTTAATCTCAGAATCAACATGTACAAAGGATGATTAGAATTAGTCAATATCATCCAATACATGAGTAGAAATAGAAATAAAAGGGAAAACAGAATGGGCTGCTCGGTTTGTTGGTGCTGAAGAAGACTCCACGATGGGTATGTTATCCTTTATAGATGACTTGACAATATGTCTTTCTTTATTATCTTTTCTTATTTTCATTATGTGGAGGTGATGGCGGTGGTGGAGAAAATAAAAATGATCCTCCATGATCTGCAGCACTGGACCACTGCTCAACTGGTGAAGAAACTGAAGTAAGCGATGAAGCTCTCTCAGTGGGTCTCTGTCCCAATCCCACTAATGCTCGTGATTGCACTCTCCTACAGCTTCTACGAGAAATGGTGTCAGATAAACATGTAAAATCAAAGGCCATCCTTGTTTGGGAAGTGGATGGATCAAGATATACATTCTCCTGATTACGACGAAGAAAATTGGGCTTGGTTGTCTTCAAATCATCTAGCTTTTAAGTCAAATAAATCATGTTCCTCATCATTATAGCTAGTTGATCAAGTGTTGGGTTCTCCAAAAGGCGTCTCAGGATGCTCAACAAGTAAATATGGTTGAGTCTGGTAACGTGGAGCCTGGTACCCAGAAGATGGTTGCTGCTGATATGTGTAAGAAGGAGGATGATGCGAATAATACTACCTAGAATATGCATGTTGTTGCGTGTAATAAGGATGGTAAGAATGTATAGGCTGCATCAGATACTGATATCCATGTTTCCAAGAATGGAACTGAGGTGGAGATTAATACTAGTGAGGCTCTGAAGAACGTTTGTGCTGGGGTTGTGGTTTGCCTCCTTGAAGATGGTGAATGGACCACTAACTTGATTACAAACACAACTGACCCTGTCCAGATGGACTAGGTTGGCTGCGCTCTTGCTCAAACCAAATGCCATTCACCTCCTTTATATGAGGTGGAGGTGGACATTTCTACTTAGGAAAATACTCGTACTCCGGATAATACGGCACAATACACGACGGAGTAGACTGTTGTTGGACTTGATTCGATGCTTGCAAGTAGTAAACAAGTTGGACGGTAGAATAAGGAACTCTGGTACTTTGTTGGGATGAAATAGTGGAAGAAGTGGCCTACTCCACTGCATGATCATCGGCTACTACACTTTGGCTATAGTATGAGCCGAAGATACTAATAAGAAGCTCCAAATGATGGGTGATCTCATCCAGCTTATCCAGTTGCTTCGTCCTCTGTTGGATCACTTATAATCTATCCAGTTCTTGTGATCCCTTTTTGATAATATTTCCATTTAATAAGTGGTTTCAAATAATTGTCAGATCAACACTATACACCCTATCCATATAATGAGATGTCTTCCTGTTGATGGCCTTGTGGGGTGTTGAAGAAGAAGAAGATGTTGGATGCTTCTGGAAAACTCATGAAGAAGATAAGGTTGGTGAACTCTCTACCATCTCCTCAAATATCTAATAAAGCACATCCTCGTCCTTATTGAAATGTGCCCACCACAAGCGGTGTCTACTAATATGTGGTTTTCTATGCTCAAACCCCCAAAGAAATTCTGCACTACGCTCGTCTTTGGTATATCATGATAGGAGCATTTATCCATCAAATCATAGAATCTTTCCCATGCCTCGTAAATAGGCTAATGGCTCATGAATAGGCTAATAGGACAATTGAGAGAATTTGTTTATCAAATAAGGCGTCCAAACTGATAGGACTTGTTAATAAAGGCAGATCTCAACTCATCCCCAAATGTGACAACCATTCCCAAATGATTGATCCAATATAAGGCCTTGTCCATCAGAATGAACATGATGATTGTCATCATCACTACTTCTAATGCGATGTTAGGGTATTGGATAGTGCTACATATGCGATAAAACTGCTTGAGGTGAATATATGGCTCCTCGAGAATGTGTCCATGAAATATTGGGAGTAAAGGAAGAATAGTGGGATTTAGCTGGAAATGCCCATAAACTGTAGGTATGTGAATCAATGTCATGGCATGTTCTGCGCCTAGTTTATAGATATCTCTCAGTGTCGGCTTCGGCTCTAGTCTAGGCTTCTCTGGATTAACTCCCCCATTCCCACCTCCTCTCATCTATCCATCCTCCTCTCTCCTCTCTCCTCTCTCCTCTATCATTCCTCAGATCTAATATCATGTCATGAAGTCCTTCCGAGATGTAGTCCCGCTCAGTAAACTGTTCCTAAATGGCATGAATGGATGTAACATTATGGAATTGATCTCATGCTTCTCAGTAACGAGGCCCTTTCCCTTTAGTGATGTCATCGAGTCCTCTGAAACAGTCTCGATCTTTGTAAAAATGCCAGGCACTCGATCAATCCTCAGAAAATCTAAAGTCTCAATGATAGTTTGAGATTAAGGTCGATCTCAAACAAGGGATATATTTGAAAAAGAATAGGTAATGTGAAGTAAAAAGTGAATTCCGTAAGAAATTTATCCCGAAAAGGTGAAAATGAATGAACTAGAGTGTATAAAGATAATCTCACAAAGTCCAAGCACAAAATAAGCGTACCTCTTCGGTAAGCGGCTTATCGGAATTGGGCGGTCTGGTTGCATATGAGCATTTATTGTCAGTAAGTATGCTTCTGCATGTCTTCCTTGGGGGTGACCTTCAATCCAACATCTTCGATGTCAAGAAGCAATATGTGAGAACACGAAGCCAAATAAGAAGAAGAGAATGAGAAGAAAGGTGCGAAGTGCACAGAGGGATCTCTACACTAGCGAGGAAACACGATAAAAACCCTCGATTCACCAACTGAACACAAGTGAAGACTATGAAAGTTTGGTTAATTATATGTTTAGTGAATCGAGAATAAATTACTTACTACCTAGCACACATGGTGATGTCATCCTAATGCCCAGTGTACTTCTTTAAACCTCTCCAAATAATGGAACCATCTGCCTGGTTTGTTGCGTTATATTAGGCCCAAAGGAAGATAAGCGACAAAGCACACCAAAATGATTTTCTAAGTTATGAGGCAAGTGCTTGCAGTTGTGACCATACACTGAGGAGTAGCGTACAAGTGCATAGGGCACAAACCGAGGGATTTGGGCGCTATCCTTGAGACAACATCCTCACCCACTTTGTCTGGAGGTAAGTACCTGCAAACAATAAAGGGGGTTACTCTACCCAAAACAATGACGATATGATCGTTACATTTAGTTTTAGGTCAAGTATGATTAGCAATCGCTTTTTTATTTAGTTATCACCTTTTTGGATTTTTAAATAAATTATCCAACGATTTTTCTAATTCATTTATTTCTTATGTGGGAAAAACAAGATAGGAGATTGGAAAAACGGATATGATGGAAATCAATAATGCATGCAAGAGATTGAAGATGCGTACCTTACACCAGTAGTCAACAGGAAAAATGATTATCACATAAAATTAAAAGTACAAAATAAACTAACCTAAATGATGCTAGAGAAACATCTTAGTAGTAGCTTCTATTAACAGGCAAGAGCAAGATTATTTGACTAAATCCAATACTACGCTCTACACTATGGGAACATATATTCCTATTTAAGGGCTTTGGACCTAATCGGTTACCTGGCTCATCCAGTAAAATATAACCTAATATTAAGGGCCCAAGCATAAGAAAATCACGAGAAAATAAATAAAATTAGTAGGCAAGAAAATAAAAATCGATGAGGTCCCCCAAGTGTGTCGGCACTTGGTGAAACAGACCCCACAATCCAATCCACGAAGTATCTATTGTCCAAATAAAAATATAAAAAGGCAAGTGCATAAAAATTATTACAAACTATTAAAA
Source organism: Ottelia alismoides (assembly GCA_037367405.1). Lineage (NCBI taxonomy): Eukaryota > Viridiplantae > Streptophyta > Magnoliopsida > Alismatales > Hydrocharitaceae > Ottelia > Ottelia alismoides. The sequence continues at coordinate 230,977 of JAZKJV010006486.1, forward strand.
GAATTAAATAAAATGCTCAAATGAAATAAAAAATATATATGCAAAAACTACTATAAGAATCCTCCAAATCTTCTGCTCCTTTCCTACACTCTCATGTTGCTTGATGAAGAAATGAGCCGCCTCCACTTTGCTTGGGTGTACTGGTGCTCCTAAGAATACCACCCTCACTCGACGTGCCCTCACAGGAAAGAGAGAAACAAAAAATATGTCAGATCGTAATTATGAAAAATAATAAGAAAATAAAATGGACTAGAAAAAAACAAATGACCCTGAAAATAATGTTTATATGGCTCAAAATGAGAAGAGAGAGAGAAAGTAATCTCAGATAAATATCCCGATCTTGGGGGGCTTTCAGTATCTGAAAAATCAGATCATGCAACTGTTGTATAATCCCCCATAACACGCAGTACTCAATCTGAGTGCTCACTCCTCAACACTAAGCAAATCCTCAAAGATGTATAAACATAAATAAATTTTGTAAAAATAAAATGAGGTATAAGGAAACGGAAATATCTACAAACACCAAGAGTAAAGACAAAGAAACATAACTACTCTCGTCGCACCTCCCCAACAACGATGCCATTTGTTGAGATGTAAGTTTTCAAGTTTTTAAATTTTTAATGCATATATTCACAAGGTTAACAATCATTACAATCCATCGAAACTATAAAACAAAAATTATTTTTAATTATTCAAATATCAAGTAAATAAACAAAGGAATGTAATACAGAGAAAATATTGTTATTTATTTATCTGCAAAGCATACAAGATCAAACTCAAGGAGGATACAAAATCCCAAGGTTATTTAAATCAAGAAAGAAATCAACTAAATAAAATGATTATTTTTATGCAAATTCTTGGTCTTTTTCAGATTTTATCTTTTTTAAATTTTATGAATTATAATTTTTTTTACTTTCTAATGATTTCTAATTTTTCAAATTTTAATATTTTTATCTTTTAAAAAAAGTGTAGAATATAAATAAAATGAAGAAACGAGGTCTTTTTGGTTTCTTCAAATAGAGGAAAAATAACTAGAAAAATAAAGTATAAATATTTTTATTTTTTTGTTAATTTTCTACTATTTTGCGAAATTTTGACATTTTTTAAATTTTCTAAGATTTTTAAAAAATTAAAATAAGGGAAATAAGAAAACAGAAAACCATGCAAATATTTATGTGATTTTGAAATAGAAAACACAGTCAAAAATATGTATGATATATACAGAAACAAATATGTTTTTTTTTTATTTCCAAAAACTATTTTATGATTTTCATTATTTTCAGTGATTTTATGATTTTTTTATTGTTTTTTTGTTTTGATATTTTTATTTTATGAGGAGTTTCAAAGTGAGATTTGTGCATAAATATAAAAAATAAAAACAAAGAACCGCAACTTCTGTAGAATTTATCAAGAAATTTTTAAAACTGTTATTAAATAATTTTAAAAAAGGAAAATAAGATGTGTTTTTGAATTAATAAAAATACTAAAACAAAATAAAATTCAAAACAAAAATTGCTTTTAATAAAATGTATTAGTAGGAATTAATAGTAATTATTTCTGATTTAAGGAAGATGATTAATAAATTAACGCTATTGATCAAACTATTTATTTATCTGCTTTACTGGGACCAAAATGCAAAGAAAGTTATTTGCTGGGCTAAATCAATAACAACATACAAAAATAAGGGCAGAATATCAAATTTTCTACTGAAAGCATGTGCCAATGTATGTCAGTCGCTATGACACAAACTTTTATGTGATTTTTTTAAGTCTAAGGGTAAATGCTAACAGAAAAAGCACGAGGTATATATTTCAATTTTACCACAATGTCATGTGCTGAGCATGTTTATATAATTAGAGAAGGACTAAACTATAATTAAAATAAAGACTATGGGAGAATATTCAAACTTTTCAGGCAACAATATAGTGGCGCATGTCCACAACTGACTGATATACAAATAAAAGAAATTACAAGGGCTTCAGTGCAAGTATTCACCAGTCACTGTGATTCGCATGTGGATCACAACATCCATAGCTATGAGCAGTGCTGGAAGAACATGTACGAAGGGAGGTACCGGCAAATTTCAAATGGGCGTAGGTCGACCAATTTAGATTGTGAGCTCCTCCTTAAGATCTGAATAGGTACATGCAGTGCTCCTCCATCTACTAGATGTGGTCTAAAGGGTCGACGATGCTCGAGTCATGGATCTGGAGTTTAGAAGCTTTGAAGGTGAAATACGACTCCAGATATGTTATCTCCTGCTTTCGCCATGGCCAACACCTACATATGAATTATTCTTGCTTGGAGAAGGACTCCGACCACGTTATTAGCTGCAAAAAGACAAAGGAATGGAGGTAGATGGTGTCTCTAGCGAGCATGATCAGGGAGGAGACTGTGGTCAAGATATGGAAAGATCCGGGGCTATCAGATATGGGAAGAAGGTTGGAGATGGTCGTGGGAGAAAAAGTGATGGAATAATCGAATTTGGAAAAGGATGAATGTGAAGCTCCGATCTAGCATATCAGAGTTGGGGAGAAGATTATCTAATCTAAGCTATAAACTAAATTTAAATAAGAAATTGAAAGTAAAATTGAAGAAAAACTACCTAGGATTACCTATGGTGAAGTGAAAAGGATAGTATCATCGATTCACGACGCCAGGTAAAGGAGCATCGGGTATCACAACGGAGCTCGGGCAACATGCATGGATCGCATCCTCTAGGGGATTCCTCGCTCACCCTATCGTAGAGGATCCTCGCTGTAACCTATTCCCTCTCCAGAACTCGATCATAGGAGAAAAACCTTCAGGAAAATGGATCAGGATCAAAGAGTGGATGGGTGGAGGTTTTTATAGCCGGTGACAAGTAGTGATTTTCGAATGATCGGCGTATGTGAATTAAGGCTGCAATTGTAAAATTATTAAGAGGAAGGATATAATAGATAGGAGGGAAACAAAATCAGTGAAGAAATCAGGTCGATTTGATGCCCAGTTCATTAAGGAAAAATAAGAGAAGAACGATCGACGACCATTTATTTAGGTAGATCGAGTGGAAGGGGAGGCTAACACGGGTCTATTGAACTGGGTTCGCCAATGAGAAGTATGCTAGCTAAAGGAAAGGCCGTTGAAGGTAAAATACTAATACAAACATGTAAAAAAATTAAAAATTAATTTAAACTAATAAATGAATTTAGATAAATAAATTGTAGAAATAGAAAATAACAAAAAATAAGTAATCTTAATGATGTTGATTTTTAATAAATTTAATAAATTAAATAAACAGGTTATAATAAATATTAACCTTTATTTATAAGTAATTTTACATATATATATATATACCACCTTGATTTTTAACAAAATATTTTTACAGCTAATTATATAACTTAATTATTTTTATTTATTTCACAATAATTTTTTAGAATTAAATCTATTTTTAATTTATTTTTATGAGATAATTATTAGGTTAAGTAAGTGTGTATAAATATAATATATGCATAGCGGTACATGTACAATATATACAACAATTTATTTTTATGAATTTTGAATTTATAATTTTTACTTGTATTTTTGTTGACTAAAATATATTATATACAATTATTTTAAAATACAATATGAACAACTGCTTGCATACAATAAATAAAAATAATATTTTCACACCATGTATAATACAAGCATATACAACACACTCCAAAAAGCCACGTTATACATCTTAACTCCAATTTTAATGAAACCACATTCATTTTGAAGCTTATTTTATTTAGAGTACAAGAAAAGTTAGTTTTCTTTATTTTGTAATTTTATTGAGAAGATATGCATGTGACAAGCTTAGCATTTTGACTTTTTCAATGTGTTTATTTTCACAATTTAAATGAATCTTCTTGCAATTATTTTTAGTGTTTAAAACTTTTTTATGTACAATTGCCAAGAAGAAAACATTTTTGTTTGAGATGGATTGACTGATAAATAAAACATGGTGAAGATATACATACAAAATAATGATATATGTGCAATGATAAATAGTGATGAATAAACTAGTGTAATTAATTTTTCTTTTATTTTTCTACAAAAGACATTATCTTCCCCTACTTTATTCCTTGTCAATCAGGTCAGGTCTTAATCTTCTCTCACGGTCAGAGTTAACATGTATTTATTGCATATATACAATCTTCATTTTCCTTTATTTTCCTTTATTTATTTATTCTAGGTTAAAAAGCATGATATTTATAAAATATATACAAAAGAGAAAATAATATAAAAACGTAGATTTATTAATATTTGCAAGTGTTTAAGGAGGGATTTTATGCTAAATAAATGAATAAAGATGATGAAATGCAGATTCATTACCTCCCTTCTCCACCACCACCTCTTTTCGCATCGTCTTGAGCAACGTACTTCCCCTACCATGGTGCCTTCAGTTGTGCGCCACCCTTTTGCGCCTCCACGAGCAGCACATCACTCCTTCTGCACCAGCTCATGATGCACGCATTGCCTCCCAACACTGTCTAGCGGCACATGCAACACTAGCCAACAACACTTGCTCCCCTTGTGACGGTGTTGCCAAGTGCCTTGGGCATCACATCCGCTCCCAATCCCATGCAACCCGTCAAGCCATTTACAACTCCTCGTGGTGCTCCTTCTACTTGATATTAGCACAAACCGTGTTAGATTTGGTCAGTTAGTTCTCATACGTCTCTCCTAGAGCATACCTATGGATAATGGGAAAGGTTGTGTTCTGAGTATGCACAAACAACATGTCCATTATGTGATTTCCGTAGATAAAATCATATTGTTCTACCTACCCAATTGTATCCTTCCCAATCTCCTTTGTTTATCCTGACATAGAACAAGTCCGATATATCCTCCTATGGATCCTTCAAAGGTCTCGTGCCCATCATCATGATGGATGGGACCATATATGAACTGTAGGCTATGTAGCTCTTGAGTATCATGGAGTGCAACAACGAAATATATCTTGACACAACCTGAGGTAGCCGATAAGACTAGGGTGAACACTTCATGGAAAGGAGATAATGCATGGATGTTTCTGCAGCTCTCTAGTACCCTAACCACAAAAATAGCCAACAATATTCTAGACCAACCTACTTCCAAAGCAAAGTCAGATATTCTTGGCGCCACATATTATCAGGAAAAGAATGAAACAAAGATCCTTCAACTTTAGTATGTCATTTTCATAGCAAAGAAATATGGTCACCCTATCCATGCATTCTACTCATGGTTGACACACACATTCGAGAATCTTCATAACTTTGTGTTTTTGAATTTGAGTATTGAGTAGTAAATGGCATAGGAGAATTGCTATGATGGTAGGAGTGTTTATTGTAGTTTATGATTCCTAGTACGATGCTGCCCACAGTCAGCTCCTCACCAACACCACTACACCTCTTGTAAAGGAGGATATTATAGAATGAGTAGAATCATGATGCTCCTTGTAGCTACTACTCATATGTCCTCTACTATGATCGTATCTCCTGGTGGAGGATTTTCTACTTGGTTCAGAGGACATGATATTTGTGGCAAAGGAGGTGTGCATCCTCTCTCATAGTTCACATACTACAAGGGGTAGTTAACTCTGAGGATACAAGCTATCAGAAGCATGGTTGCACTGCATTTGCTCATTTTATTGAGCAGCTAAAGCATACTACTACTTCTGCTGAGCAGTAGTACAATGATCTCAGCTCCCATATGTGGGAGATTATGCCTCCTTTCACTGGTTCTACTAGTGCTCCTTCGACCTCATATGATGTGGTTGTGAAGCTCCTAGGACCATGATACTCAGAAACCCTTCCTTGTGCATGTCAGATTCACATTCAAAATATAAAATGCAACAAGGAGAATTAGCAAAGTAGGGAAAACGTAAACAATGCATTCTTTTTCAATTATCTATTCACAAAATATTAGAATTATGAACCTGAAAAATATACATATAACCATGAGATTAGATCAGAGTATAATAAAAATACATGTATCATAATCTGTCTCTTAAAGTAGAACATCCCATCTGGTGCAAAAACCATAGTAAATCTCCACGTGCACCTTACCGCTACTGTTCCACTATCTCATTAACATATGTTGGGACCACAAAAGGTACACTATAAGAAATTGATCAATATGGTTATAGCACTAACCGTTTATGTAAAAGAAAATAACATGTTTCACAAGTACTTTCCAGTATATACATGCTTCCAAAACAAGCAACTACTACAAGGCTATTAGAGTATGTAATCGATGGGTACCTTACTTTTTTGTTTAGTCCCACATCATTTATAATGGAACTCTAGTCTGTACTGCAAGTACATATTAAGAGATTCATGATAATGTATATGGCCCTGCGAGGTCTTCTCCCATGGTTCGATCTTGTTCCTCACATAGTAGGGTTCTACATTATAAATTCAGAGTGTACTATATTTTTATGTACGTTGATTATCGATTAGGGGTTAAGTATTATTTATTTCAATGTGGTACCAGAGCAAGTTGATTTCCATATATTTAATTATATTTTCTCAAGTTAAATTATAATATTGATTATATACATGTTCAAGAAAATTCTATGTTTCATGTAACCCTAATTCTGTGAAATTTGAAAGCATCTTGTTTAAGTTTTGAAGAACTATCATCACCTAGTTCAAAGAAAATCCGTGGTTTCTAGAAACCCAATTTTGTGTGATTTCCATTAACATGCCCAACATGTCCAGCGGTATTGGTCTTCTTCCCGATCAAATGTCTCAAAAACCCTAGTTACCACCAATGAGGAATCACTGCATCTCTACCTGTAGAAGTCACCCACTCCCTGCACAACCATCTTTCTCCTAGTGTACATCAGTGACACCACCTCCAGGTTGCTTCATGAGGCGGTAGTGTCATTAGGTAGCTGCATAATCCCCCACGTTCTAGCATGCAATTAGGGGAGTGGGGGTGTGTTTCTCCTCGAACCCATGGCAACAACCCTATGATGGTGTTGCGACCTCCAAACACACCTCTCTGCTAAAAAAACATGAAGAACCTACACGCCTCAAGCCCTCCTCCCACTAGTGAGCTCTCTCTCTAGGCGACTCCTACTCTCTCACGAGAGGATGCATAGGCAATTCCCCAACACGACTCTACGCTCTTGTCGGGACCAACTCCTGACTCGAGTTTGGCTCACCATCTCCAAGAACAATCACGTGTCGCTATGTTTCCTATTATTCAAGAACCATCAAGCGGTGATGGGGATTCCTCTTACATTCCTTACGTAGATGGATGTGGCAATGAGATGCCATCTTGAACCTAGTACCTGTGAAAGAAAGTTGGTTGAATACCCCTTCATCCTTTATATTAAATAGAAGAAATAAACGAAAAATGAGAGGGTGAGAAATGGGTTGTAAAAAAGGGGGGAAAGGCTTTTCTTTTGGGGCTCATAGGTAGGCTATTATTTTATTAAAAAAGAGATAGTACAGATACTTTTGGGCCCAAAAAACTTGGGATGTGACTAAAAAAGACAAGCAAGAAATGGCTTGATTGAGAAAAAAATGTAAAAGACAGATAAAAAATCTATGAAAAAAATGCAAGTTATTTGTTGGTTCTCCCAACTTGATGATACATGTTCATATTATAACAAGTATGGGAGAAAGGGGAGTAAGAACATACCACATTCTTCTACTTGATATGTATCAGCTAGATTTCTATCATATCCATCATCTTCTACTCATGTCTCCGAAAGATGGATCTCATCTCCAAGGTCCCTATATAAGATAACCAACTCTAGGTCCCCATAAGATATAGGAGACGCCATTCTCAGGGTTCACGTATGGGAGTGGCCCAACTCCCAAGATTTGTGTATAAGAGATGACCACTCTGTTTTTGGTGTTCAAGAATAACAACTCCAAATAGACTTCTACTACTAGGGATCATCACAGACTTCCATTGCCCCTCCACAACATGAAGATTGACTCTCCATGTTGTTGTTGCATACCAACCATATTCCCGAACATCCTCTATTATGCACAGGTCTCCTCATAATGTGACTCCTCTTCTACGCACAAGTTTCCTCCCAGTATGACTATTCTCTAAGCCGGTCTTCTCCATTGCAGTGACTCTACTCTAGACACGACCTAGTCTTTGAATTCCCATTCGTAAACAAGTCTTCTCCCAACATCAACTACTCCTAGCATGTCTCCTCCTGTCTCTTAGGAGATGCATTGGATTAAGATGCATTGTGATTATTTTCTTCTGTTGCAAGCCATAGCTTTCTCAGCTCTAGCTTTAGGGTGAGTGCTAGATTGTGTAATAGATGGGTAATTGTATGTCTCTAAGTTACAAATTCCCTTTTCTCATGCTTTATCTTATGCCATCTGTTAGTGGGACTCTCATATATTTATAAGGCTATATAAGAAGCCCCAAAACCATTGCACTTTTTGAGAGATTCATAATAAAGATTCCATCCTTGTGAGGTCTCCTCCCATAGTTTCATCTCGTCCCACAAAGAGTAGGGTTCCATCTAAATTCAAAGTGTTCTATACTTTTATTTTTTTATTATGAGTTCTGCTTCCCAATTATTTACTTAAACAAAGGAAAACTCTACTCCTTGGGACAACTCCAGCACGTGGAATATTTCCATCAATTCAATGTTTAAGTATATGTTTCATCTCACATTGACCAATTCCAATAAATTAGGCTAAACAACCACTCACTCATAAACTATCACGAACTGGCCAAGTTCACTATCCATCAGCAAGGTCCGATAATGGCATAGGGAAAGCGTAGGAGTAGGAACACAAGATCTACGAATGATTCACATCAACATTCAATTATAAGTAGCCAGAAGAACATATACATCTTACGACTACCATTGTTTATTATTATCACCGGATAAAAGAAATCAGTACAAATCTCCTCCTTTGCTAACCACATCCTAGAACTTCCCTCGTAGAGATAATACTATAAGACAAATTAGTATCATCAACACCAAACGTCCTCTTGTATAAAATCTATGTATGAAAGCGAAATCTAAACTACCAGCCACACAACCTGACCTCAAACTTCATCAGATGTCCAGTACTATGTATCACAAAGTCAACACAATCGAGGTCGCAACCATCCACATTTCTACTAGGGGACAAACAATTGCATGCCCATTCCTTATGATCACAAACTCCAACTACCCATGCAAAAAAAACACATCTCTCTGCAAATCGAAGTCCGCGTGAGAAGAACAATCCATGGGACACAACCACAACCAAATCGCAACTGCAGATGTTGGCAACTTATCTAGATTTTTTCCACAAATGTATTACGCTGCTCTCACTCGTGAAGCTCACCATGTGGTACCATTTGTCTTTATTTACAAGCTGCACTCACTTCCCATTATTTTTATCTAATATAAAAAAGAGGCAAAAAAAGACCCAATTAAGAAAAAAAGAGAAAACCAAAGAAAAACTACCAAAATGTGCAAGTTCTATGCTGTTCATGCCAACTTGATGATCTTTGTTCATATTCTAAAAAGTATGCGAGAAAATGTAGTGAGAACATGACACATTCTTCTATTTGAGACTTATATACATGATTTCTATCACGTCGATTATCTTATACTCGTGGTTCCTCCGAAAGCAATTTCATCTCTAGTATCTTATATAAGCAAACTGACTCCAGGTCCGCATAAAATATGGTTGAAGGCACTCTCGGAGTTCACATATAAGAGAGGACCGACTCTCAAGATCTGCATATGAGAGAACCACTTTACTTCTAATGTTCGACATCAACTACTACATATGAACTTCTACTACTTTGGAACATTTCAAACTTATAGTGCCCATTCGCTATATGAAGACTGACTCTTTCGACTACTACTACATACCAACCAAAATCTCAAGCATCCAATACTAAAGACAAGTCTCCTCCTAATGCAACTCTACTCCTACGTATTGGTCTCCTAGTGCGATTGTTCTCCGAGCTAGTCTTCTCCAAGAATGACTCTACTCCTAGCATGTTTTATCCGTCACAACAACTCTACTCTAGTCATGTCGTAGTCATCATAGGCTCGTCCTCGTGTGGATCTTATCCCAACAATGACTACTCAGAGTGGGTCTCCTACGATCTATCTCAGGATGTATTAAGTGATGATGCATTGTGAATATTTTATTTTGTTGCAAGTTGCATCATTTTCAGCTTCAGCTAGAGGGGGAGTGTTGGAGTATGTATGGGATGGATAATTATAGGTCTCCAAGATCTAATTACCCAACTCTCATTTTTAGTCCCACATCATCGATAAGTGAGACTATACATTGTTTGTGAGGCAATATAAGAAGCCCCACACCCCTGTACTTATTGAGAGGTTCATAATGAAGTATTCTCCCATATACGACCTTCTCTTTTAAGGATATGATTTATGGCTTAGTGCATCAAGGAAGCGTAAGGTCACATCACATATGAGCTAGGGTAACTAGTCATACTCGTTGCATTGGGAAGCATGATTTAAAAAAATAGATGAAACCATATGATTTGAGAACACATCTCAAATTGTTTAATAAACAATACAAACAAGTACAATGATTACCTCTTGAAGTGTGTTAGTGAGTGTGTCTCTAAACGAAGACACATCCTGTCTCAAGTCTGATCTAACGAAGGTCTCACTTGCGGTAACGTGGATGAGACGTGAGCTTCTTGTAATCTAGGTTGATGATCCGAGCGAGGAATCCCCTGATTTCATCTCACAAAATCCAATGCCTTAACGAGCAAGAAGCACCAAAGATGAACGAGATCCACGAGTAGTCAATCTGGCAAGACAATGGCATCGGGACAAGTGTGACTCTCTTGGTCAACAATGTGGACGACCATAATGTTGAAATATATAGTGGGCATATGTGAGAAATATGGAGAGAGAGAGAGAGAGATAGAGAGTTTGTGTTTGCACTTCATGTAGTAGAAAAGGTTTTCAATCACAAATACAATGATTTAGATTGATTTGTGCTTTCAATCAATGGTCATGATTTTATTGCAAAAATTTACAACAATAAATAATAAATTTAAAATAAATTAAATTTGTTACAAATAATTTGGAACACATTCAATTTAATTCAAATAAATTTGACATGGAAATAAAGGAAAGAAGGCAAGCCTCCTTCCATCATTAGAGTAAAAGACCATACATGGAGTAGGCCTCCATGGCCGTCTAGCCTACAAAAGGGGAAGGTGGCTCTCTTTTTTCTAATTTGTGAGATCACATATCTCTCCATGATTCCACTTGTGCGGTAACATTTGTTTCATAATTATTCACAAAAATAATTCCAAATTATTTTGTAATAATTTCAATCAAGCCATTGATAAATTGTGAATCATAATCACACATCCAAAATAATATGTAAATTGCATTTACAATTGATTGTCCAATGTGAATCCAATTCACATCAATATTTACTTCATAAATAACAATTACAAATAACTATCTTAAATATATTATAAATTACATTTATAATATATATGATTAATATGGATAGTGATATCCACTTTATTCATATCCTTCATAAATAACTCATATTTAATTATCTTGGATCTCCATTCTCATGTGTCCAAATAACACGAATCAAATACATATTATTTATAATAATTAAATCATATTTAATTATCGATTTTTCTTAATACACAGATATATTTTCAATAATAGTGTTTTTCTTAAACTCTTTCAAGAATAATGCGCTTTCACCATGGATACTTGGAGATAAGGACATGGCGATTGTATATTCCATGTATAGTGACTTGGATGCTGAGATTATATATCAAATCTCGATCTTAGGGACCTCTCAATGATGTCTGATTTAATCAAAGCTGCAAAATTAATATTGTCATTGTGTCCGAATTGTATTCATATCAATATCCAACATTTGGGCTGAGATAAGATTACTTCTCTATTGAGAGGAGTCGCTAAAATCTAAACCTGTTTTATTACTCCCTCGTATGGTAGTGTCATGGTTATATAATATATTATGATCACTTCACCCTGAGTATTCCTAATACCCGTACATCCTGCATACTAGAAGATCTAGAATAAACGAAAAGTTTTCGGGGTCTTATCATTAGGTTTCTCATTTTATCATTTGGGGGTTGGTATCTATCATATGCTTTCCAAAGGTATATATCAGACCTACGTATCGATCATATACTTTCCAAAAAGCATATATCATACCTACAAATTCAGTCAGTCTTCCAAATTAGACGACTATACGCGGAATTTCATACCAATATCTCATGGGTGAGCTCATGCATTCTGGTTCAATAATGAACCAGTATGATCAACCTATCGGTCTACCAAATGTACACACTCGTACATATAGTAATGCATCTGTCTCCAGTCAGAGGATGCGTTCCTATATCATGATAGCATACGACATAGGTCTTGATTATCTCGATCTCGTTAAGTCAACTCTTTGACCTAACTTGTCTAATACCTCTGACCGGTCTGCTACATTCGTGATATAATTTGTACTCGTTGTAATACGGGTACTTAGCGAATCAGTCAGAACTGAATTGATGATCTTCGTGAAGAGGACTCGGCTTAAATTTATATCACGGGCAAGTCCGGGGTTGGACACGGGGAGGCAAAGGAACAACTTTGGGTTAATTAAGAAAACTTAGGTCTAGGTTTTCAATGTGGTTTTTCTTAATTTTTTTATGCAAAAATAAATGCGAATGCCAAAATGAATTGAATTAAGTTAATAAGAAAGTAAACAACTTAGCCAAATTAATTTAGTGTGAAATTAGTCTAATTTAACCAAATTATATTTTTCCAAGAAACTTAATCTAGTGATGAATGCAAAACATATTTTTTTGGAATTTTATGGACTAAAATGCAACAATGAAAAATACAATTTTTTATGGGTTTTATGTAAATTTTCTCATAAACAAAATGCAAAAATCATGAAAATTTCACTGGTAGTACAACATGATATGGTGAGTCTACAATATTTTTTAGAATATTTTGATAAAATATGAATTTTTTATTGAATTTTTAATGAAATCAGAGTGAAAGTGAGTATTTAATTGCTAATAAATCCACAAGGTCAATTCATCCAAAGACCAAATTATCTCAAAAAATATTTTAATAAGCAATCCAATTGAGTATAAATTCATAAAAATGATGTAGTCGATTTAATTGAAAATCATTTACAAAAATCACTCTACAATTTATCTAAGGCACATGAAAACACCAATTAAGATGAAATTTGGAAACTAATTAAGGCATATTTTAAAGCATCATTTATGATTTTTATGGAATTTTTGGAGCAACCATGAGCTAAATATGGCTTTAAGAGCTCAAATTTGGTAAAATATGTCAATTTTTAATAAAATAATTTTAGTTATTTACCCAAAGCTCACAAAAATACAAATAAATAGCCAAATTGTATACAATTAGTTGCTCAACACCATGACATATTTCATTAAATGAAATGATGCAATATGAAGGATTAAATTAATATGCAAACATAGGGTCCTGATTGCAATAGAGGAAATGAAAACTCAGAAACAAAACATGCACAGGGACTAATATGCAAATATCAAAACATACAATAAAAGTAATGTGCTTTTTAACAACCAAAAAATGGAAAATGACCTTCTCTTTCAGTGTTCTTGTAGGTTGGGCGATTAGGGCTCGATGTTTGGGGCAGCGGCGGCAGAGGACGAGGGGGCTTCAGACGGTGGTGCACGGCAATCCGCCATAGGTCGTTCGTGTAGAGAGCAGCCGGTTGATCGACGTTGCAACTTGATGGAGGTCGGAGGTGCGACATGGGGCCGCTAGTGTTGGAGAAGACGGTCGCGCGATGGCGGTTGTGAGAATCGCACGAAGGTGTGGCATGGAGCTGCAGGGAGGCATGGGAGCGTCGACGACGGGCATGGTATTGGGCGGACGAGGGGGTATGGTGGCGCCTCTGATGGGAACGGTGGCAGAGGAAGGCTGGCTGTGGGGCGTTCTAACCCAGGTGGAGGTGGCGTGCGCAGCGCTGGTCGTTCACGACAGCGGCGGATGTGGCGATGGAGGATACGACAGTGCACCAGCTGTGGCCGCGCTGGAGCGGTGCTGGTGGTGGTGCACTATGTCCTTTCCAGATGAAACTGTCTCGCTCTACCTGAAGGAACTTGTCTCCAAATTCCAATGGTGCTTAATCATTTTGCAATCTGCATCTGAAGATGAGTACTCTGTGCTACTCTCTGAGTCGGGTCGTTGACACTTGGTCTGCTTCATCTCAATGTTCACTTCTCCGCCTGGAGAATGGAACTTCATAATTCCCGTACCATAACCAGAAGCTACGCCTGCAGTCCTAAGGAAGGGCCGCCCGAGAATGATATGAGATTCTTTCCAATGATTAGAGGTCTCCATGTCCAAGACTATAAAGTCAACATGATAGTTCTGACCCTTAATTGAGATAACGACGTTCTTCACTTCTCCCTAAGGTGTCTTCACTGAACGATCTACGAATTAAAGTAAAGCTCTGAATTTGTAAAGTAGTCCCAACTCTATTTTCTGGTATAATGCTAAGGGAAGTAAGTTTATTGAAGAACAGTTATCTACGAGTGTGCGTGCAAACACGATGTCATCGATATGACTCTCTACATAGTGAGCACCCATGTCTCTCTTTTTCCTTGGCAATGTCTGATTCTTAAGACAATATGTTGTGGCTACTGACAAGACGTGTGTCTTCACATTTTGGTTCTCTTTCTTCCTGCTAAAACTTGTAGGTGTGCATTTCACCTTAAGGTGTTTCTAAAATGCAGTATGGTTAGCCACATACTCATAAAATGGCACCTTTACAGTAATATTTTCTTTACAAATCCATGCCAAATTGGGGTCATCTTTCTGAATCTTTTTGACGTGCTTTCATGTCGTAAGAGCATGGGGGAAAGGGATTGAAGCTAGGGAAACAGAAGATGAAGAATCTGTATCATAAACTAAAATATCATTCTTTAGAAAAACGTAGATAGAGTTCTTCATACAAGAATCTTTTTGATGCAACATGGAATCCAAATATAGACCATCTACTATAGGTTGTGGAATAGAAGCTGAAGTGGTATCTGCCACAACCGGAGATGCAATTTCCTCCATAGATTCGGAAGTATATCCATGCTGTTGATGCTGCATACATGCTCTCCTTCTCTTCTCGGCTCCCTAAGTAGATATCCTCAAATGGTGCTGATGGGGCTCCGGATTGCCTCTCCTCCTCGTCCTCTGAAGACTCCTCAGGTAGAGCTCCAGACATGCCCCTCCTCATGTCTCTCGCTCGATCAGGTACGGTCACAGTCCTTCCGCTCTTGAGTTATATGTGATTAGCCTCATTACACAAAATAATATCATGTTCAGATCAAGGAGATGTTGAATAGTATACCTGACCAAAGTGCTGTTGAGAACTAGATTAGTTCAGGCTATTGGGCTTAGCATACTTGGTCTGGAATCGAGGTAGAGGGTGTAGTCTGCTCGTCTTGCCTTATGGACGGGAGATTAACATCCACCTGTAAGTCATGAATTTCATTCCTGTAGGATTGGATCTCGTCGAGTATCTACTACTATATGTCCATGGAACCAAACGAATAAGGAAGGGGATAAGACTGGGAAGAAGAATGGGAAGACTGGCCCTGCTAGCCAGGGTAACGCCTTTGCTGCTGCTGGTGCTGGGGTGTCTACTGAAATTGCGGGCTCCGCTAGCCCACCTGATAATGGACCTGTCTTCCATACTGCTCGTATGGTAGTCGCTATTATTGGGGTGGCTGGAATCTAGGACTCTGCTGTGAAAGAGGTTATGTGGAGGTGAATGCGGTGTTCTAAAATGTCGTGGGACGATGGTAGGTCGATCGGTACCTCTTACTTTCCGGCCTGGCAGGGTCTTGAGTATACCATACTCCATTCACCTCCCAAACTGATGGAGGCTCCTCCTAAACTCTCTTCTAATTGAGGTGGTTGCTGGAGAGAGTGGGTGGATGACTGGTCGTGCACCTACGGTTGGGGTTGCCCTGACACCTATTGTTCCTGAACATGGTGAAGTCCGTATATCAGAGTAGTGGGTGCACTCACGATGGGTATCCTTATCTTAGATACCTTCTTAGTAACCTCCTCCATTTATTTTGGAATTTTGGAGATGCACCGGTCTAACTCATCGATCTTCCTATCAATCTTCTTGATTAATTTAAGCATGTCCGCAAGGAGTCCCACGCTAGGGATCACGTCGTGAGAGAGATCGACTACAGCTGATTTTCCCCCTCCAAATAAGAGTGAATTGGGAGAAGACGTATAGGACCTACTGGACATCTTTGAGCGGCTGGTTTCAACCATCTACTCGAATACCTTCCAGACGGTATCCGATCCTCGTGATGTATACTGCCTCCTCAAGCAACGCTTACTAATCCCTGCATCTCAGGGTTTATACCAGTAAAGAACGATTGGATCAAGATGTTTTCATCTAGTCCATGACAGGGACACTTCTGTAGGATGTCCTTGAACCTTTCTCATGCATCACAGAAGGCTTCATGGGGTAATTGACAAAAGCTCGTAATACACGTCCTCATCATGTTAGTCCTACTGAGGGGGTAGAACTTTTATAGAAAATGGTCCTTGAATTGGGCATATGTAGTGATTGTAACTCTAAGATTTTTCACCCAGTATCAGCTTTGCCACCCAAGGCAAATGGAAGAGATGTGAGCCTAATATAATCCTACCTAACATTAGGATGTATAAGGATAGCGCAGACGAGCTCAAAGTCACTTAGGAATGCACATGGCTCCTCAAAGCATTCCCATCAAAGTGTGGTAGCAGGTTCATTGCAGCTTCAACTCAAAATCAATTGCGGGTTCGACCGGACTCAAGTAGTTCCAAATTCTGTATTGTCCGGGATTGTACGCCGCATCCATTGGTGGTTCAACCCCAACATTGAGATGTCCTAACTGAGCTATGAGTAATGCTTGTTGCTGCTTAGATGTAGCTAATCTAGCTAGTAACATTCTCATCGGGTCTTCGGGGAGTTCTTCATCCTCTTCTTTCTTCATTGGAGGCATTTTACTTGTATCTTCTTTTGGGCCTAAATTAGCAATGTTGTCTTGATTAGAATAGGTTTTAGGCATGAAGATATTCTCACCGAGGCAAAGGTCTTCCTCAGTGAGGTGGGAGGATAGAAAGGGAATGGTTTGAGACTAACCATCCCGAGAGTGAGTGATCCTGGGCTCAAGAGGTTCATGAGTCTAGGTTGGCCCAAGTTGCTCTTTGACCTTTGAAGATGTACTTATTGGAGGGTTCAATGTGAGATTCACAAAGTTCGAATAAATATTCCCCCAATTAGTCATATTTGATGTCAAAAGAACCGATTAGAACATGATATTCAATGAGGTGCTAGTTCTACGGAGCAGTTGAATGTGCAGAAAATACTCATACAATACAAACACAATTCAACCCCTTAAATTCACCAACTCAACACGTGATGGCTGTAAAGGTTTAGTCGAATTATCTAGTCAGTTTTAGTTGGTGATAAATGCAAGTCTTGAAGTATTAACGAGCTGTTGGGTGCTTGTACTTCGCTACAAACTAGCTCCGTTCTTACGGCTACTTGGACCTACTTTTAGATAGTATAGGAGTAAGTATGGACCGTATAAATACGGCTACCCATTCCTTGAGGACAATGCCTTATAATGCATCCTCTAAATCTCCCACTATGTTATGGAAATCAGGATCGTTTATCGGCTACCCGTAGATCCTCAATGAGAAGTACTTAATAATCTAAAAAGAAAGAACCAGTAGTCTACAAAAAAATCGTGTCTTGGATCTATCCTAGTGTCATCTCTCTCTCACATGCAAGTAAATCATACAATGAGGGCTTTATGCAAGTAAATTTATTTTAGTGAGGTAGACAACAAAATATAAACAAAAATATGAAGAAAAATAAGTAAGAGAAAAAAATGGAATTAATACAAGATGGCTTGGGGGTCAGACTACCCACATGATAGAAAACCTAAATAAAATTTTCTAAATTAAACCCTAAGTCATTTTCCTCCCCGGCAATGGCACCATCTGTCGGGTTTGCTAAATATGTGATATAATTTCTACTCATTGGAATACGGTTGCATAGCGAATCAGTCTAAACTGAATCGATGATCTCTGTGAAGAGGACTCGTCTTAAATTTATATCCCGAGCAAGTCGGAGGTCGAACACAGGGAGGCAAAGGAACAACTTTGGGTTAGTTCAGAAAACTTAGGTCTAGGTTTCCAAAGCTGATTTTTTTATTTTTTTTAATGTAAAAATAAATGTGAATGCAAAAATGCGGGTAAATTAAGTTAATAAGAAAGCACACAACATAACTTAGACAAATTAATTTTAATGTGAAATTAGTCCAATTTAACAAAATTATATTATTCCTAGAAACTTAATCTAGTAATGAAAGTAAAACATATTTTTTTGAAAATTTGGGATTAAAATGCAACAATGGAAAATACACACTTTTTATAGGATTTTACATAATTTTTCTCTCAAACAGAATGTAAAAATTATGAAAATTTTACTCGAATTAAAACATGATGCAATGAGTCTACATATTTTTTTATAATTTTGACAAAATATGAATTTTTATTGAGTTTTTAATAAAATCAGAGTGACGGTGCGTATTTAGTTCCTAATAAATCCACAATATCAATTCATCTGGAGACCAAATTATCTCAAAAAGAAATTCTAATAAGCAATCAAAGAGAGTTTGAATTTCACAAAAATGATGTATGTGGATTTAAATAAAAATCATTTATGAAAACCACTCTACAATTTATGTAAGGCACAAGACAACTCTAATTAAGATGACATTTGGATACTTATTAAGGCTTATTTCAAAGCATCATTTATTATTTTTGTGGAATTTTTGAGCAACCGTGAGATAAATATGAATTTAAGAGCTCAATTGGTAAAATATGTAAATTTCTAACAAATTAATTTTAGTGTTTACCCAAAGCTCACAAAAATACAAATAAATAGCCCTATGGTAGACAATTAGTTTCTCAACACCAAGACATTTTTCATTAAATAAATTGATGCAATATGGAGGTCCAAATTAAATACAAACATTGAGTCTTGATTGCAATACAGAAAATGAAAACTCACAAACAAAACATGCACATGGACTAATTCGCAAATATCAGATCATGCAATAAAAGTAATGCAATTTTTACAAAAAAGGAAAAAGACCTTCTACTTCAGCGTTCTTGTAGGTGGGCCAATTAGGGCTCGATGTTTGGGTCGGTGGCGGCAGCGGAGGAGGTGCTTCAGGCGGCGGTGCGCGGCCACGCGGCGCAGCTCACGCGTGTAGAGAGCAGCTGGTGGATGGATGCCACGTCTCGATGGCGTGCGGAGGTGCGGCGTGGGGCCGTTGCCGTTTGAGAAAACGGTTGCGTGATGGTGGATGCGGTGGTCATGCGAAGGTATGGCGTAGAGCCGCTAGAGAGCTGCTGGGAGGCGTGGGATCGCCGACAACGTGGGATTGGCAAAGGCGTGCGTGTTAGCGGGTGGATGACCCAGGTTGAGGTGGCACGCACAACAGCGGTGGCTATGGCGGTGGAGGACATGGTGGTGCACCAGTTGTGGCCGTGTAGGTGATGAATATGCATTTCATCATCTTTATTAATTTATTTTAGCTTAAAATCCCTTATAAAACACTTATATATAATAATAACTCTATATTCTTACTAACTTGCATCTGTGTGTAAATATTGTGCACTTACTACTGATTTAACGATAAATAAATAAAGAAATAAAGGAAAAATAAATAAAATAGAAAAAAGGGACTACATATATGCAATAGATAGATGCTCACCTAAACCCTAAGAGAAGGTCAAGACTTGACATGATCGATCAGGAATAAAGCAAGGGGAGATAGGGTCCTTAATCAAAAAATCAATAAAAAAGGTGTAGTAAATATTTGTGTACATAAACTATTTTATTTGTATATACATTGACCTAAAATTAAATAATTTTCAAAACAAAAGTTGTAAATAAAAATTCTTCCTAAATAATAAAAATGTTTGAAAAATAAAATCAAGTACAGAATAAAAGTAACCACATCCAGAAAAGCCATTAAATGAAAATTGAAATACCATTTCTGGCTCCATATGAACTCAAATTGAGCCAAACTCACTTCCATTGTATTCTAAATTAAATTATCTTTAGAATGATTGTTGTTTCATAATTTTTGGTGTTACAGTTTGAAAGATGATTTTTTGGGGTGGTTAGTGCAATTTTACCATTTATTTGTACATATTACATTTGTAAATATTTTTTAATATTTGCCAATTATTTGAAATAAAAATTAAAAAAGTAAAACAAAAAAATTAATTTCCTTGTTTAACTATATATATAATATACCATATGTATATAGTATATGTTTATAATCAATTCCCTTAAATAGCCCTCACAAAAAAATTAACATTCATTATCTAATTGAAAAATGTGACAAAAATTTTAAACAAAAAATATGTAAATATTGTTAACACTAATTTCATTTCTTTTCTCTATCTCATTTCAAAATATTTTCCTTATCTTTATCTCATTTCAAATTTTGAATTTTAAATTCTTTTCTTTTCTATTTATATGGATCATCCTCCCTCATTTCGATTTTATCAATCTTTGGTGAGAGGAGCCTATTCTCCAAGAGTCTTCTTATTGCATAGAGGTGCCTTGCCTCTGAGCCGTCCGGTCACAACGAGTCGGCGTTCGTCGAGGCGATCACGGTTTCCATCCGCTCCTAAAGTTAGATCCACATTTTTTCTCGTTTCTATTCTAACTTAATATTAATCTACTTTTCACGCCTTTAGTTTCATTGTCATATTTTTAATTCATAGTTCTTAATCATAGTCAATCATTCCTCGAAAAATCTAATCTGACGTGATTTTTCATTTCACATTCTCTATCTCTCCACATTCACGTTCTATCTCACATAATCTACCACCTCCGACCATGTACGGTGTCCAGAGATCCGGATCCATTCGTGATTTTTCACCAGATACCTGTTCATATATATTGTTTTGATTTTGGGATTGAGTCGTCGTGTTAGCAACCAAATTTGATTATAAATAAAAGAATTAAAAAAATACATATTTTATTTCTTTCTAACATTTGTTTTGTAGGATCAAATAAAAAAATTAAAAAAATAAAAATAAAATAAAAAAGTTATTTTTCAATCTCTGTTCTACGAAAACAAAAAAATTAAAAAAAGGAACATGAGCAAGTGGCGCCCTCTGCCGCCCATATCAGCATCTGTCAACCCGCACCCCCGCAGTAGGCACAAGCCAATCGATCTCTACGCAACAACCGCAAGGTGCTCCGCCAGAGGAGCCTCGCACCGTCGCTCTTCCACCCAGATCGTCGCCGTGACCCACCGCTAGTCGACCTGTACCAGACCTCCAGGAACTTCCGCCACCGATTCATGGACCACCTGCACGAGACACCCTCACCTCCATCATCGCGACCATCTGTGGAGGCGTGTGTCACTCTGCCATCACAAACAGCCTTGCAATTCTTTCTCATCGCCGCCTCCATTTGTGCTAGCCAACCGCCAAACACCGATCCGCTACCTCCTACGTTGGACACCTCAGCCTCCACCTTCGGTCGCCTGCGAGAGCCGTCGCCGCCCCGCGCCTTGGAGAGAAAGAGAGGTAGTGCCAAGGCGCCCCCCTTCCTGGTTGGAGAATGAGAACAAAAGAACCCAAAAAGAGGATTTTAAAATAAAAAAATGGAAAAATTGTGTTTTAATCCAATGAGGTTTTTAAATTTATACAAAGGTCCCAGCCAACATCCAAGCACGTGAGTAGCACGTTTTTTTAGGTAATTTGCGATTTCAGGTTTCTTTTTATTTCCTGCTATTTTTTAATGCAAAAACATTATGTATTTACGTTTCAATCCTTGTTTCCAGACTTTAAATTTGCATGATCTTTTTATTGGAATAAATAGTATTTGTGCTAAATAAATTCCGCAAAAATTAGTGCTATCTCCTGCTCAGTTGTTCTATTTGCAGTATTTTTTTCATTACATGTTATTTTTATTTGGTATTATTAAAAAAAATTAAAAAATTCAAAATTTCCATGTTTGAACTTTAAAAAATCATAAAAATTTAAATATTTCTTCAAAAATTCCAAAAAATTAGAGTAGTTTACTTTTTTGTGTTTATTTTTCTTTCCAAAGTTCGTAAATTAATTATTTATAAAACCTAAAAAATACAAAATACAAATAATATAGAAAAAATATATATATAATTGTATAAAATAAAAAATGTGACTTGAGTTCCTATTAGTAGATAATTTCATCTAGTTTTTACTAGAAATATATTTCGCAATTTTTGATTTAATTTCTTATTTTTAAATTACGAAATAATCACGTTTGTTCACTGTTTGCATTTTCCCCTTTTTTATTCATTTTAAAATTTCAAAAAATCTAATAATCTCTAAAAATTTATAAAATAGTAAAAAATTCATAAAAGCGCAAAATATTTTCTTCGAATATATTTGAGCATTATTGTTATATTTGAAAAAACAAAAAATAGCATTTCTTTTGTGTATAAATTTGTATTGAAAATCATATTTTTGAAAATAAAAAAATTACAAAAATAAATATCTTAAAAATTTGAAAATCAGAAAATAAAAAAATAGAAATAAATAGAAAATTTAAAAAAAATAAAAAGACAAAAAAATTCACAAAAAAAAACCAAGATAGTTTGCAATTAAGATTCCTTTTTCCCTCAATTGATTTTTTGTCAATTATTTGAATAACCCTAGGTAATTGTAGCCTCCCTGAGTTCAATCATGTTAGCTATACAAGTAAATAAGTAAAAAATTCTCTCATTTCATTATTCTTTTAAGCCTCCCTGAGTTCAAGTAAACAAGTTCAAGCCTCCCTGAGTTCAATCCTGTTAGCTAGACAAGAGAAAAATAGATTGGTTTGTTGACCATTGATTGGGTTGCAACAACTTGTTTGTAATTAAATAATTTAAAAACCCTTGAAAAGCGAAGCAACAAAATGGTGTCATTGCCAAGGAGGCACGGTGAGGGTAGTTAGATTTCTCTTTTGGCCTGCTATTCTTGTTTGTAAATATCTGTTTATATTTTTTCACATTTACTCATTTGTTCATATTCACTGTTTTTATTACATTTTTTCATGCTTATATTTTATAATTGTTCTTCTTACTCATTCTTTCTTTTTTTTATTACAAGGGCCTACGGAGTGAAGGAAGTGAGCCTAGGAGAGCCGAAGCACCCAAGTGAAGCGGAGGCGGCTTGATTCTTCACCAAGCCACAAGAGAGCGTGAGAGGAGGAGAAGAGGAATTGAAGGAGGCCAAGCAAAAATGATATAGAGTTTCTTTCATTTATTTTTATCATTTGAACCCTTGTAAAAAGGGCATTCATTTGTTGTGGAGTCTATTTCGCTAAGTGTCGGTGCACTTGGGAGAACTCACCGGTTTTGTTTTCATCGCCTTATTTCTCTTTGTTTCACACAGTTTCGTGAGCTACCTATTGATTGCTTTAATTTGCTTGAGCCATGTAATTAATTAGGTCTAAACATCCTAAACAAGTATTTCTATACATATAGAATAGAGCGTAATTGGACTTGGTCAAATTTAATTGGTTCATGCCCGCTAATAGAAGCTATTGATTAGGACGGTTCACATGCATATGCATAAAGGTTAGTTCATTTTTCTGTATTTAAACTCTGCGCGGATCACCCTGCATGTAGAGTGTTGGCGACAAGGTATGGATCTCTAACCCCTGCTTGCACCATAGTGTTTAAATCACGCATTGGCACTTCCAATCTTCTTCCTTGTTTTTACTCGCATAAGTTAAAAAGGAAATTGGACATTCGATAGGCGACTCATTGAAAATATTCAAACCTAGTGATAACTGCCTAAAATTCAGGACTGCTAAAGGAAACTCGACCATAAAATAAACGTAAGGTAAAATTATTACTTTGGGGAGAGTAACACATGCTTTTTTGATTTATCTGTAGCGAGGGAGCGACCCACATAATAGGATAGAACCACACCCGAACTCTCTTCAGACTAATGTCTTGTAATTAGTTGTTCTCCAGTGAGGACTTCATCAGGTAGCTGGTAATCGGTCTAGGACTTCCTTAGCAGAGTGGGCAGATCGGGTACCCAGTAAACGGTCCGCACCCATACTGGCTAGGAAAAACTAGTTGTAAGACTGGGAGACTCTCCTGGGAGCAATGGGTTCCTAACAGCTCGCTTAAAGCACTCTAATAGATTGTATTCTCACCAAACTCTAAAAATTGATGATAATTGACCGAACCTTCACAGTCTTCACATTGCGTTGAGTTGGTGAACTAGGGGTTTGTATTATGTTTGATTACTTGTGTACATACTAGATCCTTCAAATCGTTTGCATCTTTTTTCTCCACATATTTTGACTAGACCCTCATGCTCTCTTGATCATTTTCTCTTGTTTCGGAGATGGCCGACTTGAGTTATTTTAGTCCAATCTCTGTGGATTCCTCGCACCCTCCAGCCGATCCACCTTCCTTTTTCCAGGAGGAGTTTCCTTCTGATTTTTGTGCATATCCACCTAACCCATTATTTTAGGAATCAGACTTTGATTCTCGCCCACCCTCATTCCTCTCACCAGATCGTGGGATTTTGGAGTCATCGTCCATGATATCCACACTTGAGACCCTGAACCAGATGTTAGAGCAAATGAATTCGAGGATTTGCAATCTATTTAACATAAATAAGAGCTAGAATACTGCTCCACTATTTGAGAATATGGATTCACTTAAGGATAATCATGAGAGCTTGCAATCGCCCAAAATACAAAATAAGGGAAAATATTAAAAATCCAAAAAGATTTTTGGAGACACATTGTTGATTCATTTTGCGACGAGAGTGCACCGATGCCAAATCATTTTCCTACACGATCATTCACGACATGTCCCACCTATGCCCCGAGGATGCCACTATACATACTGCTCTTGGAAATCCTCGTGGATAAGTTGATTCCGATCTCCTCCCTTATATGGAGGAGGTCCAAAAATTCAAAAAAATATTGATTGAACCTAGAGTGATGGCCTCCATTCATGAGATCATTAAAGACCCACTTCACAATGCGATGACCCATTTATTTGATCCTCAACACAAGAAGAGAAAGCGGAGGAGCCGATCTGAGCATCACATCTTGACCATGGCCACTTCCCATGCCGTCTCTCATCGTCCACAATCTAAGAAAGGAACATTGCCACACCTCCTGTGAGTTGCTCCATATCTGATTATTCTTGTGATAATACTCTCCTTGATGGTGGTACATCAATAAATATAATATCCTTCTCTATGGTACAATCTCTTCATCTTGGGCCACTCAAGAAAACCCGGATGATAGTTCAATTTGCTGATGGATCTATCAAGAGGCCTAAGGGTATTCTAGAAAACATTGTCATTCTTATTCAGGGCATGAACTTCACTTCTAATTTTGTCATATTGCCCATGGAGACCTCCACCAGTGTGGAGCACCCTCCAATCTTCTTGGGACGGCCTTTCCTCGCCTCTCGCAGAGCCGTTATTTATTATGGATCTAGAAAGATTCACATTTGTTCTGATGTAGGGAGCGATGTATTGATCACTACACCCATTACTGACCAGAGACTTGCTTCCCTTGAGAGCGTGACATGTTAGCCAAACCCAAGGACCTTGACCTTGATGATAATATCAGAGATTCTTTTTGTATGTTGGATGATACTGAGATGCAAGATTTCCTCTTAAAGGAGGAAGAACCGGAAAGCATATACATGGAGTATCCCCTATTGGCACGTGGAGATGCATTAATAATATCTGCGGGATTTACACAATAAACACACTATAGCGAAAGGCAGACTCTGACACTAGACATGGGGGACTTGATTTGACTACTTTCACGGATGAGTCCATTCCTATTTACCTTGACTTAGATGAGACTGATAAGGCTGATTTTGATTTGATTGCTTTTATAAAGGAATTCCGGCCTTTTGATAAAGATGATGATCCAGTAGAGGCTCGCAAGGCGAGAGTTGATTTTACTTTTTCTGACAATGATTTCGATCCTTTTTACTTTGATATTTGTGAGACTTTCCAGGCAGTACATGACCACACTACTTCCAATCACCGGTTCATGCCTGAAAACTCAAAGGCTGCTGAGGATACATTCTTGGTCGATCATGTTCAGTTTATATCTATTGTTGACCCCAATATCAACCTACAACTTGTCAGATCCATTCATCAACGATCTCACAAGAAGATCTGTTTTCGACCTTCTTGACCTTTGTAGATCCACTACTTTTGTATGCCCTTTCGTTTCATTCATTCTTCTCCATTTTATCATTCACTCCTTTTCTGTATGTGTATATATGCTATACTTAGGATGTGCTTTATCCTAAGTATAGGGAGGTGAATGATTTGTGTTGTTCGTATTCATCATGTTCATCACTCCTATTGTTGCCTATACTTAGGGATACTCTACCCTAAGTACAGGGGAGGTGATGTTGTTCATATCGTCTTTTTTATGTTTTTTTCATTGAGTTCGTACATTCTTTTCATTGATTTTTCCCTTTTGTACATTCTTTTATACTTAGGATTACTTTCTCCTAAATATAGGAAGGATCACCAACTTCTATTCTTTTATTCTTGTCTTTGAGTTAAAAAAATAAAAAAACGAAAAAAAACAACAAAACAAAAAAATCCCAAAAACACAAAACAAAACAAAAAAATAAAAACAAAAACAAAA
Organism: Ottelia alismoides; assembly: GCA_037367405.1. Taxonomy (NCBI): domain Eukaryota; kingdom Viridiplantae; phylum Streptophyta; class Magnoliopsida; order Alismatales; family Hydrocharitaceae; genus Ottelia; species Ottelia alismoides. The sequence continues at coordinate 257,730 of JAZKJV010006486.1, forward strand.
AAACACAAAAAACAACAACAAATAAATAACAACAGAAATCCTTTATATACTTTTATATATTTTACTAACCCTTTTTCCTAAAAAAAATCTCTTTTCACTTGTGCATTATTTTTTCCATTTCCAAAAAACTATAAAAAAGTTCAAAATTAGAAAATTGTTTCAAAAAAAATTGCTTTCTTTTTGCATCATACATATTTCTTGCATTTGCATCTGCATTTTTCAGGACAATATTGACATTTAAACTAATTCTGGAATAAAATTGAAGAATGGAGCTTAGTTAGACCTTAATCCACTTAATTTCATAAGAGCCTTATATGAAATGGAGTTAAAACTTTTCAGGTCCGAGCGACTTAATTCTTTGAGTCAATAAGACTATGTTCACATGTCATCTTAATTAGTCTAAGTACAATACTTAACAACACACACTTGATTCTTTTAGATCGTGGCTTATCTTGGGCAAACACTCTACATGTAGCTCTTTATGGAGGAGATAGTGAGGAGGTTGAATCTTTTGTCTTAGAGTAGCATACGAGGGTAGTACATCAAGGCGGAACCTCTCGTCTTCCTCTAGGGAGGGTTGTGCATCTCAACCGAATCTAGTAGCATTGTGGACTAAAGACAAGATGTTGCGGGGTTGCAATAATTCTTCAAAAGATGGATAGTCTACTAGCTCAAGAGGAAAAACTCCTTATGTACATGCTGCACATTGTATATATTCTCAGAAAAAAAGAAGAGAAAAAATGCAGAATCTACAAAAGTAGATAGGCCTGATTGAAAAGTAAAATGCTTGCCAGAGTATGTATACAAGGATAAAGCAAAAAAGAAAATAATAAGAGCTTCAAAGTCAAATTCTTGTAAGCTTGCAGCTAGATGACTTGGATACACTGGTCATGCATCCAAGGATAGGTAGCTGATGAATATGCATTTCATCATTTTTATCCATTTATTTTCGCTTAAAATCCTGTATAGAATACTTGTATATAATACTAACTCCATAGTCTTACAAACTTGCATTGTGTGTAAATATTGTACACTTATTACCATTTTAACCTAAAATAAATAAATATAGAAAGGAAAAAAAGAAGAAAAAAAGAAAGAAGAGAGGACTGTATATATGTAATAAATACAGGCTGACCCGAACCTTGAGAGCAGGTCAAGACAAGACATGATCGACCAAGAATAAAGTAGGGAAGATAGGGCCCTTAATAAAAAAATCCAAAAAATGGGTGTAGTTGTATACTTGCACTATTTTATTTGTACATAAATGGACCTCAAAATAAATAATTTTCAAAACAAAAGTTGTAAATAAAAATATTTTCTAAATAATAAAAATGCTTGCAAAATAAAATCATGTATAGAATAAAAGCTACCACACTTGGAAAAAGCCGCTAAGAGATAACTGAAAGACCAATTCCGGCTCCCTATGAACTCAAATTGAACCGAAATCACTTCCATTTTATTCTAAATTAAATTATCTTTAAAATGGCTATGATTTTATAATTTTTTGAGTTACGGTTAAAATGCCATTTTTTTGGGTTTGTGCAATTTCACCATTTATTTGTACATATTGTATTTGTAAATATTTTTACTAATTATTTAAAATAAAAATAAAATAAATAGAATAATAAAAAAATAAAAATTTTAATAAAAAAATAATTTACTTATTTAACTTTGTATACAATGTACCATATACATATAGTATATATTTATAGTTAATATTCTTAAATAACCACCAAAAAAATAAAAAAATAAACATTTTTATTCAATTTAATTAAGTGATGAAAATACAGAAAAAAATATTTTTTATAAATAATTTTAATACTAATCCTTTCTTATCTTTATCTCATTTCAAAATTTTCTCTTATCTCTTATCTTCAATTTTTTTAAATTCAAACTCAATCTTTTTATATTAATATGGCTCCTCCTCCCTCGTTTTCAATTTGATCAATCTTTTATTAGAGGAGCCTATTCTGTGAGAGCTATCTTCTCGTAGAAGGGTGTCTAGCCTTCGAGCCGTCCCGTGACAGCGAGTCGGCCTTCGTCGAGGAGATCACGATTTCTTTTCTGCTCCTAAGGTGAGATCCATCTTTCTTTTTTCTAATTTTTAATCTAAGTTTACATTTTTATTTTGTTGTCAATTTTTTCTAGATCTTAAAATCCATCACGATTTGATTCGCCATCGATCTCAATTTTTCATCTCATTTTCTCGAACTCTCAACACTCACGTTCTATTTCCCACGATCTCTCAACGCGGTGGCTGGAGACTCGGATTCAATTCTTCCATTTCATCCTATACCCATTCACATATTTTTTTCATTTTTTTAAATTATTTATTTAAATAAGCAGAGATGATGCATTGTGTTTGAGTCCTCTCCTATTTCAAAAAAATTAACATAATAAAAAAATTAAAAAATCATACATATTTTTTCTTTAACAATTATTTTGCAGTAAATAAAAAAATAATAATAGATACAAAAAAAGATAAAAAAGTTTTGTTTTTTAATTGTTTTTTTTTACAAAAATTTTAAAAAAAATTGGACGGTCGTCTAGCACCGCCGGTAACCAGCCGTTGGAGTGCGCCCTCAGGCCGCTCATCCACTCCGTTGCATGGGAGCCAGCCCCGCCGCTTTTCACCGCCATCAGTCGCTCCAAAGCACGGCTACCCACTACCGATCCACGGCCTCTCCATCCTAGAGGATATCATCCGCTCCACCAGATCTCGATCGTGAGCAATGCCACAACTTGCACATCGGCCCTCTTCCGTAGAAGCCACGTTCGTCGCCCATCCACGCCCTCACGACTCCCAACCGCTCGTCAAAGCTGATTTCCACTAACCGTGCGAGCCGCACGCATCACCGATCCCCGGCGTTTGCCACCTTGCTGCACCATAAGATTCCCACCTTCCTCGTGCTACCACTGAGACCTCCACGCAAGGAGGGTCGCTCAGTACCACACCGTCGACCTCTGATCGCATCACCGCCCTTGTGCCCTGGGCATGAAGGAAGGGTGGGGCGGTGCCCTGTCTCCTATGCCCTCCTCTTTGGTTGAAAAGAAATTAAAGACTGAGGGGGTATAAAAATTTGGAGAAACTTCATTCTACCCCCAGAGGTTTCAGAAATTACAAGAAGAGCCCTTGCCAGTTCAAGTTGGCGAAATTACATCTACAACCCTGGAGATTTTGAGAAAGTGTGAAAAAGCCCAGCTCCAAAACAGTCATGCGCAGTGCACGTCCCCTGTAGGTAATTTGCATCTCTCATCCCTCGATTTATTTCTGTTAACTTTTTATGAGAAAACTTAAATATTTATAATTCAGTCCTTTGTGTTCTAGACTATTTATTGATTGTCTTTTCATTGAAATAAATGTGGTATTTTCTCTAAAAATTCAACAAAAATTTGTGTATAGTCCTGTTAAGAGCATGTTCATTGTATAATTTTTTCATAGCATTTTATTTCCATTTGTTATTATTAAAAAATAAAAAACGGTGTCATTTTCTCTTCTTGAAATTCAAAATTTCATAAAAATTTGAATATTTCTCTAAAAATTCAAAAAAATAGATTAGTTTTATTTTATTGTCTTTTAATTACTATCCAATTTTCGTGTATTAATTCGTTTTAAAAACCAAAAAAATGAAGAAAATCAAAAATCTTAGAAAAATCATAGAAAATTTTACAAAAATCCAAAAATCGTGTTTTCACTTTCTTTCTATAGCTCTTTCTAGCATATAAATAGTTCCATAGTTGTGGGCACTTAAAATAATTTTAAGTTACAAATTACTCTAGGTTGTGCATTGTTTATCATTTTTTCCACTATTTGATTTTTAGAAAAGTATAAAATAATCTGAAAATTCTACAAAAATTCACAAAAACATTTCAAATCCTTTAAAACCCAAAAAATATTTTCTCTATAATTTTCTAGATATTTCTGACTATTTTGAAAAATACAAAAAGAAGCTGGTGTGCATATTTTATCCATTATGCATATTGTTCCTTATTTTTGAAAAAAAATTGCAAAAATCAAAATCATTAAAAAAATGAAAATAAGAATTAAAAAAAAATCAAAATAAAAAATTTAAAAAATTTGAAATGATGAAAAATTCACAAAAACAAGATAGTTTGCATTTGAGATTCCCTTTTTCTTTTAATTGATTTTCAATTATTTGACTAACCCTCGGGAATTATAGCCTCCTTGAGTTCGATCCAGTTGCAATACAGGTAAATAAGTAGAAAAAATTTCTCTCGCTATATTATTCTCTTGTAATTGATTTTGTAGCTTGGGAAGAAAAAAATTGTTTGTTTATTGCGGGATATTTGGGTTCGAACGACATTGTACTTATTTTCACATCTTAATTCAAAACGCTATGATCTCGTCCCAACAGAATGGCACCATTGGTGGGGAGGCACGGCGAGGGAAGTTAGGTTTCTCTATTGACATGCTATTCTTGGTTATCAATATTTGTTTATATTTTTCCTCACCAATTCTGTTGTTCATATTAATTGTATTTATTTCATTTTTCTGCTCATATTTGATAATTGTGTTTTTTACACATTCTCTTGTTTCTTTTTCTTGCGAGGGCCCGCGGAGCGAAGGAGGCGATCCTTGCATAGCCGAAGCACCCAAGCGAAGCGAAAGCATCTTGATTCTTTACCGAGCCGTATGATGGCGTGAGAGGATGAGAAGAAGAATTGAAGGAGACCAAAAAAAGACTTTATTATTATTATTTATTATTTATTTTTAGCATTTGAACTCTTGTAAAAAGGACATTCATTTGTTGTGGGGACGGTTTTGCCAAGTGTTGGTGCACTTAGGGGACCTCACCAGTTTTGTTTTCATCGCCTTATTTTTCTTTGTTTCACGTGGATTACATGAGCTTCCTATTGATTGCTTTAATTAATTTGCTTGAGACAGGTTATTAATCAGGTCCAAACACCCTAAACAAGAATTTATGTACCTATAGAAAAGAGTGTAATTGGACAGTCAAATTAACCTGTTCTTGCCTTTTAATAGAAGCTATTGTTAGGATGGTTCAATTGCATTTGCATATAGGTTAGTTTACTTCTATGTACTTAAATTCTGCGTGGATCACCCAGCATGTAGAGTGCTGGCAGCAAGGTACACATCTCTAACCCATGCATGCATCATTGTATTCAATCGCACATTGACATTTCCGATCTTACTCCTTCTTTTCACTCCCATAAGCTAAAACGGAAATTGGACACTCGGTAAGCGATTCATTGAAAATATTCAAACCAAGTGCTAATTGCCTAAATTCATGGCTGCTAAAGAAAACTCTACCCTAAAATAAACCTAAGGAAAAATAGTTGTTTTGAGGAGAGTAACCCCCGCCTTGTTTGATTTATCTACAGCGGGAGAGCGATCCGCACACTAGGATAGAACCACATCCAAAATCTCTTCAGACTGTTGTCTTGTGATTAGTTGTTCTCCAGTGAGGACTTCACTGGGTAGCCGATAATTGGTCCGCGATTTCCTTAGCAAAGTGGGCCGATCGGGTAGCTTATAAACGGTCTGCACCCATACTGGCTGGGAAAAACTAGTTGTGAGATTGGGACAGTATCCTAGGAGCATTGGGTTACTAACAACTCACTTTAACTGCTCTGATAGATTGTATTCTCACCAAACTCTAAAAAATGACAAGATAATTGACCGAACCTTCACGGTCTTCATATTGCGGTGAATTGGTAAACTAGGGGTTTGTATTGTGTCTGATTGCTAGTGATAGAGATCCTTCTGCTAAATTTATGCCTTTATTCACTTTCACTATTGCATTGACCTTCGTGCTCTCGCATCTTGTCTATTGATTTTGAAGATGTCAGACTGAAGTATTTTTCGTTCGGACTCTGCGAACACATTCTACATTCCGAGCCGTTCGCCTTCTATTCGGGGAGACTCACTTCTCAAATATTCCTCTTTCTCTACTTCACACTTCACAACATCCATAAGCCCAATATTTTAGAAGGGCTTAAATATCGAATTAATATTTGAGACTCCATAAATTCTGAGCACTAATCGAGTGTCAAGCACATTTTGAGAGTCAAACACCGGACACTTGATGCAACCAAAGGGAAATGGAACCATGTCGGAGCAGAGCGAGATCAACAGCATCCTGTTGACCTCCATCCAGTCATATCAAGCCCAGATAAAGAGCAGGCAAATTTTCAGACCGCATTGAGAGACATGATTCTCGAGCTAAGACAGGAAAGAGAAAATAGGAGAGAGTAGGATAGAAACAACCCTGAAGGTGGAAATGGGGGGAGAAGACCCTAACATAGAACTTGGGACTAAGCCTACATTAAAGGATGCTTATAATCCAAGGGTAGCACCTAAGTCTGGTGTTTCACCGCCTTCACCACCGCCTTCACCAAGTAGATGTAGATCACCATCAGCAAGGGAGAATATACCAGTCACAGATTCTTCCTCTTCACAAGCAACAACATCCCGTTCTATTTTAGATTCTGTTTTTCCTTCACCTAGTTTGGACAACACTGTACAGACTGATTCTGGTTGTCTTTATGTACGTAAGGATTATATTTAGAATAATGGAAATGAAAGTTTGAATGTTTATTTTGATTATGTGCCATTTGCTTCTGCTCTCTAATCTAAGAAAATTTAAAACAACCCTATCTGATCCTTGAGTAGTTGAGATCTTACAGAACATCTTTTTAAAGATGCCACTCCTTAATGCAATGGAATACATGCCTACAACAAAAAAAGGAATGAAAGAGGCATGTACACAAAAGCGTCAACCAAGGCAGAACAGACGAAAGGAAACAGAGAAATACATCTTGACCACGACCACAGTTCATGCCATCAATAACCTCCCTCCTAAAAAGAAAGACAAGGGAGAACCTCACATCCATTGCCATATCTTTGATCAAGAATGTGGTCGTACTCTTGTCGATAGCGGTTCCTCCATTAATCTCATATTCTTCTTTACTAACTGAATTTTGGTTAGGACCTCTTAAAATAACCAGAATGATCCTTCAGTTCACTGAAAGATTAATTAAGAGGCCAAGAGAAATTTTAGAGGACATTATTGTAACGGTACAGGGAATGAAATTTCTTGTTGATTTTGTTGTCATGTATATGGACACACCTACACCATTACTCTATACCCCGATCATACTAGGTCGATCGTTCCTGCGAACGGCCGAAGCAATAGTTGATTATGATACTGGAAAGATCATCTTTCACTCTCGCAGTGACAAGGTAAAAATTGAGACGATCTCTGATCCTAGACCAGCACTGCCACTAGCAACATATGATACAGAAAAAGTTATATCGAAGCCAGATGAGTATGATTTTCTTGTTGAATTCAAAGAGATAGATATTTTCACTGATTTTATAGATACACAGGAGTTCTTTTCCCAAAAGGACTCTTGAAAGCACAACCGACAAGAGTTCCCTTGATGGTCCAATTGAGGTAGTTGTTGATGGGCAGTTTGAGCCGATTTCTGGGGATCAATCTAAGTTTCTAGAGGCAACTTATGATATTCTTTTGACACACATTTCTGAGATTACCGATGATATGCCTCCTTTTGAGAGTTCTGAGGTACAAATATCTGAGCAATTCGTTGAATTTCTTGAGTTATGCAAAGATGAGAGACATCTTTCTAAGATTATTGCTGAGATATCTGAACCATTAGTTCATGAGATTGATGAACATCCTGACGAGACCCTCCATTATGAGCAAAAATCATTCATTGCAGATCTATAATAGATTTTACTTGCTAAGCCATTAGTAGAGAAGGTAGACAGTCCGCATAGTACATATCACATACCTTCTACCAGATTAGTATTGAAGGTTTATATAGAGCTGATTTAGACCCCATCTGAGCTCAAGGTTTTATCATCAATGTTAAAATATGCATTCCTTTTGGGTACCCCCCAGATGTTTCCGGTCATCCCCAGCTCGCAGTTGACCGCTAAAAAAGAATCTCGTGTGCTAGAGGTTATTGAGATAAACCACAAGGGCATAGGATGGAATATCTCGGATCTCCGTGGTATTAATCCAGCGTTGTGCTCGCATCATATCGATCTAGAGGATGACTGTAAACCCTCCTGTGAATGTCAGCGCCATGTAAATCCAAATATATGGGTGGTTGTCATGAAGGAGATCAGAAAATGGTGTCATGCTGGTTTTATATATCCCATTTCAGATTCCAAATGGGTCAGCCCTTTACATGTGGTCCCGTAGAAATCTGGGATTACTATCGTGAAGAATGACTGTGGTGTACCTACTTCATGGTGTGTCAGTGTAGATTACCGACGCTTGAACTCAGCTACCAAAAAGGATCACTTTCTGCCGTCCTTTATTGATCGGATTATTGAGAGATTGGCATGGAAAGAGTTCTTTTGCTACTTGGATGGGTACTCGAGATACAACCAGGTTGCTATCGCCCCCGAGGATCAGGAGAAAACTACTTTCAATTGTCCATTTGGCACTTACGTCTTTATACGGACGCCCTTTGGAATGTACAATGCTTCCGCTACATTCCAAAGTTGTATGTTGGCCATTTTTGCTGAGATGGTGGGTAGTTTTCTTTAGGTCCTCATGGATGATTTCTCGGTCAACGGGGATAGTTTTGACACATGTCTTGCTCATTTAGACCAAAATCTTCAATGTTGTTGTGAAGTAAACCTAGTTCTCTCATGGGAGAAGAGTAACTTCATGGTGACTAATGGAATTGTATTGGGCCATTTCATCCCTAAACATGGTATGGAGGTTGACCTGGCTAAGATTGATGTGATTTCCAAGTTAGAGCTACCGTAGATTTTGAAGCAGTTGAGGTCATTTTTGGGACATGTAGGATTCTATAGGCGATGCATAAAGGAGTTTAGCAAGATCGCCAGACCTTTGACTGAGCTTCTGTGTAAGGAGAGTGATTTCGTTGTCGATGAGAAAGTCCTCCTTGCATTCAATCAGATGAAAGAAATGGTTACTAGTGCTCATGTCTTACAACCTCCCGATTGGTCTCTTCCTTTTGAGATTATGACGGGCGCTTCATATTTCACAGTTGGAGCTGTTTTAGGACAGAGAAGGGACGGAATACCATTTGTTATACTCTATGCTAGAAAGACTTTGGATGAAGCACATCGGAATTATACAGTTACAGAGAAGGAGATGTTTGCAGTTGTGTTTGAGCGAGAAAAGTTCAGATCTTACCTCATCGGTTCACACAGATCACACTGCCATATGATACTTGCAGGCAAAGAAGCATGCCAAACCACACCTTATCAGATGGATCCTTCTTTTCCAGGAATTTGATTTAGAGATTCAAGATAAAGCTGGAGTGAAAATGTTGTGGCATATCACCTTTCCAGTATCACAGATGCAGAGACCTCTGAGCAGAACATGGTCCCTATTTCCGAATCCTTTTCATATGAGGCCATTTTGTCTGTGCACTCACTCCCATGGTAAGCTGACATTGTAAACTATCTTGTCTCCAAGAAGGATCCACAATATTAGCAGAAGTACAACGTCAACACAATTCTGTTAGAGATTCATTACTACCAATTGGAGGATCCGTACCTATTTCCGGAGGGTGCGGATTGTATCTGGAGAAGGTGCATTCCTCAGGAGGAACACACCAGTATACTTGAGCACTGTCACAAACTAGAATCTGGTGGGCATCATTCGGGGAAACAAACGATAGCAATGTTTTTACAGAGTGGTCTATAGTGGCCCACATTGTTTGAGGATGCTACAGAATATGTTCGAGGTTGTACCGACTGTCAGAAAATGGGAGGAGGCATTGGTTCTAAAGATACCATGCCCCTAAGATATTCATAGATTTCTGATGTTATTGATGCTTGGGGCATGGACTTCATAGGCCCATTTCCTATCAGTCAGGGATTTCAGTACATCCTGCTTGCCGTGGACTATGTTAGTCTATGGGTGGAGGATATCCCCACCCGAACCGCAGATAGCCGTACAGTGTGTTCCTTTCTCAAGGACCACATTTTTGCACGGTACGAGATTTGATGAATCTGTGATTCATCACTCTAAAAGCTGAAAATAAAACTTTGTTCCCAAGTAATTAGCTGAATATTTCCACTTATATTGCATAATTAGCATTCATGCATGCATAAGTAATATCTGCATTTTAGCATTCATATCTGCACTAAATAAGAAGCCAAATTCACTTGTAACAATCACATGTATATTCACTATATATCACCTATTTTTATATATTTTATACTCACTCCAAAACCAATAAAACCAACTCTTTACTGTATATATTACTGACTAATAATACAAGGAAAATACCAAAAATTTCTAACTTGAATAATTACCCAATATAAACTCCAAATCCTGTTGGAGACCTTAGACCTTAGAATGCACATATATCTCTCATACAACCTATGATTTAGGTCTACTCACTTTTAAAGTAATACACATTCATAGACCTTTAAAATAAGACCAATTTCATTAAAATCAGAGCTCGTATGCAAAACTTGGGTTTTGGGACCCCATTGTACACTATATGTATGTACATTTGTATCCTTGTGTTTTAGTACTATATTTGACCTCATTTCTGTTTTGGTCAACATGAAACTTGTAGATCTCATGTTTTGAGTTTGAAATTCGGCCCATCTTCTCTCACATATCTCATATTTTCTTTCAACCACCCATATCTAGCCATGTGGCACCCAATGAGCGCGCCACGCAGCCCACTCCGTCGCCTGCCACTCGCCTCACCTCTGGGTCCGTTAGATCATCCTCACCTCCTTCATATCTTGGCCCTTCATACCGCATCACCTCGCAATCGTCCGATCAAGGCAATGATCAAATCTGGGTCGTTCTCCAGCACCGCCTTCTCCTTGCGCCACGTGGTTTACCATGTGCCGCTAGATCGCTTCCATCCGGGCCATCCATCCCGCAACTCTCCATCGCCGTTTGGTTGCTCCCTAGATCACATCTGGTCTACCCTTTAGCACCCTCACCTACTCTCGCCATGTATCTCACCATGAACCCTTGATCGTCCTTCCGTTTGATCTAGTCTGAGATGCTTGTGAGTGCCCACCTCTCAACCGTTGGATCACAAGATCCAACGGCGGAGATGTCGTCTCCTACCTTCGGCTGCCTTCCTCGCGCTCGTCACCCACATCGCATCGCCTCCGCCCCTTTTCTATTTCTCCGCCACTACATCCACCATCTCCACCCATTGACCGTTGCATGATGAAGCCCTCACTCCCTTCATCTTCGCCAGAGGCCACTCCCACCATGATCCCCTCTCCTTCGCTCGACAAACCCCACTCGAACCACGCCTTTCATCGCCTATACCTCCACCTTATCCCGATAAATTCCCCGCCTCTGGCCAACTTTCACCTAATCCGCCCTTGCAAGAGATAACCTAGATCTCCCCTCTACCTATTAGTGATAGTGATTTGGGCATAGAAATGAGCGACGACAGGTTCCATCTCTGGCAAGATCTACGGCAAACTCCATTGTGTCGCAGCTCCTCCGCCGAGCTGCACGAGCTCGGGATGCTACCGACCATTGAGCGAAGACCAGGAAGCTCTTCTCTGAGATTCTGACCCTAGGTAGACTCCTCCATTCTCCTCCGATCTTCTTCTCTTTTTATCTCCATCTTCTAGCCTTTTCCCGACCTCTCTGATCGATTCCATGTCTCTCGGACCATCCATTAAACTCCACCTTGGAGCTTTCATCTTTGCGTGCTAGTCTATCCACTCCTATATCACCCTGAACCACCTTCCGACCAAGGCTGTGCCGCCATGGCGGAGGAAGACCATCGAACCTCTTCCACTCCACTCCAGGCCTCACACTGCACACGCGCACACACCCACGAGCACGAGCTTCCAATTTTGGCATCAGCTAACCTCGGAGGAGCATCCACTTTACTGATCGGAACATCGTCCGAGCATCACTTGAGCTTCGACATCTCCGGCCTGAGGACCACCCCAGCCACTTATAGGACCTCCGGCAGCTCCCTGACACCTCCACGATCAATCTGAGCATATGAGGAGCTGCCGGTGAGCGTCATCGACCACTAACGAGAGTGGTGGAGCAAGGAAGCCATCGCCGGAGCCTTGCCAAGTCCGTCGTAGGAGGCGGCGGTCCGAAGAAGACGACGCACGGGTACCATTGGATCAGAAAGATCCCACGACTACTAATCCACCACGTCGCCATCAGCCGCAGCACCAGATACCGCCGGATCAGCTTTGATCCGATGATCCGCATCACGATACGCCAGCAACACCCACCACCGTTAGATCTATCTGATCTAACGGTCCTAGATCGTGCCACGTTTCTAGCCTCTGCCGCCGTTGGATCACTCCTGATCTAGCGGCCCAACATTCGCTACGTAGAGACTCCGAGCCTCTTCCCCGACCCTAGGCTCGGAGCAACCGAAGCAGACCCGAAGCTAATCCGAGCCTCCTGAGCCATCCGAGCCTCTGCCCTAACCTCGATTACCGTCCGATCCTAGCCCGCACGTGTTTCTCATGTGGGGACTGGGTAATTTACACAGTGGCCCCTGTAACTTTCAGAAATTGCAAATTGGTTCCTACCAAGCTCGTCATGCGAGGAACGCGTGTTTTGTGGGAATTTTGCATCCACCCCCTCAGCATTATCGGTAATTGCATTTAAGTCCCTGTCAGCATGTTTTATTTACAGAACTTTTATTTTTTGTATTGCATTTTGGTCCCTATCTTTGCACGTATAATTAGGTGTCCATTTATCATCATTTTTAAATTCTAAAAATTGCATCTTGTAGTTTAACTTATCCTCTATCTTGTGTGACACTTGTTTTATTTTTGTGAGTCATCTGGAATTTAATAAAAATTGGTGAAATTTTCTATATTATGCCCAAGGTGTGCCTACTAATTCATATTAAATTCCTTGTTGCTCTAAAAATCACCATAAAATCAAATCACATTAGTCCTAGGATAAATTACTCTACACTATGCCCAAAGATCGTTGCATTTGCACTCATCACGAGGCCTGAATAAATCCAACAGTGATTTGCTTAATTGATTTTTAATAGGTCCAATTCACATAGAATATTAGGTTTATTAGTTTTCCTGGATTCATCACACTTATATCCATCTAGGATAATTTTTATATTTGGAAATAATGTGTTTTGGTATTTATTAAAATCAATTTTGCAAAAATCCCCCTGCCTTCATCTTTTATTCATATTAAATTCATACAGAGTCTAAAAATTCCAAAAAATGTAGACACCTGGGTTCATAGGATTCCATATTCTAGCCAATTTTCATAATTTTTGTACTTCAATTGGTCATCTTTCTTAATTTAACTTGTAAAAATTGACTCGAAACGGCATTGCTTTTCCTTTCTTGCATAACATTGCTAAAAGACCAAAAATATCCTTCTGAATATCATACCTCTAAATTAACTAAAAATATTTAACTAAGGAGACAGCTGCCTCCCTAAGATCGACCTTGGGCTTGCCCAAGTAAAATAAAAATCTATCGCTCGCATTTAATTGAACATTAATTGATGTGGTTTTTGATGAAGTCTCAATTACCCGACTACAACGAATTTATCATTTAATTTTATCTTTAATTTATTTGAATTAACAAAGGGTAGACGAGGTGACAATCAAAATAGAGTCGTTCTCGGGGAGGCGCGGCTTAGGTTAGTTTCTTAGGAAATTTAGATTTTTTGATTTTCCATCCCCGTGTAGTCGGATTCCCAGCTTTTCTTGTTAATATTTCTCTATCATTTATTTTCATTTTTTTGTATCGTCCTTTATCTGACCTCAATTTATTTTTCATCCGAGGAAGATGAGGAGTCGAAGGAACTTCGCTAGGCGAACCGAGGAGCTTGCATTTAAATATTTTGAGTGATTGTAAGGACTTATAATAGTTGTCATTTTTATTATTTTTGCATTTTTCCAGCGGTTCCTGTTTGGGTTCTCGCACGTATAAAGATAGTGGAAACGTGTCCCCGTGTGCTGTGTGAATTGCTTTTTTGTAGATTAGGCTTGCACTTGCGACTCTTAGTGCTACTTTAGGACTTTCTCGTGCTCGTAACATTCTAGGACCACACTTCACACATAAAAGATGCACTTAGACCGCAGATCTATCCAAACCCAATCTGTGCTTCACTCGCTAATAGAACTGCCTGTCTAGGAGCGGATTTTCTCGA
>JAZKJV010006487.1:0-116748 GCA_037367405.1 Ottelia alismoides
TGTCGGCCAGATAGCTCAACTCTGCTTCGATCTCGGCCCAAGCCCACATACTTCCGCCGGGAACGTCCAGGGTGGTATTGAAGTGACCAATGGCGCTAGTGCAACCATCGGTGGAACTAGTGGCATCGAAGGCAACACCATCTCGGGTAATCTCGGACCCGGTATCTTAATCACCGGGGCGAAAACTTCTGGTATCTCTATTCAGGGCAATCTGATTGGAACCGACAGCACGGGCCTGATCTCCAAGAGTAATCAAGACGATGGCATTCGGGTCATAGACGCGAAGAACATTACGATCGGAAACGCTGGGCCGGTTCGCAATGTGATCGCAGCCAATAATGGTGATGGCATTCACCTGATCAAGACTACCAACGTCACGATTAAAGGAACGTTGATTGGTACGGATTCCACGGGACTGAAGAAAACTGCCAACGCGAACGGCTTGCGTATCGAGAATGCGACGAATGTGCTCGTAGGCGGTCCTGATCCACTCGATCGTAATGTTATCTCCGGTAGTAGCTTTGATGGCGTAGTTATTGTGAACACCGGAACCGACACCTTCGACGGCAACGTACGCATTGAGAACAACTTCATCGGCTTGGGAGTCGATGGTGTAAAAGTTATTCCCAACAAAGATGGCATTCAGTACTCGAATATCGCCCAGCCGATCACGCTGGTGAACAACGTTGTTTCTGGCAATACTCGAACCGGCATTCGCGCTTCCAATACTTCGAATCAGATCATCATTGGCAACAAGATTGGCGTGCTGGCCGATGGTGTCACACCCCGCAGGTAACGGCAGTCACGGCATCTTCTTGCACACCAATTCGTCCGAGAACCGTATTGGCGGCGAGTTGGCTGGCGATGCCAACATCATCGCCCACAATGCTGGCGATGGCGTCTTGATCGGTTCCGATCCGGCCGCAGGTTTTGCCGGAGAGGCCGGTGTCGGAAACGCGTTGATTCGCAACTTGATCTTTGGCAACACAGGCCTGGCGATTGACCTCGGCCCCAACAATGGCGTTACCGCTAACGATGCCAACGACGGCGATACGGGCCCCAATAACCTGCAGAATGCCCCGGTATTGTCGTTCGCGACCACAGTAGGCGATTCGATCTTCATTACCGGCTTACTCAATAGTCTGGCCGGCAACTATCGTATCGACTTTTACTCGGGAGCTTCCGCTGGGCAAGCTCAAAAGTTTTTGGGAACGTTGCTCGATCCTATCTTGGCCACAGGCAATCTCGACATGGCATTGGTGCTCGAAGCCAGCGTGGATGCCGGTAGCTTTGTAATGGCCGTTGCTACCAACCTGGACACGGGCGATTCATCCGAGTTGTCGACTTCGTTGCTGGTCGTGTGAAGGAATCCCGAAATGGCCAATTAGTTTATACGTAAAGTATCTGAGAATCATTGTCACCAATGGGCCACAGGGACCTGAATCATTGGGCTTCGTACTTGCACAAGACTTGAGTTGAAATGACTGTTCCCAAGGCATGACAACGGTACACCAAGTCGCTGGCAGACATTGAACAATTATTGGGCGGACTCGTGCACTTCGGCAAGCTAATCGATTGCGACCAAAAATGATCGTGGCATTGTTTGGTGCTCGCGTTTTTCAGATCTCAATTGTTTTCGATTAGTAATTGGGTTGGGGTGAGCGATGGTAACCACAGCGGATTGGCTCTCACAGATTGACATTCATGGCTGCGTCAATCGCTTCAAAAGCACAGTCACTCGGCTCGTAGCCACTGTTGTCTGCAACGTATTCACCGCGCAATTCTCCTAATCGCTTGCTGGAGTGGTCCGGATTTGATTGCTTTGTTTGCCTCGCCCGTACAACCTGAGCAATGGAGGCCAATGACTTTGCCGGACGAGAGATTGATGATCGGCGAGCCAGAGGAGCCGCCAAGGGTCGTACAGTCATGCTGAAAAGTAAGCGTATCTTCTACTCGTAACAGTCGGCCCGGCGAAAGTCGTTTTACCTCAAAGACCCTTTGAAAATAACTCAACAGCGCCATGGATCTGTCGCGTCCATCGTCAGCGGGATAACCGATGGCAGCGATGTCCCACTCCATATCATACGGCGCCAAGTCTAACTCCAAGGGCTCAAAACTAGGACGATCGATCCACGCGAGTTTAAAGACTGCCACGTCTAAACCGTCTGGCCAAAAGGACTGTAGTTCGCTCACCCGGGCTTGATGTGCCTCGCGAACATTCGGTAGGTCTCGATTGTCAAAATGCACGTCCTCGTCAAACGTAAAACTGAGCTTATCAGATCCTTGCGTGAGAAACCTTTCAGCAACGTGAGCATTAGTGATCAGAAGGTCCTCATGCAGCAACCAGCCGGAGCCTTGCATGCACGCCGGACTGTCAATTCGACCGACCGCCGGGATACATCGGCGCAGCTGCTGACTCGCCGCATTCAGTCGCTCTTGCAAAGCAGGTATACGCGCGGGCTGCCATTCTCCATTCTGGATGATCAGGGCTGGCCGACCAATGTCGCGAACAATGGCCTCAAGCCGCACAGGATCGCTCAGATAGTTCTGCGGATCCTTCGCCCAGACATTCAGCTCTATACGAGCAGTCTCACCCAGCGTATAGCTTTCCAATTCAACTGAGCTGCGAGTGTTGGGCAACGCAGAAAATAGTTCCTCGATTGCATTGGCGGGAGCAGGACCTGCTCCGGTCCAAGCGCTTAATGACTCCAGCTGCTCCCCAGTATCCTGAATTGCCTTCAATAACTGGTACACATCTGCAAACACACTTGGGTCACGCGCGATCGAATCGCGAATGGTCGTGAGCGTACCGGAAGCTTCGTCGCTTGACATTGAACCACCTCATTTACTTGACGCACGGCCGCACTATATGGCTTCACTGAAAGCGTGTCACTCGTCCACGCGTTTAGCCTAAGCGGTGAGAAAGTTCAGCAACAGCTTGGTAATCTGCCGTCCGGCAAAACTTCGTGGATGGATTAGCTTAATCTCTCTAGAGGCGGCGCAAGGACAGTATCCGACATGAGTGTTTAGTCAAAGCCACAAAGCCTTGTTCCGAGTTCTTGCGGATCATATAATCCAAGGTTTGGTCGCTGATGCGAGATGCTCCAACGAAGTGCGTTCACAGAGGGCCGCGGAAAAGATGACCAAAACGACATATCCGCAAGATATTGTCTGGTATGTTGAAGCCAGGCTCTCTCAGAGAGATCAATTTGGCAACTCAGGCAGCGCGGTCGCTATTTGGCTTAAGCCGCCGGGCGTTAACGCATCACCTCGCAAGTATCTGCTCACGTGTAGTCACGTTGTTCGAGCCAAATCTTCTAAAGGCGTTGTCGGCGCGGGAGCGCTCTTGAAACACATTTTGGCTTGGCCTGCGGGACGAGGCTACGTGCCGTTTAGCAAAGACAATCCGTGGCCGGATCAGAACGATGATGGAATATGGACTGGGACGGTCATTGATATTTACAATCGCCCCGAGGTTGAACTTTCTTCAGCCGACTGCGATCTAGCACGTGATTGGGTGCTCGTTGACATCCACGAACAAAACTTTCAGGACTATGGCGCTGTCGAAGAATGGGGTTCAAAGTCTTGCACTGATATTTGCGTTATTGGATACCCGGGGAGCTCTATTTCGTGGACTCCTGGATCGATAGTAGAGAGCTATAGGGCTAAGGGATTTCGGCAATCCCGATGTCCCGACAGTCCAGCGCTACTATTGCTTGAAGGGCCGGAGTCAACGGCGGCAGGCATGAGCGGAGGCGGCATCTTTGACGCGCAAGATCGACTCGTGGGATTGCACCAATCGCAGAGCCGACTGGCTCTAACGCATGGCGGCATTACAGCAAGCCATATCATGAGCGAGCTTTACAGTCGAGGCTACCAATTCATTGCTAAACCCGTGGATATACGTCTGAGTACTCAGGCGCATCTGTTGCGTGAGCTTCTTCAGAGAGAGTTTCCCGAGCCTAAGATACAGCAGTTAATCGCTAGTCTTGGCGTTTCGGCCGATTCTTGGATGGAGGCTGAGAGGTTTCCCGCGACCTCAAACTACTATGGTTTGGTTGAGCGTTTTGAGCGACAGGGGATGCTATCCCTATTATCATTTGCGTCGATCTGTTCACTCGGCTCGGAAGCAACGCCAGCACTCTTACGAGAAAACTTGCTAACTGCTGCCGAGAATTTAGGGGTGACGCTGTTTGGCATCATTGAGGATGCAAGCGTGGAGGAAACACTCGTTTTAGAGATTCATAAGCAAATGCGAGACGCGGTAGGACGGCTATGGATCGAGAATCGATCAAGGCTTGGCCCCAAGACAAAGCTAATGGCTGTCTATGACATAGGCGCGAATTCGCAAGCGGGGCAAGTCGACCTATTTTCGCCTTTCGTTGAACAGGTTTGTGCGCAGCCTACATTACCCGAATCGTTGCGACGGAAGCTTGAGGCCATTCGTTCAACTGCCCCGGGAGTTTTTCCGTTTTCCAAAAAAGAGCCAGTTCCTAAGGTCGTGAGCCAACCCGAGGAACATGTGCTGATTAGCGTGGCTGAAAGTCAGTCGCCGGCGACAGTTCCATCTTGGACTCTGGCCGCTTACAGATGGAGACCAGATGGCGAACCGCATCTAATTTCTATTCCCTGGCCGCATCGCCACTTAATGAGTCGCAGTTGTCAGATTACCTCAAAGAGTTGCGCAACACTTTGGACGCCGAGCGAGTAACTCTCGATCACGTTGTCTTGCACTTTTTTTTGCCCAGAAAAATGTTGTCGAGTCCAATTGATCAGTGGCCGATACCGATTGAAGGCGGACTTGAAGCAAAATGTGGCGAGGAGTTTCGACTTGTTGTGCGGCTTCAAGATCAATTGCCGGGGCGTTCGCAGCGTCTCAGTAAGCGTTGGTCAACTCTAGCGAAGACAGCCAGGTTGCGGCCCGATCGCGAGCTGAAATGGATCTCGCGCGCAAGTGACGGTTCGTCTTTATACAAACATTTCTTGTCGAATGATGACATGAAAGTCGTCGCTGTTGATTGTGCCATTGCGGCGGAGGAAGATCCGAGCGTTATACCAAGTCTGGTCGCTGCATTTCATGCTGGGATTCCTGTAGTGATTTGGGGCCGTGATTCTGGTTCATCGCTTGATTTAGCAACTGCGGTGAATGAATGGATGGCTCACCCGCCAAAGCATTTGCCCGACATAGTCCGTGAGCATCGATTGAAATCAGGAATTGCACTTGCAGAATGCATAACGCTGTTGTTTGAAGACGCCGAACGCCAATTGCCTAGTAATACTCGATTAAAGGCCTCACGAGCATGAATGAAATAAATGTTTTTCGCGGAGATCCAAAACAATCGCGATCTGCGTCCTCTGAGTTGTTGGCAATAGTGCCTCCACCATGGAGAGATTTTTCAAAGCGGCAGCAGAGTCGAGGTCAGACTTATCTGGCGAGCAGCCTGGAGATCCAGATGGTCAATGCCGCCATATGTCTTAGGAGACCATTGCTCGTCACGGGTCCGCCTGGGTGTGGCAAGTCTTCGCTGGCCTATGCCATCGCCGAGGAATTGCGGCTGGGTTCGGTTTTAAAATGGCCCATCAACTCGCGATCCGTATTATCAGATGGCCTGTATCATTACGACGCGATTGCTCGCTTGCGCGATGCGAACCTAGCGAAGTTAGCCGACAAGAGCCTTCCTGATCAGATTGAAGACTATCTTAAGCTTCGATGGCTTGGCACTGCTTTGGCATCAAGTGATCCGCGCGTGGTGTTAATCGACGAGATTGACAAAGCTGATGTTGATTTGCCCAACGATTTGCTGGATGTACTTGAGGAAGGCACCTTTGCTATTCCAGAACTTGAACGTATTTCAGATGAGAAATGTGAGGTTAACCTTAGGACCTGTGATTTGGATACTTCGAAAACGGCGTTGGTTAGGCGAGGAATCGTTCAGTGTCAAGTCTTTCCCATAGTCATCATTACGAGTAACGGTGAGCGAGATTTGCCGCTCGCGTTCTTGCGTCGCTGTTTATGGATCGATCTTGAGCTGCCAAAAGAGGATCGACTGCGTCAGATAATATCGCAACATCTGGGAGAAGCAATTGCGACTGATGCGAGAACGACGGAGTTAATTGAACAATTTGTGAGACTCCGAGCCGAACCGCGAGTGCTGGCGACAGACCAATTGCTCAACCTTGTGCATATGATCATAAAAGGCGGTGCGCCTGACAGTGAATTACTTCGACAGCTATTGCTGCGTGGCTTGGATGCATGACCACTGAACGCGTCGAACTAGTAGCAGAAGGTGTTTTTCTGGCGGATAGAATCGCCCAATACGCGACTTCGCGGGGTTGGGACGTCGACCCGCTCAACCTCTTGGACGTGCTGTGGCTTGCGGCGCGTCATGGCCCGGACCAACTATTCAAAGTTGACACGACCTCAGCGAAGAAGCCAATCAATTTAGAGCCGCCAACTACCGATACGGAAGCGGACTTAGAACCTGCCTCATCAAATGATGAACCAGACGACAATGAAGAAGGCGACGAGGACGACACAAACGTTGCGCCTGATTCCGTAGATGTCTATCCTGCCGCCCTTCGAAGTTCGCAGCCACCTGGGGCTTCAAGTAGGGCTTTAGACTTACCCGCCCCACCATCCTTTCCTCACAAGCGAGCGTTCCTTCAGGCCTGTAGGCCATTGATGTTGCGTGGCCCTTCAAGCAGCCGAAAGAGTGTTGACATCGACGCGACGGCACATCGTTGGGCAGAGGAATCGTTTGTTGATATTGTGCAACGGCCAGTGCGCGTACGCGCCGTTCGGTTGACGTTAATCCTCGACTTTACTCCGTCGATGGATATGTGGCGATTGCTGATGGTCGAGGTGTCGGAGGCACTTCACAATTGCGGTGGATTCCGCCTGGTAACAACCGCGTTTCTGCAATTTGACAATGGTCGCGTCCAGCTAATATCGGGTCGAGAGCTGGCAAAACCTCCCTCCGCCCGGCAACCAAGAAGAGTCTATGATACTGCTGGTCCTCAGTTGATTTGGGTGGTGTCCGACTGCATTGCGGATTATTGGGGCGCGCCAGACTGGATTTCTCAACTAGAACGCTGGTCTCGCTGGGCCTCGATTTCGGTCCTGCAAGTGTTACCTCAGAAACTATGGCCGCGGACGGCGATCGCTGATGCCAAGACTTTGCGTGTGGTTACGCGACAACCATTCAGCCCCAACCAAAAGTTGGTTGTGCAAGAATCTCGGCAAGAAAGGCTTGAGCGCGAAATCCTTTACGACCAGTCAGACTCGATAAAAGAACGAGCCGATGCTACCGCTCGCGTGGTTTGCACTGAATTGTCAATCAACCAGTCAATTGCTGGATTATCCCAATTTGTGGCGGGCCGTCTGTCTTTACCAGTTGTTGCATTTGAACTTAATGCCCTTTCAGGTGATCGTGCACAAGCGGACTTACCTGCGATCGAGGACGTTCGTTCCGCCGATCCTAGGCGTGCTCTCGATCTCTTTTTAGCTTGGGCTTCCCCACCGGCTTTAGAATTGGCAAAGCTGCTGGCTGCATCGCCAGCAATTTCGCTACCAATTGCAAGACTGCTGCAATGGAACTTTCTTCGAAATGCGGACGTTTGTCTGCCGCAAGCCGAGGTGTGGCTAAGTGGTCTGCTTGAGCCGTTGGAGGAATGCGGTGATACCGATCCAGAACAGCAGCTGTATCGTTTTAGAGATGGTATTCGCGATCGTTTATTGAATGGAGTTCCGGTAGGTCAGAGGTTGCGCATTCTAGAAAAGGCATCACAATACATCGAAAACAATTTGGGTAGGCTCAAAGGTCTACGCGCGATGCTGGCTAACCCAGATGCTCACGCTGGCTTGCTTGATAACGGCGTTGGAAGCGATCCACTCGCACGGATAGCGGTCGAAATTCTTCGGAGACAAGGTCCAGAGTTCGCTAATTTAGCTGCTACGCAGGCTGGAAGAGTTAGAAACATTGTTGACCTTGACAACAAAAGAACGCATGTTCTCTACTATGGCGATACCATAGTCCATCGATTTGCTTGGGATGCGACGGGGGAGAAAGCGGCCATCCCTTTGCGCGACGGATCTTTCGCCCTCTGGCCAAATAGCAACTGGAATTCTCCTAGCCATGTTAGCGGAATGGGTTTGAATGCCGTCTCTTGGTGTTCCGCAACGGGCAATTTAGCCATCGCGTGTTTCAGTCGCAGGGTAAGAATCCTTGATGCCGCTTCCAGGGTGATTCTTGAACTTGTTTCGCACCACAGCGATGTTACCAGTGTGGCTTACTCGCCCAATGGATCGCTTTTGGCTACAGGAACCTCGTTTGGGACAGTTCGCGTTTTCGATCCACGTACAGGCCAGCTGTTAGTAAGCCATGCTCCATCTGAATCGGACATGGTCGTTCAGCTTCAATGGATCGACGATGAACTTCTCGCCGTTGCTACGAAATCAAAAGCATTCGTTCTTCGATGCTTAAGCGGCAGTATTCATTTGGTGGCACAGAAGCCAGGTCAAACTACAGCACTGTCCCTTGTCTCCGTGCAAAGAAACGCTTGGCTGCCTGCTGATACCTACCTGGCAATCGGTCGTTCGAATGGTGAGATTGTTTTTTGGTCTTGGGATGAAAAAAATTCCGGCCGGCTAGAGAGCTTGCCATACAGATCGGTTGTCCCTGAATCGAAAACTGAAGCTAGTGTCTTTGCTCATCAATCCCCGGTAACCTCGTTGACTGTTTCCAGCGACCGTAAGCTACTAGCATCAAAGGGGTCGAGATGGGTCCCTAAGTGTTTTGAATTTAGAAACTGGGCGTATATGTGGACGATTGCAAGGGACCTCCTGCGAATCGTTCTATTCTACTGTTAGTTTTCGACCGGGCAGTCATGACTTGGCCGTTTCGTGTGAGAACGATCGGGCAGTCGAGATGTACGATCTGTCTGCGCTCGCAGGGAAAGCCATGCCATCGAAGTCCCTCCGTGTTCGAGTGGTAGGCTCCGCGGCTTACACCGGTAACTCTCCGGAGTTGTTTGCGGCCGCTACGCAAGTCGGCGAACAATTGGCACAACGTCAGCATTCACTAGTGATTAGTAGTGCTAACGTCGACAAGATCGATCGTTACGTTTTCCTTGGCTACCTGGGAGCGGCTCTCCCTGGTGCTGAAGTCGTTCTCGTACGGGGCCAAAACTCTCAGACCGATGCGACTCGCAATTGGTTTGAGTCACAAATCGCCAGCCGCCCGCAAAGCATTGAAAAAATTTGCAGAGCTGCGCTCGAAGCACTGTGGCAGGTTTTGCCTATGCCAATATTGCAGAATGAATTCGAAAAGATCCTTGGTCAACGATACGACTTGAACTTTCAATCTTTACACTACGCCCTGCTTAGAATTGCTGAGCACGGTCAGCTTGACGAACTTCTTTTGGCAATGCTCAAACGTGTACCCGGAAACCGAACTATCCTAAATCTCTGTAAACTAATGGGGCAACGGAAGGAAGATATTTCGTGGCTAAGTTTGCGTCATGTCACTCTGTCCAATAGCCACTGGAACCTGCAGGCGCAGATGGAGTCACTGTTTCAATCAGATATAGTCATCGCCATGGGTGGGCAAAACAACACTCTTGCGACCTGTGAAATCGCCGAAGAAATATCACAGCCAAGTTTACCTGTGGCCTGTTTCGGTGGAGCGTCATTGCAACTGTTGAGTAACAACCTAGCGAGTCTCTCAAAAGCGTTATCCGCTTCGAACGCCCGCCAGCCGCGAGGCACAGAATGGTTGCTGAGTGGCAGTCACTGGCACAATGATTCGGCCAAGCATATCGTTGAAGCCGTCGAATCGCCTTGCTAAAGCGAGTAAACCATCTCCTACTCCAGCATTCATGTGCCGCCTGCACATCGGCTCGTCGAATACATGGGCAAGCGGAGTTTTGCTAGATAGTCACACAATTCTGACCTGCTTAAAGGACGGGGAGAACGCGTCGTCAATTGTCGTCCGGTTGAAGGGTTCCAATCGAGATTTGCTCGTCGACCGCATACAGTATGTTCGTACCTCTAAGGATCAGACCGTCGCAGATTGCCAGTTGGCCGTAGTTAGGCTGGAAGCCGATAGTGAAAGACGAACGGGCTTTGCACAGATCGCTATCACTACCGCTGACGAGGAGCTAAAAGAACGCTGTTGTACGATTAGCATCGTCCGCTGGCAAAAAGTTTGGCGCTCAACCTGGTGTCGTCACAGATCTAACGTCCAAGGAATTTTACGTGACTACCGCAGGTCCATTGAATCGTGGATTCTTGGGGCCCCGGTATACGCGGTAGATCAACTCAATATCGACTCAACTCCTTCTGTGAAAGGTCTCGTGGTGGATGCATCCCACACATCCTTGGGCGTGCGATACCGAGCAATTCGTATAAACAAGAGTCATCTCGAGCAAATCAACGAGCTAAAGTCCGGATCCAAGCAGACGAGCACGAGGCATTCGATAGGCGTACACTCGCAAACTTCCAACCTCGATCAAAATCCGTCGAAAACAGCGTCAAGTGATCGACTGAGCTCAAATTTTTGGCAACAGGAGTTCTATGCCAATGTTTTCTCGGAACGCTTTGACTGGAAGCTAATCATGTCATTAGCCCTTGCGAGCCGACTTGCGTACGAACCACATGAGGTCATTTCAAAGACAGCAGATAGTTGGGGGCTGTCTGCATGTAGTGTTATTGAAAGCGATGGCACTTGTTGCTTTGTTGCGTCAACACACACAGCGACGCTAGTTGCATTTCGGGGAGTAGTCGCCGTATCCAACTGGTTATCCTCTCTGGGCTTATTTAGCACAGCCCGTCCATATGGTAATGTTCATAGTGGTTTCTTGCATGCTTTTCAGAGATTGGATTCAGAACTCCACGTTGCTTTAGCCAAACAGAATAACCATTCGTTGTTTCTTACGGGACATGGTCTCGGCGGTGCGCTCGCTGCCATTGCGGCAGCTGAGTGGACCGGACATTTCTCGATTTCCTGCATTTGCACCTTCGGGCAACCACGGGTTGGCGGTGGTAGCTTCCGTCAGTTCATGGATATGAAACACACCCAGCGCTACTTCCGCTTTGTCAATGATAGCGACATCGTTACGCGAGTGCCGCCATCTTTCCAGCATTCTGGACAGCTATATCAGTTCAACGGTCTGGGCGAATTGATTTCCCCCGCACGGACTGACGCTTCGTTATTCAACATGGACATCGATTCAGAGATCGCTGACACTCAAAACCCATTAGCCATACATGGCGACAACGGCATTCCGAAAGATAGTACCGCAGACCAATCACAACCAGACCGCACAGTAAAGAAAGCTGGTTTTCTGCCGAGCATTTCGGACCATGGTCTAGACCGATACATTGCGAACATCGCGCGTATGGTTCGAGAGTAGCAGGTGAAAACCTGCCAGCTTATGCTCCTGGCATTGAAACGGCTTTTACAACTGCACCGTCGAGTTTGCCCGTGAGATCGTGACGACTCCCGGTTGATCAGGTGGGCGGTTCCATTTTGTCTAAGAGTCACCTCATTTGTCCGTCATATGAGTACCGTACAAGTATGCGGTCTTCGTCATGGATGCTGACGAAGACCAGCCCATCGATTGAGTAAGCTCGAAGAGCCGCAAATACTGAAAGGCGACGTCTCGGGTTAACTCAAGCTTCCCGACTTTGTAGCGGAAAGAAAGCTCAACCAAGGCGATTCGGCCGTTCGGAGAGTGTCTCCAGAGGATCAGCGCCGATTCTGATTTACGATCGCCGAGCGTAAACTTGGGGCCAACTAAGACCTCTTCATGTATCAACGTATCGTTGACACGAGACACTGGGAAATTCCCGTCGTAAGTTAAATGCGTTCGAAGGCCGGGAAATAAGTTCTCGCACTCGCTGTAACGCCTTGGAGGTTTCGGCTTACACGGAACGGTTACCGATCGCGATAACCTGGAGATGAACGGAGGACAGATGTCCTCCTCAAGCTTTGCCTTGACATTTGCTTCTGGCACACGGAATTTTGTCCCAAGCACAAGAAATGGGTCTGCCGCTCTACACTTCAACGTGAGTTCGTTTTCGATTTGGTCCTTCAAATTGTAACGGTGGCGCAAAACGAAGTTGTTGCGCCTAAAGAAACTATCCTTTGAATCCAAGAACTCTATTTCGCGCTCTGCAGACTTCTGAAACTGCGCCTCCCCCTTCAGTTCAGCGCCGCATCGATTAACCAGCGATACAAACTCAGCCGCAAAATTGCGAATGGACCTCTTACCATCGAACATCAGTGGTTCGAGCATGAGTTTGTATTCGCGCGATGATAATTGGGAGAGGGGCTTGGTGGCGCTCATTCAATCGTTTTAGCCAAACCATTACCCAATTCAACTAGCGAGCTGCACTTATTCCCCGACATACTAGAAAAAAGCGACTTTAACTCCGACGCTAATCCGCGTTGAATACGGACGAAGATAACAAAATGGGATCTGCCCTTATGCAGATCCCATTCACCCTAGGCCGGCGGCATTTGAAAAGACAGACGCTAAAGATAAGACCGAGCCTTAACGAAGGCATCGCCCGCCAGCCCACCTATATCTCTTTCGCCGACGGCACAACAAATGGCGCTCGATACTGACGAGTCAATAGTTGATCCGCCGCTGGGTTTCCGATAAAGGATTCAGTGGTGGATTCGATCTTTAGAACAGGACCTGAGGTCAATGGAGTGGCCGTGAGATCGACTTTAGCGGACTTCAAGTGCTCGGTCATGCGTTCAAACGTCTTCAATACCTCCGGATTAAGTTTCGCGGCGTCGATTTGCTGCATGATCTGGTTCGGGGTTTGTTGGCTGCCCAGCCGATAAGAAATGTTGCCCAAGTGGCAGAGCGCGCTCGATTGATGCCCTTCTAGCACCTCCGCCTTTAGCTCTTCTCGCTTGCGACTTCTGACGCAGTCGATGAAGTTGCCGAAGTGATTGGCACCAGGACCCTCGAACTTGCGAATTAGCTTGCCATCAAGATCGAACAGCGAGCCCTCCGCGATGATGCCTTCGCTGCCGTAGATGACATGTCCAGCTTGAAACGTCTTGCTAAATGGATCGGTCTTCAAACCGCGAACTTCTTGAATGATGGTGGCTTTGTCGAACGTGTGCACCACGATTTGCGTGTTCGGCGTCTCGCCCGCATCTTTGTAGCCAACGCGCCCGCCGACACTCCATACCGAATTGCCAGTGCCTTCTAATCCAGCAAGCCAACGGCAGATGTCGACGTAATGGATGTTGTTATTGCCCAGCTCACCACTGCCGGTATCCCATACCCAGTGCCAATCGTAATGTAGAGTGGGCCGCGTGGGATGAAGATCGCTGCCCGGTCCGAGCCACAGGTTGTAATCCACATGGCTCGGGATGTCGCACTTGCCAGGCCCGCCAATACTACCTCGACCACCATAGACAATACTTCGAATCAGTGAGAGTTGGCCGAGCTTACCTTCGGCAATGAATTTAGCCGCAGCTGCCAGATCACCGCGCGAACGATTCTGCGTGCCCGACTGACAGATACGATCGTATTTGCGAGCCACTTGCACCATCCGTCGGCCCTCGCTGACGTTGTGGCTGACTGGCTTTTCGACGTAAACATCTTTGCCCGATTGCATGGCCCAAATCGCGGCCAGCGCATGCCAGTGATTCGGCGCGGCGATCGATACGGTATCAATTGATTTGTCATCAAAGATGCGGCGCAAATCCTGGACAACTTTCGGACGCTTACCATGCTCCTTCTCTACCGTATTGGCCAATTCCTCGGCTAACACTGAATCAGGATCGCACACATATGCGACTTCCACGCCTTTCAACTTGGCGAACGAAGCTGCGTGTACTTTGCCACGGATGCGGCAGCCGATGACAGCGTGTCGAATCACCTCATTGGCGGAAGAGGTTGGCTTTTCATCTGCACTGGCCGTTTGCGTGGCTACGCCCGCGCTGGCTGCCAAGGCCGTCGCGATAAGGGACTCTTCAAAGAAGCGGCGACGAGTTCGTATGTGCATGAGCGATACTCCACGGGGGTTGGATGATTCATTAAAGGTTGATCACGGATTTCAATAGCGGGACAGCTTGCCGATGCATTTGAAACGCAGAGATCGCGGAGGGGCCGAGGGAAATCGTCGAGAAGGAATTCTCTGCGTTTCCTCTGCTCCTCTTCAACTCACTGCGTTTCAAATGGGGCGACTAATAGTCTTCCAACACGCATGCGTCGTTGGAGCCACATTAACGTTTGGCATTTGCCTGCATCTCGCTTAGCCGTTTCTTGGAAAGCGGTTCAGCTTGCTTCATGACTTCAGCGATCGACACAGGCGCGCCGCCGCGTTGTAAGCTTTCGTCGGCGGCCGCCATGAAGGCAAACATCTCGATCGTGGTTGATGGACTGACCGGTGGCTCGAGCGTACGAAAGAATTTTCCAATCTCGGTGCATAGATCCGCGTAACCGCCGCCTTTCTCGGCCATCGCGATGCTCTTGCTGCCATACACCACCGCTCCTGCTTCCGCATTGTTCTTGCGAATGCCGCGATATGTTCCGACGCGTCCACCCTTCCACGTGCCGATGATAAGATCCGTGTCTTCGGTCTTAGTGCGGGCTACGGTTTCGCAACCACTGCCCATGAGCGTATATAGCGCTTCAATGCCGTGAATGCCGTAAAAAGCCATGTCGAGCGTTTCAGCCTGATAGGAACAGGGGCCCCAAGTCGAAGCGCCCGCGATTGAGCCGACTTTATCGTTATTGATCAGCGACAGCAGGCCTGGGCTGAAACGATAGGAGGAACTCGAAAAGCATGGGACTTTGTGCATGCCCGCAAATTCATAGATCGCCATGGCGTCGGCCAAGGATCCTGCTAGCGGCTTATCAATAAACATTGGCTTGCCTGCCTGAATGACTGGTATCGCCTGTTCCAAATGAATACGTCCGTCTACGCTTTCCAGGAGCACCACATCAACCTTCGTCAACAACTCGGGGATCGATGAAACGATTTCGACGCCCATCTCAGCCATCGTCTCAGTAAACTTTTTCACTCGATCGCGACTGGCAGGAAAGTCGGTGCCGCCAGGATACCCCGCGACAACCTTGATACCGGCCAATGGCCCGCTTGCGTTTGGCGCGTTGAAGATCTTGGTGAAGGCAGGCACGTGAGAAGTATCCAGTCCGATCATCCCGGCGCGCAACAGCTTGGGCTTATCCTCAGCGCGTGACGGCGTGTGATAAGTGAGCGTGAGTGCGCCAAGCGTGACGATGGCCATCAGCTTGCAAACGCGCGACGATGCGAACGACGGGAGGGTGAGCATGGAATGTCCTTGTACTGAGAGGGGACAAAGCCGATGCCAATCACAGAGATGAAGGCACGGGCCGAGGAGGGACGGAAGGCGGGTGGAGCGCAGACGGAAACCGCCGGGGCTACGCACTAGAGTTTACTTGAGTTCGAAGCTGAAGTCATTCGACTTGGCATCTTCCGTAACCGATGCGGTCAGGCCACTGGAGATGATATTGTTATACTTAACTGGTACGACCGCAACGTGGTTCGCAGCGATCTGTTCATTGGTCATCGAAAGTGCTTCACTTTCGCTAACCGCTTTCTTCAGCCGCACGGCGGTGACAGCGACCTTATAAGAACCTGCGTAGGCACCATCTTTTCCATTGGTGTTGAGCGTGAATTTGCCGGATGCATCGGTGCGTCCAATCACCGGCGATCCGCCTGCGTCGGGAACGAACACAACGTCCGCATTCGGTACAGGTTCGCCACGCAAGTTCACACTACCCATGGCTGGTATCAAGCGTGGGCCGCTGTCGCAACCCACCAAGAGTGTCGACAAGCACACGACCAGACACGCACAGATAGAAGTCCAGGGGAAGAGCGATTGTGGGCGACGCTGAATCCCTGTTGCGTTTGCATCAAAACTCAGACAATACATTTCCATCGCTCCGTGCACCTACAGATTGAAACATAACGTGGTCAATCGATTCCGATATAAAGCGAACTGAGCCATCACCCAAGGTGAACGAAGCGCCGCCCGCATGCTTCGACTTGAAACCATAAGCGTATTGCATGGTGGCACTGGATGCGGGATTGCAGGCCGGGTCGCGTATGCGTCGCGAATTCTCGCAAGTCGTCATCTCATTGATGGGAGCAATTGTCGATACGCCGCCACCGATGCTGAACAGATTGCCCCAAGTGTTGATCCATGTACCGGCTTGTGTATCGGTCCCATTGACCCACTGGCAACCTGGCAAGACTTCACCAACCAGCAACGTATTGCTGGTCCCGTCTGTGATATCAGCCAGGCGTATGACTGCGTTTCCGAAAGAGAACACACCTGAGACTTGGCTCTTGTTGCTGGTCTGGCCAAACCTAACGTTGCCACCTGGCAAGGTTTGTTCGAAGGTGGTGAATGGATGACATGTCGTCTTCACGACACCGTCAACATTCTGTGAGCCCAAAGATCCGCCGTAGTTGACATGCGCGCGAGCATTGGCGGTGCCGGGATTGAGCACGGATGGATAGCCATCGGATGGACAGCGAGAATAAGGAGGTGAGACTTCCCACAGAATCATGTTGGGAAGAATCTGCACTCGTCGCATATCGATCGAGAAATCGATCTTGTCGTAGACGGCGCTCTGTTCCATGAACGGCAGAATGCGCACTTGCCAGGTCAAGCGTGGGACAATACTGCCGTTGGAGCCTGTAGCGCTCAGTGGTATGGCTCGATTGGCCGATTCGTAATTGAGAATTCCTAAACCATATTGTTTTAAGTTATTACTGCACTGCATGCGACGAGCAGCTTCGCGCGCTGCTTGTACGGCCGGGAGCAACAGCCCCACCAAGACGCCGATGATGGCTATGACGACCAGCAATTCCACCAACGTAAATGCGATTCTTGCAGACCTATCCTTCACAAGGAACATGGGCAGGATCCTTTAGGCATGAATGGGTGCGGACCAGATATCGAGAACGATCAAGACGCGTGGAAACGTGCGTTAAGGCAAGGCAGGTAATGCAGTAGGCTTGAGGGAAGCCCGCGATCGTAGAAGCTCGTGAAGCGGATCTGGTTGCAGAGTTGGCTAGCACAGGTAAGCATAAGGCATGCCGAGCTACGCAAGCAAGCGAATAATGTGGCCGTGCCGTTCTTTCTACCGAAGAATGTGTTGAAGAATTGTTTGAAAGACCTGCCAGCAGCAATCTGCCATCTCAGCGATTAGGTGCCACACATTTGAGCAGTGGCATCATGAATGCCCCGCACTTGGGCATTGCGAGGGACACTGAGACACAAGCGATTAGAACCTCACGTAGGTGATGTTCGTCAGCGGTGCCGATGTTTTTCTGAACTCGGCAACAAGGGTTGAAGAATAGCCGGCATTCGATCGAAGCAGCAACTAAGTTCTGCCGATCGCTAATCTCGTCGGTCTTTATTCTAGGCTAATACCTAGCTTTGAACCCCTTATCTTTTCGTCCTTTTCTTGGGCGCGGATTTCTTTGCAGTCTTTGCATTTGCCAATCGTCGCGATTTCGCCTCATTGGCACGCATCGTTCTTCGCAATTCAGCTTGACGGACGAATATGGCTTCGACCGTCAGGCCGGTCGAATTCTTCCACAATAAATTGAATGGGCCGCACTCCATCGTCCATTCGTGAGTACCGGTCATGACAATCGAAAAGGGTAATTGCCTCTTTTTCGCAAACAAAGAATAGCTTTCCTGAATCTCTCGAGACTTAAACGATTTGAGAATCGCTGGTTTCATCCACCGAATGAAATCCTCATTTAGAGAGTTGGCTTCGTGCAATGAGCCGGCACGCATCAATTGCTGGTGAGTCTTTCTGAAATCATCAACAGGAAACCCGAATGTATTTGCACCCTCGTTTTCCAGCGTTGACATTGGTGACAGCTTTACAGACCCGTTCAGCTCCCATACGGCAAGGTCTATAGACGGATTGGAATCGATATGAACAAAGAAAAGTTTCCATAGTTCAACGCAGGCAGCAACAGCGGTCGCCGACTTAAACGCGACATCAAAACTAATATTGGACATAGGAATAAATTCACTATTCGTTGCGGGCTGACTTGTTTGTCTCTCGAATTTGGGAACGCTGGCGTTGACCATCGCCCCGTCGATTGATTTACCAAGGGAAAAGCGGCAGCCAACGGGGCTGTGGTCCAACGCATTGTTCCGATCCGCTGCGTCACATTTTAGCCGGACACTTTTCGTTCGACATTATCTTCGAGTCATTTCTGAGTTGTTGTTCCAGTACCGAGCTCTAGCAAATGTTCCGTTGGCCATTGCCTCACGCAGAACGCGGCTAGGTTCAATTGCGTGGACGAACTGTATTGTGACAGCGTTTCAGATACAACCTCCATCGCTGCTGCGAGAGCCTCCGCCGCAGAGTGGTGCGATCTCGCAACTACGGGGTAACACAGTCGAAGCAGGTGCAAGTCACAGTAAATCTGATGAGCGTATTTGTAAAGCAGTTCATCATCGCAACCACTTGCATCATTCGGTTCGAAAAGATGTTGAACCAGATAGGCATTCATGACGCCGTCCAGTTCTTTTGTTGACAATCTTGGACGCTTCATTTTCGATCGAAACGGTTGAATTCACCACGCCCGCACGATTGGTCGACCATCCAGCAAAGCACCGTCGCGGGCTGAGGTGCAATTCTTGGTTCCCGATGTTTTGAACCCAGCAACACTGTTTGGAGTATAGCTGGGATGCATTCGAAGCCGCAACTAAGTTTTGTTGATCGGAAGGTAGATCGTTCTTGTGGCAGCCTGCGATGTTTCACGCCCACCACCGACCCTGTGTCGGTGGAGGGCAGAAACGCTCCCATGGACCATGGTCACAGTCGGGGAAGATGAAGAGTCAGATTTACTTTACGTGTAAAGTAACAGACAGCGGGAACGGCAGGCATAACCCAGTCCGAAGAGACTGGGCTTACAGAAATAACCAGTGACTTGGGTTCATGCCTTTGTTCGTGAGACTTGCCTGCGGTTGATTCCCGGCAGCCAAGCGACCAAGAATATGTGCATGTGAGCCTTTGGGCTCGTCGCTGTTCGGGATAGGGATGGAGGATACGTGGGTTGGGTAGCCATCGGTTACAAATCGTTGTGAACTTGTCCCACGTGAGTTTCCGACCGCGTTGACTACGGCGTCTAAGTAGTCGGAACCAGTGGGTGTACATCACTCGGGGCCAAGGTGGATCGCTACTTCCTTCCTTGTACGACTCTTTCATTCGCTACCTTTCAACGGCTTATGCCGACGCTCCGTACTCGTACTCAACCCTTCAGGGCGGTACTCGTACTCGATCCGCAACGCCAGTTCATCGAGTAGGAGTACGAGTACCGCTGCGCTGAGTACGAGTACGAACAAAAGCAAGCATTGCGTTTACACGTAAACTATCGCAGATCACAGGCATGGCATCTGCGCATATCTGCGTCATCTGCGGTTAGATCAAGAAGCCGCGAATCAACCAAGTCGACCGCAGTCATCTTCGAAGCCATTCACCTCAAAGAAAACATCTATCAGCCAATAAGCTCTCATCTTCAGCATACCGGCATGATCAGTTTGTCAGTCGCGGCATGTCAGTTTTGGCATCGGGAACGCTCGGATTCAGCGAGCCCGAGCGATTGACTCGACGCAAGTCAAAGCGGTCGATCGAGCACTTCGTCTGCAATCCTTTGTTCGGCGATTGTATCATCATCGTTGCTCGTGGTTACCCTGAACAACCGAGAAACGTAGGTCTCACAAATCAAAGCGGAAAGGAAGCCGCCCAAACAGACGAAAGCTATCATCCCGACCGGGCCAAGGTCCTTTCCATTGAATATCGATTCGAACCATTTGAAACGAAACATCGCAAAATACAGCGAGTAGCCAAACCATCCACCAAGAATCGCACATGAAACCACGGCAATAATCAGCGTCTTCTCCTTGATCCCTCTTCCAAGAACCAAAGCCGCAGTGACAAACAATCCTATTGAGCCCAGTGCGACCAGAAATGCATACCCATTGTAGAATGCCCAGATCGCGCAACCCACTAGAAATGCGAAGAGGACAGCGATGATCAATTTCGCGATCAAACGTACCGCTGCCATGGCCAACTTTGACAGCGATATTTTCGAAGTTGAGGTTCTAGACGATTGAGAGTCATATGGATTTGAATTGCTCTCCATCATCGTTGCCTAGCCGAACGTCACACGTCACCGAGTCGCGGCGATTGACGTGCCATTGCGAATAAAGCACCGTCCGCGACTTCGGTGCACGTGATTGTTACACATTGTTACGGAGCGACGCTAGGCGTTACCCTCTGGTGTTGTTGACGCTTAAGCAGCCGACCAACACTGACAATTATCACCAGAAGGATGAAGTGCGGAAGCACGCCGAAACGCATGGCAAAACTGGGGAAAGGGGCATGGTTTAATTGAGCATACTCAGGCGTGGGAACGTAGAGAGCAGGACGATGATTTACGAGCAATCCATCACGAAACTGAAGGTATGCGGCACTCCCAGTCGAGTCTTCGAATGCAAAGAGTTCATCCCCCGGCGCCATTTGTTTAAACAAGTCTCGAATCATGTTGATTAAGGAAGGACTTGCGGCTTGAAGGATATCCGGTCTGCCATCGAGGCCGCAACTAAGTTTGTTGATCGCTAGTTCCATCGGGCTGGCGAACCTACCAACCAATTTGGCATGACGCAGTTTCATACTCGTACTCAGCCCGTCAGGGCGGTACTCGTACTCGTACTCGATTCGCAGCGCCAGTCCATCGAGTAGGAACGCCTGGGTTCAGCGAGCCCGAGCAGAACACTTAACGCGAGTCAATTCGGCTGATCGAGGGCTTCGCCTGCAACCCATTGTTATTCCTCGATGATTTGTAGCTCATTGTGGAAAAGTCCGTGAACTAAATCCCGAAGTGAATCCGCGACCTTCACGATCGACCTCTTGTCATCAGGACGCTTAGGGTATTCCTCGTGGAACCAAGTGTAGTACCAAACTGCGTCATTATTAAATGTATCGTCAAAGGGATGGAACGGAAAAATGATCAAGAAGGCGAGATCACCAAGTTCATTATCAACCTCTGCAATTGGAATAGACCACCTTGGCAGTTCGTTGCGAAATCGCAGAAGGTGTGGTACTAAATCCCAATCAGTTCCAATACCCAAGAATCGATTGATACGATACTGTTTCTTGCCAATTGTGAAACCTCTATTGATCGGCGTGCCGCCATTACGCCAAAGTAGAAACTCGGCATATTGGCGAGATATAGCAAAACCAAGTTTCTCCAGGTCCGTTACTTTGAGCTTTGGACCGGTCCAGTGAAAATCAGCTCGCGGCCAAGGTAGCTTCTTCTTCGTTGGCTTTCTCGTCATGTCCGTGCTGCCTAATGAAACGGATGCGGTAACCCAGCCGCCGCGTTTGATATTGATGTAAGTGACGACGCTATCGGCGGCTTGGGTTCACCGCCTGGTTATCCGACTTTTAGGGTTCGGGAGCGTGAGTGGAATTCAATCGTGATTTTAGGATATCGACAGCGGCAGCACGTGCGTGCTCATTGCCGAACTCGCCGATTCGAAAAATGTCGCGATCCATAATGCCTCGCCATTTTAGCTCGCGGTACACAATATCCCGCACGAACGCGTCATCATCATACATCAAGCCAATCAGTTTCGAGGAGTCTCCATCAACGATGGACGACGCCAGCTCGTGTCGTTCACTTGGATGAAGGGCATATTTCCCATCACGAAACAGTTGGAAAGCAATTTCTTGGATTTCATTGTAAGCGTCTAGCATTGCACGGCGGATGTTGAGGCAATCCAGATCGCGAGTGAATCCGATGGGTTCACATCGCATGACCTGACGGCAACCGTTACCGGGCCCCATATAAAAATGGTCAACGATGATGGACGTTTCGGAGATGAGCATCGTAGTAGGATAACATCCAGGATCACCACGCCGCGGGGGATTGGTTGACCATTGAAGTAAAGCACCGTCCGCGGCTGGGGTGCATCCGTTAGTTCCCGATGTTTTTTACCCGGCAACACAGCTTGGAGTATAGCCGGTCTGCCTTCGAAGCTGCAATTAAGTTTTGCCGATCGCTAGTCCTAACGGCCCAACTGAACCCGCAACAAAACCTGGCCGTACGCAGTCGTGCTCGTGCTCAGCGAAGCGGTGCTCGCATTCCGTTTTGAATCCAGAAGGTATGTAACTTGGATTGGTTCGGTCAGACATCCATTGTCGTGTTGGCTTTTTCGAGCACGAGCACGAGCACCGCTAGGGCTGAGCACGAGCACGATGAAGAGCAAGCATTTAGTTGACGTGTAAAGTAATCACGGCATGGCCGGTCTGACAGCGGGAACGGAAGGGTTCAGCGGGCGGGCGCGAAAGACTTGACGTTGCCAAGCCGCCCGATTCGCCCGCTCCGTCTGCAACCCATTGTTCTGCCTTATTTTTCGTTTCGCAATGTCGGTTCCATTTGACTCGCCCGTTTCTCGACACGTTGCCGAGCTTCCTTTCCGTGGCGATGTTCGATCTCAGTCCACATCACATCGTTGTAGCCTTTCAACGCAGCGTGGCTGACAAATGGCATGTATTGTTTCTCGACAATACTTGGCCAACGTCCGTCAATTAGCTCATAGTCTGCCGAAACCTTCAATTCAGCTTTCAACGCGAGCTGCAAGGCGGACTCAGCGTCAGAAGGACACGAACAAGCGCGGGCTGCGGAAAGAACCCAGATACGGCCTTCGGCAATGTCGGAAACCGCTGCTTTCATTCCGCGTACGCGATCCACTGATTCTGCTTTCTGTTTTTCTA
Source organism: Ottelia alismoides (assembly GCA_037367405.1). Lineage (NCBI taxonomy): Eukaryota > Viridiplantae > Streptophyta > Magnoliopsida > Alismatales > Hydrocharitaceae > Ottelia > Ottelia alismoides. The sequence goes on from JAZKJV010006487.1 coordinate 22,831, forward strand.
TGGCGGCCTTATTGTCGTCTTGTACGGTGGTGTCAGCTCCATGCCCGTGAAAACTCGTAGAGGCGCAAATCACACAGACAACAATGTAGAAAACTGCGGTTCTCATTTTCGTCTCCTTGGCAGAACGATTGGAATCACCCAGTCGCGTGAGTGATCTAATTTAGCAAAGTGAACTGGCCAACGCGACTTGGGTGCATTCCGTGGTTCTCCAACGCCTTAATGCTCTCGTTGGTCCTGTAGGATTCGACGGTCATAGGCGAATCCGGATAGAACAAATCCTAGCAACCCAAGACAGAGTGCTACAACATCGTCGTAGATACCTTCCAGAGCATCCGATGATCGAGCAGTCATGTCTGTATAGGCATAGTCAATGAGTCCGTTTTCTTCAAGCTCGCTCTTTGCAATTGGTTCAAAGTCCTTCCCCACCCGCCTGATCATGTATCTCCCATCCTCAGCGCGGTAAATCAACGAACCATCTGGAGCTGCAGAAGGTTTCGTGCTCTCGATTGCTCGCTCGAGAACATTGCGCGAAAGGGCGGACGCAAAAGAGAATGGCAATTGTTTAAACCCAAGCCCGAAGTAGAAGACGGCAGAGAGAATGCCGAAGCTAGCAAATTGAATTCGCCGCTTTCCAGTGGAGCCAAGCGCGAGAGCAATGGATGCTAGTAGCGACAAAGACGAGAGAATTGAAACCCAGAGCTGAACAGTTCGGGTGGGATTCAACAGTACAGTTGTTGTAACTGCTGCGATAAAAACGACCAGCAGTAGCGTGAGAATTCCAAAACGGATTTGAGCTTCCTAGCCTTGTTGGAGAACGGCCACGATGACCAAGTCCGAAGGGATTGGCCAACCATTGAAAGTTGGGACTATTGAGGACTTTGGTCCATCGTTTTGTTCCCGATGTTTTTGAACCCGGCAACATGGCTTGAAGTATAGCCGGTCTGTCTTCGAACCTGCAACTAAGTTTTGCCGATCGCTAGTTTCATCGGCCCAGCTGAACCCGCAACAAAACCTGGCCGTACGCAGTCGTGCTCGTGCTCGTGCTCGTGCTCGTGCTCAGCGAAGCGGTGCTCGCATTCCGCTTTGAATCGAGGAGGTCGGTATGGTGGATTCGTTCGGTCGGACATCAATCGTCATGTTGGCCTTATCGAGCACGAGCACGAGCACCGCTAGGGCTGAGCACGAGCACGATCAAGAGCAAGCATTTAGTTGAAGTTTGCCGATCGCATTAATCTTCTAATCCAGTGATTCATCGCCCAACAAGCGTTCATGTTGAGCATGGACGCATGACGTCGCGGCATGTCGCCCCCCATGGGCTTGTCCCATGGGAGCGCAAGTTTGGTTGGCAATGCACCCTTGGCTCGCCGCACGGGTTCGCCAGAATTGACGCAATTCGGAGAGCAGGTTAGTGGATGGTGCAAAAGGTTGCACAACAGTGATGGTCGCGTTCTGATAGTCAGCCGAGATTTCGCATCGAGCTGCTGCCTGGCATGTCCCAATCTTTAGCTCTTTTTGCTTGGCTGAACCGGGGGAAACGTCGAAGATTGCTTGTAGATGTTTGAAAATTGGAACCCGAGTACACTCAGGTGGGATAGGGAACTCAAACGCCTGTTCATCAATGATCTCAGCGACGCGAAACTTCCCGTCTATCGTCCTGTATTCCAAACGACTTGCGTTGTGCTGAAATGCCATCAAGATTAGCAATTCGGCCATGGCACACTCGCGCCCAAACGACTCAGAGCTGAATGTTCGACTTGGGTCTAGCGTGTATAGGGATTCCATTGGACTGACTCATTTGGCGAACGTTTGCCGTAACCGGGCACGCGTCAGCGCGGCTTCCATTTCAAAAACGCCGGATCGCGTGCCGGATCGCGTGCTCCGGTTCACGGCTTTGTTCGCCTATTTCTTCTTTCGTCTCAAGGTCACTCGGACCTCGTCTTCCATTTGTTTTTCATCAAATGATGATGGAGGAACGAAGTCGCGAAAATGCTGACCTTCAAGTCCTTGACCGCAGTATTTGAGCGCAAGTTGAAGCTCGTCGTCTTGGAGTTTGTAGATCCCAACAAACCAAAAAACGGTGATTTGGTTTTCAACATCAACAATCTTGTCCAGTTTCTTGGCGCCGAGTTTTCGCAGTTCTCGATATGGATTTTCTTCTGCCGTCTTGGGAATCGTGAATTCAAGCGGCTGTGGTAGGTCTTTCGACACGCCGGGACCTTTTGCGACAATTCGTTGTCCGGTAATCGTAACAAGCAGTTCCGATGACGTTTCATCTTTTCCCGGAGAATCAGATTGGGAAACGACAACCCACTCGCCCTGAAATTTCTTGTAGTGCCTTGGTACCTCGGTTCCCGGAGGCGCATGCGGCTCCTGCGCGATGCTTATGCACGTCGTCGCCAAGAGCAGAATCAATGACACGAGTTTCATCAGGCTGTTTCCGTAGGCGAACGGTGGAATTCACCACGCCCGCGCGTTGGATCAACCATCAAGCAAAGCACCGTCGCGGGCTGTGGTGCAATTCCTGGTTCCCGATGTTTTTTTCCGCCGGCAACACGGCTTGGAGTATAGCCGGTCTGTCGTCGAACCTGCAATCAGTTTTGCCGATCGCTAGTTTCGTCGGGCTGATCGAACCTGCCGAATGATTTGGCGTCACGCAGTTTCGTACTCGTACTCAGGGCGATGCCCGGTACTCGTACTCGATGTGTAACGCAAGATCATCGAGTACGAGTACGAGTACCGCTGCGCTCCAGTACGAGTACGAATAAGAGCAAGCATTAGTTTACCTGTAAAGTATTTGCATGGCCGTGCGCTGACAGCGGGAACGTTGGAATTCACCACGCCCGCGCGCTTGGTCGACCATCAAGCAAAGCAACATCGCGGGCTGAGGTGCAATTCTTGGTTCCCGATGTTTTTCAGCACCCGGCAACGCGGCTTGGAGTATAGCCGGGATGCATTCGAAGCCGCAACTAAGTTTTGCTGATCGGCAGGTAGATCGTTCTTGTGGCAGCCTGCGATGTTTCAAGCCCACCACCGACCCTGCGTCGGTGGAGGCGCTGATCGATAGCTACTAAATGCTCTCATCTCCCAGTCTGTGGCTGCTTTCCTGGCGGCGAGCGCTCCATGATCCAATGCTAACTGTGACATCGAGGTTGACCGCTTTGTTCGCTGGCGCCTCGTTTAGATCCGATATTTGATAGTGCCCATGTAGTGCAGCATATAGCCTTCGCCTTCGACGGACCGCGGCTTGTCGATCTGATCTTTGCTTATGAACAGCAGCATGTTGATTTTGGTAAGGCCAGCTTCCGCTGCGCGGCGAGCGAGTTCCTCCGACCATTGCTCGAAGTACGAGTAACCGTTGACCAGATCCTCGACAGACTTGGCGTTCTTTTTAAAGCCATGTTCCATGAAGTCGTGGTCGTACCACGTTTCGCCTTGATCGCGCGCAAACTGAGAAAGCGGAGTGTGTTCCACGGTCTTCGTCTTCCTCGTCGTAGATTTCCTCGAGGTATTCGGACACCCGCTTTTCATTCCGAAAACTGCCGAGCCAGAAATGGCTGGTTTCTGTGTCTCGCATGAAGAGTCCTCCGCGATGGTATGACAGTGAAGAGCCAGAAACTAAGCCTGCGAACGTCTAAAATCACCCGGTTGCCGCCAAGTGACTTTGATTTGAAGAAACGCCCGATCGGTTTTCAAACCTGACGACGTGATGACCGTCTATGGATTGACCATTGAAAAAGCGGCAACCAACGCGGCTGTGGTCGAACGCTTTGTTCATCGATACAGTTTAAGTCTCTGATCCAAACCAACACCAACCATCCCGTTCAAGTATACATCGTTGTCGCAAATATGTTCGACGACGAAATGGAAGCTTGAACTTGCCGCCGAATTGTGAATCCACGCGTTCAGCCAGCACGGCTAAGGGAGATGTTTCAATGAGCTTACGATAGTCTTTCAGTTCTAGTGGAAAGAAATAGCCGTAGCCAGAAATCGAAATTGAATACCCATCAGACTCCCAGCCTTGATCTCTCAGCGAATAGATACCGATTTTGGTTTCGAGCCCGATAGTGTCGGGTCGGAAGAGTCACGTATTCTCTTTAGCAGCGTTCGCATCATCAAACAGATCGTACAGACTAGGGTGCATGTTTCCGAACTCGTCGCTCGCCTCAGGATCGAGCAAATCCAATTCTTCGAGCAGTGCGTGCAACGCCGTCGCGGTACACTTTTTCGAGTCCACACCTGCGTTGGCGCAAAGCTTTAATGCAGAGTAGAACGACACGAGACTCTCTTAACACGATAAACGGCCGCGTTGACCGGGCCGGCGCCAAACATGGACTTCAGGAACGACGCGAACGGCGGCTCCGCGTCCAACGCTTGGTTCAAGTAAGCCGCTAGCGCGGCAGGAAGGTCAATTGTAACGTTGCTGATATCTGGTTTGGCTATAGATTTGATTTGCATTAATAGATGATTGCAAGCAGCTTCTTGAGTTGTCCAGTTAGCTGAAGTGTATCTGCCGAGTCGATTGGCTCGGCCGCTTTTGGCTGCAACCTTACACACTAGCGGACCGATCATTGGACCATAGGTAGGCCACGCTCGTATCAACGCGAAGGGCAATTGCAACTTTCGCTGTGGCTAGCAGCATTTTCCGAATCGAGAACCTGAATTTCCAGTGCTTCATTGTGGGCGGGGTTTGTATGCGATAACGCTTCGCGTCACCTCACGGCGGGAGTTGAAGCACCAGTGCCAAAAAGCACCATCCGCCGCTGAGCTGCACGCGATTGTTATTTGCCGCTAACCACCGCCAACAAGTCTGGGCGGGCGCTCCAAAGGATTAGCGGTTGTCCGAATTCAACAGGTGCGCCGTCTCTAACCAATACTTCCTTGACCACACCAATCATCCCCGAGGGAATCTCGTTGAAAACTAGGAGAGATTCAATGATGCAGACGATCGAGTGTCTGTTGACTAATTGGCCAATCGACACGAAGGGCTTGGATTCAGGCGGCGTGGGGATTCGAGATGCGTGGAATGTTCCAACCATCGGAGATCGGATGAATAACGGCAGTACCTCGTCCAGCCAAAAGGGATCTACGGGGCGAGTCATTTCAAACCAGCCAAGTTTATCTTCCACCTCGTTAAGGCTTGACTCCTTGGCTAGTCGCTCAAGTTCAAGATGCAAATACTCGCCGCGATGGTCGCCACGTGCGACCAAGCATATTGGCATACTCACGGAGCAAAACTTCGTCATGTTTGGCATCAACTATAGCCCGAATGATTGCTGCTTCGTCCATAGATCAAAGATCATCCTCGGCAAATAACAACACGTTCACCCCGCCGCGAGGGACTACGCTAACCCGGTTGCCGCGAGTGAGCTTCCATTTCAAAAACCCGTCATCGGCAACTCGGGTTCAGCGTTTTGTTCTGCATTTTGCTCTGACTCCGAAACTTGCTGAAAAACGCAATGGCCGATAATTCCATCAAGATTGCAGACACCACGCAGAGTACATGCGCAGCGATGTTGTAAATCGATGGTGTGTCCCAGTCCCTGAGCAAAAGATTCGGTAGAGGTCAAGAAATGGATACGTTACCACGCAGCAACACAGAATGACCACCATTTCGGCCGAACGAAGCGGCCGATAGTGAAAGAGCGCAACACAGCGTATGGAATAAGAGCGAATAGCAGTTCCGGTAGCCATACAGAAGTGAAATCATTCATCACATCAGACAAATATTTGGGCACAGAGCTGATTCCAACGCTGACACCTAAACGAAGGGCCAACCCAACGAAATAGAATACGGAGTAAAGTAGGAGTTGGCGAAATATTTGCTGATCCCGAAGTCGGATTGCGCGAGGGAAACCGCAAAGGTATTTCCGGCGACGCGTACGGATTCGAGGCATTCATGCAGGTACATCCTTGAAAGCGTGTAATTCATGCAGAACGACCAAAATCACCCGGTTGCCGCCAAGAGACTTTGATTTGAGGCAACGCCCGATCGGCAACTCGGGTGCATTTTTTTGTTCGTCTTATTCGGCGTCGGGCGTTTCACTGGGCAAAAGTGGACTGAACAGCCGAGAAGAGTTTAGACGAATTCTCCAGCGAGTTTTCCATTTCCTCGCGCTGCTTCACCAGATCTGGGTGATCTTTCCCCAACTCGGTCTCCTTCTCTGCGAGAAATTTCGACAGGTTTGTAGCCTCACCATCATTGTATGCAGTGAGTTGTGCTGATCGGTTATTGATCACTGCCATTGTCAGCGAGTCATTGCGAGTGGAACACGAAACCACACAACGATCGGCGAAGGATCCGCCTCCGCAATGGCTGGCAAAACAGTTTTCATGATCCACGTCTCACCGGTTTGGCAGTCAAACATCAATCGATTTTTCCCCGTCACCGTGAATCGCGAATCGTGGACTTGCGGCTGATGGCTCGGAGCGGCCCTTTTTCTTAGGTGTCGAGTCAGCAAAGACGCACGCTGCAACTGCGACGGCAGCAATTAGCACAAACGGGGCAAACGATCTCATCGAATTGACTCCTTTCAGGAAAGCGATTGATGCTACTGAGATTTGGACAGGCGAACGCTTGCGTTGACCACGCCGCGTCGATTTATTGACCATTGGAAAAGCAGTAGCCAACGCGGCTGGGGTCCAACGCTTTGTTCCCGATGTTTTGTCGAACCCGGCAACATGGCTTAAAGTATAGCCAGCATGCCATCTAAGCGGCAACTAAGTATTGCCGATCGCGAGTTTCATCGGTCGGAGTGAACGTGCCAAACAATTTGGCATCGCGCAGTTTCGTACTCGTACTCAGCCCTTCAGGGCAGTACTCGTACTCGTACTCGATGCGTCATGTGCTTCTCGAGGAGAGTACGAGTACCGCTGCGCTCCAGTACGAGTACGAACAAGAGCAAGCATTAGTTTACGCGTAAAGTATTTGCGAGATCCGTGCGCTGACATCGGGAACGGCTGAATTCACCACGCCCCGCGCGTTTGATCAACCATCAAGCAAAGCACAGTCGCGGGCTGTGGTGCAATGTCTTTGTTCGTGGTTCTTCTATTGCTTGCGGAGCTCCGCGAGGGTCTCCGAGATCGCTTCATGTGCATAGTGTGTCGTGCTTACAACGAGCACAGCTTTCTCAGCGAACGGAGTGATAGAGTTTTTTTCATTCCATTGGCTTGGCGTTACTTTCGATTTGAGGAAGGCAATAAGTATCGAAGGATCAAACTTGTCCCCATTTTCCGACCATACAGCCAAGTCTTTAACAGCATAAGTCTTTGGATAGCGTGGTTGTGCGGTTTGAGCGCTTCATTCTTGGTGCCTTGTTGAGCCGAAAGCATGCCAAGCGATGATACAACGCAAACAATCGTGACTACAGGCGGTAAATCTTCGCATGCCAGAATCCTTTCAAGAGTCAATGTGATTGAGCAACTTGCCACATGTTATCAAGGCACATTGGATTTGAGCAACATGAATCCACGAACGCTTCGCTTCAGCGGGCCGGCGCGAGATGCGTTGATTTCAATACCGACCCGACCGCCGGCTCCGTTGCATGCGCTGGTTAGGCACGTCAAGGTTTGGAGTCCGATGACGTTTGCGCAGGCAAATTACATTTAATCGTTGTTAATGCCTTGTGTCGCGGCACGCCGAACATGTTCTTTGGGATGGTTTGTTAGCTCGTTAATCTCTTCCATCGAGCTGGTTGGCAGTTGAGTGAACACTGACAAATGCGACAAGGCAATTGCCGCTTCTGCGTTGGCATCGTTATCATCTGTGAGGAGCGAAGTCAATTTCGGGATAGCAACAGTTCCTGCTGGTCCGACCTCCCCAAGTGCTCGAGCGGCCACATAGGCGACACGCTCGTCATCCAAAAGTGCAATCAGCTCCGGAACCGTGCCGAGGCTCCCTTGTGAAGACTCACGGCATAAGCCGCATACCGCCGGGTCTCAGCGTTCTTGCTATTCAACGAGTCTCGCAATGTGTTACCGACAGCGGGGTTTGTCGACCAATCCAGCCAATGGCCCAGGCTGCATTGGGTGCGTCAGTTGGCGAGTCCGTAGCGAGGATATTGAGCAACTCCGGCACGCTCGACTTGGCAGCTGGACCGATTCGTCCCAAAGCAAGGATTGCCGCGTTTCGTACACGTTCATCTTGAGATTGAAGTTTGCTCGTTGCGTAAGAGACGGAAGATGCGTCGTTATGAGAGATTCGTGCAAGTCGAAAGAGCTCGCCTGTTGGCCCGAAGACATCGAACCAAGATGCGGCAGCACAGCAAACGGCGAATAAGGTGACAAGAAGAAACATTCTTCGAAGTCCGAAGCTTTTGGATAACCAACGTCTTGCAATCATACGGGTAATCATTTGCAGTGCCTAACGGTTGAATTCACCACGCCGCGCGATTGATCGACCATCAAGCCAAGCACCGTCGCTGGGCTGGGTGCAATTCCTGGTTCCCGATGTCTTTTCCGCACCCGGCAATTCGGCTTGGAGTATAGCCGGTCTGTCGTCGAACCTGCAATCAGTTTTGCCGATCGCTAGTTTCGTCGGGCTGATCGAACCTGCCGAATAAATTGGCGTCACGCAGTTTCGTACTCGTACTCAGGGCGAAGCCCCGTACTCGTACTCGTACTCGATGTGTAACGCAAGATCATCGAGAGTACCGCTACGCTGAGTACGAGTACGAACAAGAGCAAGCATTAGTTTACGCGTAAAGTATTTGCGAGATCCGTGCGCTGACATCGGGAACGGTTGCGATCACCCGGCACGCGCGGGAGATGCTCCATCTCAAAGCAGCCCGTTCGCGTGCTCGGGTGCATGGCTTGGTTCGTTGCTTTCAACTGTTCGCTGTCTTTGCGACAAACCACTCCGAAGTTGGACGACAGAGAATGTTGTCCTTGCTCGTCGTAAACGTCAACGCTGACCGTTAGTAAACATCGCCCTTTTGCGGCCAAGTCGGCGAGTGATTGATCGATCACCGTGAGCGAAGTATTGATCTTTGCCGTTACTCTGCCGTTCGCGGGCTTCTTAAACTTGGCCTCAACGCGACGGACGACCGGGACAATTCCCTTTTCGTTCGCAAGAGCAGTGAGAAGAAACTCTCCTGACCACGCTTCCGCCAATGCAAGGTGTGCACCTGCATGCACGGTACCTATGTGGTTAAGGAATTGTTCGCCAGATGGTAGCTCGAGCAACCCCTCGTTGGTCGAAGATTTCTGAATGCCCACGTGTCGATTAAAAGGTAAAGTCGTCACTGATTCAATCATTACGAACCACACATGATGTTGGAGTTACAGCAACGAACGCCAGGGATCACCCCGCCGCGAGGGATTGGGTGACCATTGTTGACAACGCACCCTTCGCGGCTGGGGGTGCATCCCTTGGTTCGTCAGATTCCTATTGAGGTTTAAACACGGTAAGCTCGCCGCCTCCCACGGCCAAAACGTTGCCTTTTGGTGTGTTCGCAGTCCACGCCTCGTAGCCGGATGAGTCTGGAATAATTTGGAAGGCCATTGATCCATCAAGAGTGAATGTAAGATCGAGGGTCCCTTCCGTCAATTCGACCGAAGTAATAGATCGACTTTGAGTTTTGAGTTGAGAGATTTTGCGGCGTCAATTGGTAATGGCAAGCCGAATGTTTGCCCATGATCATTGCTTGAAAGAGCAATTCGTCCAGAGTCTAACATCGCCAAAGACATTCGATTTGAATCGTTGAGCGGTCTCCGAATTCCAGCACCCAATCGAACTCGCGACGGGTAATGCCCGCGATGTGGTTACCGACTAGGTACTTAAACGGCATCAACGTGCTCTTGCATGACTGACGAACGCGGACGATGACCAAGTCCGAAGGGATTGGACATCCATTGGAAATCGAGACTATTGAGGACTTTGGTCCATCGAATTGTTCCCGATGTTTTGAACCCCGCAACATGGCTTTGAAGTATAGCCGGTCTGTCTTCGAACCTGCAACTAAGTTTTGTCGATCGCTAGTTTCATCGGCCCAGCTGAACCCGCAACAAAACCAGACCGTACGCAGTCGTGCTCGCGTGCTCGTGCTCGTGCTCGTGCTCGTGCCCGTGCTCGTGCTCAGCGAGCGGGTGCTCGCATTCCGTTTTGAATCGACGAGGTAGGTAAGGTGGATTCGTGTGGTCGGACATCAATCGTCATGTTCGCCTTATCGAGCACGAGCACCGCCAGGGCTGAGCACGAGCACGATGAAGAGCAAGCATTTAGTTGACGTGTAAAGTAATCACGGCATGGCCGGTCTGACAGCGGGAACGACCCGGTTAACCAGGCCGCGGCGAACCAACATTGATTTCAGAAACCGCGCGGCCCGCGGTTCTGGTGGAACCGTTTGTTATGTGCGGTGTTTGCTGGGTATCACAGACCTCGATTCTTGCGAAGCCACTCCGCAGAATTCAGTTCGGCTGTAGCCGCCGATGATACCAATCTGCTCGTCGATGCGTGGGTCTTCACTTTGGACAAGCGTAAGTAGGCGTTTACCGAGCAACATTATGCGATCGGTGGTTGTCAGCCAACATGTCTAGAACGTGAAAGGCGCATTTCGGAAACGCCTGCCAAAACCGGTGAAATGCCATCAGTGCAACAACGACTCCTGTACCACCGTCGAAGTCAATTTGCCTGATGTAGTCATTGAATCCGTCCAATCCAATTGTTCTGATAGCGAGGGATTCTCAAAGAATCGACAATTGCGAGCAGGGTGGATTGTTCGTCCGACCAGTGATCGCAATCGGTGATTCGGACGCGATAGCCATTTCTCGTCAGGTTGTTCGTCACATCGTCCAATATCGCCGGATCGCGAAAAAGTACGACACCGCCATTCTGGAAGAGTTCCCAGATTGGCCATTGCTCTTCGATTTCCTTTTCAGTGAAGGACGCCATCCAAGTTTTCCATATCATCATAAAGGCACATAACGTTGGAATTCACCACGCCCGCGCGCTTGGTCGACCATCAAGCAAAGCACCATCGCGGGCTGAGGTGCAATTCTTGGTTCCCGCTGTTTCAAGCCCACCACCGACCCTGCGTCGGTGGAGGCTGATTGACAGCTACTTAATGCTCTCATCTCCCAGTCTGTGGCTGCTTTCCTGGCGGCGAGCGATCCATGATCCAATGCCAACCGTGTCATCGAGCCGCTCCGTAGAGATCATTAATCGAAGGCCATTGATGAGACTCGAACCCTCAAGCGAACTGGTCGATTTGAACTAGCAACCGGAAAATGTTTTCGGCACGGCCAAAACGAAAAGAGAACTCTAGTGGCCAAGGCGACGGTAGCTGTCAATCGTAGCCTCCACCGACACGGGGTCGGTGGAGGGCAGAAACGCTCCCATGTACCATGCTCACATCCTGGGGAAATGAAGAGTCAGAGTTACTTTACGTGTAAAGTAACAGACAGCGGGAACGACGGCGTTGACCATTGCCGCGTCGATGTGATTGACCATTGGGAAAGCCGCGTCGATGTTCATTCTCGGTGTCCCATCCCAAAGACGATCATCTCAAAAACACCACAGTCTGAACGGCGCTTTGATTGCCGAACGCCAGCCATCACCCGCCACGCGCGAGTAAGGTTTCCACGTTAAAAACGGCCGATCGCGTGCTCGGCGTGCATGGCTTTGTTAGCCGCTCTGCCGCTACTGCGAACGAAGCAAAGGATTCTTCGATTGCGGCAATGTCCGCCAAGTAACTGGAAATGAAAGGATCTCATTGTCCCGCTTGACGGTGACTGTGCTCTTTTCCCCTGGAACCTGCCTTTTAATCGCAAAAGAGAAGCTATCGAGTGACTTGGCCTCAGGCCACCTGAATTGACCTATCCCGAGAATGATATCACCTTTTTGAAGCCCCCACTCGGCGGCAGGTGCTCCACGGTCGAATCCTTCGATGCGACAACATCGTTGATGCCGTCAGGAAGACAAACGAGGAAATGGGCACCGAACCAAACGGCAGAAGCATGTCGTATGTGAGCATGAGGAAGAAACTGGCGGAACTGACGTAATTGTTCCTCGACGATTGCTGGGCTGAGGAAAGACCACTTCCGCCGCGGGGGCGGCGGCAATGCAGTACTGCAATAGCTCTTCGATCGCCGCAGGGGTCACCGTCGAGTTATGTGGTACGACAAAACGCGGCGAATGCTCTTCTATGCCATCGTCGGTTACGATGTAGGCCAAACGACTTGAGGCGATCGAGTCCGGATTGAGAAGTATCTCGATCGTCTGAGAAGCCAGCAGAAGCCAGTGAGACGACCATGATCAATCCAGCGACTACTGCTTTCGGCATGTTCAATCCTTTGCGTTCTATTGAGGCTAACGGCAGACGATGACCAAGTCCGAAGGAATGGGCATCCACTGAAAATCGAGACTATTGAGGACTTTGGTCCATCGAATTGTTCCCGATGTTTTGAACCCGGCAACATGGCTTGAAGTATAGCCGCTCTGACTTCGAACCTGCAACTAAGTTTTGCCGATCGCTAGTTTCATCGGCCCAACTGAACCCGCAACAAAACCTGGCCGTACGCAGTCGTGCTCGTGCTCAGCGAAGCGGTGCTCGCTTTCCGTTTTGAATCGAGGAGGTCGGTGTGGTGGATTCGTTCGGTCGGACATCAAGCGTCATGTTGGCCTTTTCGAGCACGAGCACGAGCACCGCTAGGGCTGAGCACGAGCACGATCAAGACAAGCATTTAGTTGACGTGTAAAGTAATCACGGCATGTCCCTGTTTGACATCGGGAACGATTGAATTCACCAACGCCCGCGCGATTGATCAACCATCAAGCAAAGTACCGTTGCGGGCTGTGGTGCAATTCCTGGTTCCCGATGTCTTTTCCGCACCCGGCAACACGGCTTGGAGTATAGCCGGGATTTATTCGAAGCCGCAACTACGTTTTGCTGATCGGCAGGTAGATCGTTCTTGTGGCAGCATGCAATGTTTCAAGCCCACCACCGACCCTGCGTCGGTGGAGGCGCTGATCGATAGCTACTAAATGCTCTCATCTCCCAGTCTGTGGCTGCTGTCCTGGCGGCGAGCGATCCATGATCCATTGCCAACGCTGGGCCCAGAGGCAGATTCGTCCAGAAGGTTGGGCGAGAATAGACTTATCCAGTTGTGGACTTCCTAGTGTCGCTCCTCGCTAACGCGTCGGGTTGTGATTGCACTCCATCGAAGGCCTTCGATCGACAACTATACCTGTGCGGCTCGATGAACTGCGCCTGTGTTGGAAGATAACCTGCTCGCCGCAAAGCCCTTGGAAGCAATCATGTATTGACGAGCCAATGTAGCTGTCAGTCGTTGCTTCCACTGGGACGAGCCCAGTGGAGAGCTCAGGTCGCATCGCTTGCAAGCGAAGGCTTGGTTCCCATGTACCACGGCCACATCCTGGGAAGATGAAGAGTTAGATTTACTTTACACGTAAAGTACCAGTCAGCGATAACGAATTGCCATAACCCCGTCGCCGCGATTGATGTTGATGTAAGAAACGACGCTATCGGCGACTTGGTTCATGGCTTGGTTCCGTCACGTTACCAAGCTATTGCCCATGATGTGAATAACGCCCGCCGTAACACCGGCTACTCCGCAGACGAACCTTAGGGCAGCCGTTAGACGCCAGCCGCCAATCATTCTATGGCAGTTGTAGGCTACGGCGAATACTTGTACACGACTAGACAAGCGGAAAGCAAAATTAGTTTCTTCGTCGCGGTTTGAGCTGATCCGAAGAATCCCAAAGGCAAGGGCTATGAGCAATGCAGGATAAAATAACCATACCCGCGATTCCCGATCGGTCAACCAACGAAGACTCGGGAAATCTTATAGCCGCTAGAGGTGCAAGAACGCAGCCCAAACACAAGCAGAATTGTCTCGAAGAAAAGTGCGCGTGGCAGGTAGTGTCCTAGTTGCCAGTATTGAAATCCATTGGTGCCCCAGAAAACTACAAAGTGATTCCCAACAGCAACCACTGCAAAGGTCAGGGCAAAATACAGCGTGAGCAAAGGCGTACCAGTATGCTGCGTTCGATTGACGGGTCTCTGTAGATCAGTGGTCTGTGGCCGGTACGGTGAAGTTTCCACGATAGCCTATTGCGACGAACGCCAAGGATCACCCCGCCGCGAGGCATAGGGTGACCATAGAATTGAACCAACGTTTGCGGCTGGGGTGCATCCGATAGTTCCCGATGTTATTTCAGCCCCCTGGCGACATGGCTTGAAGTATAGCCGGTCCAGTATCGTAGCCGCAATCTGGTTTTGTGGATCGCTCGTTTCATTAGTGTGTTGAACCTAGTCGGCTTTCCGGTCACTGCCAATCGTTGCCATGTGCAACAATTCAAGGCAATCAACAAATTCATTGGTGAGGTAATTTCGAGCGCACCTGCGGTCTTTTAGCTTTTGGGCGAGCGTAGTCGATGCTAAAGGTCTGGCAAATAATCAGATTCGACGTGCACTTCAAGCTCTCGCTCACGTGCTAGCTTAACCAGCGCGCAAATTCGAATCGCAATAAAGCCCTCCGGAGATAAACGAAAGTCCTCGTCAGATTCGTACCACCGGCGATGACCCAAAAGTGCCTCGTAAACTTCATCTGAAACATCGGATTGATCACGGAAGACAGCTGCCAGCAGCGCGATTGTTGGCGATCCGATGTACTTGCCCCATTTATCACCTGCCGCGCTCTTGAACGAGTCTACGGCTTGCCTGAGTTTGACGGAAATGATTTTGCGTCCCCAATGAATGTTTTGTACAAATCAACAAGCTTAGAGTGAAACGCCGGCCCACGAGTACTCGAGCTTGCCAGGATTTCTGTCGGAAACTCCAGAAAGGAGCGCATTTGCGATTTGTTACCCGCGATAATGTTCCAGTCCACGCCCGAGAGCCATCGCCCCGGGTGTAATGGCTTTCGCTTATGACTTCTGTCGCGGAAACCAATTGTTCCTCAACCTTAAATTCCTTTTTCTTCTTAGTGGGATTGCCAACTTTGAACGAAGCGGAAGCAAGTTCTGCAGTAAGCCTTGCATAGCGTCTTATAGTCTTTGGTGATTCTGCAAGTACAACGGCTTCACTGGTTAGACGCTGTGCCAGAGAAAAAAAACCAGGTAGATTGCTGGCATGATTGTGAATATTCGCAAAGTCGATACTTAAAAGACGTGTGTCTGATGTATACATCTTACGCACGTTTACCAAATCGATCTTATGTCGAAGAACGCTTCGTTTAGGTCTCATATGCTACGGTCACAATGAAACATCTCTCGGTCAATCGATTGAATTGTTTGAACATTGAACATCAAGTAAGTGCAAGAACCCGCAGTTTATGACGGCGAGAGTACTCCACGGTCTGACAGCGGGAACGACCACGATCACCCAGCGGCGGGAGTAGGTGTATCCATTCCAGAAGCAGTTGGTCCGCCGCTTGGGTGCATCGTTTGGTTCGGACTTTTCTGTCGGTTCTTTAGTCGATCACCCAATTCGTGTTCACGCGAACGCATGTCAGCAAAAATCCGCGCAATGTCATACCCGAAGTTCGCCGCAAGGCGACTTCGAATCTGGTGGGTTTCTTCTACGATGGGGTCATTGTTCATCCGTCAGTTCCTCGAAGAGTTCCTCCGGTGTACAGATCGTCGGCATTTCGTATCCGGCCCGCTTACACAGCACTGCGATCCCGCTTGGAAATCTGTATACCGATTCCATTCTTGTTCAGTCACTTATCCTTGAATGTCCGAACGTTTGGGTTCCAGCGAGCCCGAGCAGTTGACTCGTGCGCAAGTCAAAACAGCTGATCGAGGGCTTCGTCTGCAACCCATTGTTATTTGGCTTTGGGCGCTCGATCGGTTCGCAACAAACTCCATTCTAGCTTCTCAGTTTTGCCATCGATCTCAAACTCGCAATTGTATTTGATCGTCGCCCCCAATGCATCCTTTGCGTTTCTGCCGACGTCTAATAAATCGAAGTATACGAGAATCTGACCTGTCGTTCCGGTGGAATCGATCGCCATTGCAAATCGCCGCTGGCAGGCATCTCACCTCTAACCGTCTTGGTGTCCAATACAAGAGTTGCCGCGTGCAGGACCACAGGCACATTGGTCTGGTTGCTGACCTCAAACGTTTGTTCCAGTTTTCTGCTTCCAATCAGCGTGCTTAGTCCAGGGCACGAAATACTGGCACCGTCGATGTTGTACTGTGCTTTATCAATCAAATCGCCAGCGGCATTTACTGGAAGGAAATCATACTGAGGATCACATCCCGCAAATAGCAAGCAAAGAATTGCGGCGAAGTGTCTAGCGGCAGGTTTCACTTTATGGAACCAAATAACCGCTGGTCGTCACCAAGTTCGCGCAAGTGACGTCTCTATTTCAAATGCACCTGATCGCGAACTTTGGTGCACGACTTTGTTCTGCGGATCTTTAAGGCGCGGCTGGCTCTGGCGAAGGTGTCATTTTTGCTCAAGGAATTCTTCAACACGTTCGGCCGAAACAGTATTCCCATGCACCAGCATCCCGTCATCGTATAGGGATTCAAGGACCGCTTGTTGAGCTTCGGCCTGACTGGTCCGGCGTTGATTGTTTTCGTTCAGGTTCGAAAAATGCATTAGCCAAAAAGCAAGTACGACAAGCGGACCACCGAATAGAGTAGCCAAGAACCAGATCCAAATTGGTGAGAACATGATGCGCTGCGTACCGAGCTTGCCAGCCTCAAGAAGCAAACCAAATGCAAAGAACAAATTTATGACGCCAACGATCACAAAGATGATCAAACCCAAGGTTTGCTACTCCAATTTCTTGGGCCGCAGAACGCTGGCGTTGACCACGCCGCGTCGATTTATTGACCATTGGAAAAGCGGCAGCCAACGCGGCTATGGTCCAACGCTTTGTTCCCGATGTTTTATTGAACCCGGCAACAACGCTGGGAGTATAGCCGGTCTGTAGTCGAATCAGCAACAACGTCTCGCCTATCGTTAGTTCCATCGGGTTGCTTGAACCCGCAAACCAGCTTGGCATCACGCAGTTTCGTACTCGTACTCAGCCCGACAGGGCGGTATACCGAACCTTGTTTATCGAGTACGAGTACGAGTACCGCTGGGCTGAGTACGAGTACGAAAAAGAGCAAGCATTAGTTTACCTGTAAAGTATTTGCATGGCCGTGCACTGACATTGGGAACGCTGGCGTTCACCGGGCCGCGACGAACGACTTTCCAGTTCAAACCCGCGCGGTCGCGGCTCCGTGTGCAACGAATTGTTATCCGATATTTGATTTTCAGGAGTAGTTGCCGTGTTGTTGAATTACGACTTTCCAGCTTTTCGCGATCGTCGAAAAATGCGGATACAATGTCGACGATAGTTTTCAAGGAAGCCTTTTGCGACTATACACAACAAAGAAATCCGCTTCTGAAGAAAATTTCAAATCCCGGATGGTTTGTGGAGATGTTTGTTTCAGCAAATTTCGTATAACGCGAGTCCAATCGTGACCGTTTCCTACGTAGCCAAGTTCGCCGAACACCTGCCACCCAATCCCTGCATCCGCAGCAAGCTCCAAGCCGAACTGTCCATCGCCATCGTCATCAATGAAGCGAAATGGTTTGTATAGGGATTGGTCAGTAGTCATCTGATTACTCTAAGTGCAAGTTTTTGCTTGTCGGATAACGCTGGCGATCAGCGGGCGGAAATGGCGCGAGTGATCTTGATTACAGGGAAAAACCGGAACGCCATTTCCGCTCCGTTGCATCGCTTTGTTCGTCGCGCATTTGCGTTTGTGTGGTTCACAGGTATTGGCCGAATCGCAGGCGAAATCCGTTGCAGTCGGCGATTTCAAATTCTCGCATGCCGTGATCGTGACTTTGGAGGTCACGTGTCATTTGGACGTTTTTCTTTGTGTACTCAGTATGTAGTGCGTCGACGTTATCGACGAAGACATAATTGTACCCCGGATATTTGGCGGCATCAAAGTCGTGAGGCGCGATTGTGAATTGTATTCCCACGCGGCAGCGAGTCACCGAACCGTGATCGGGTGGAGTCCCCATGACAAAATCAAGATCGAAGCCGAGCACATCGCAGTAGAAATCCACTGTGGCCTGAATGTCATGAACGGGGATGACGGGGCCAGTTCCGAAGAGTTCGGGTTTTGTCTTGAATAGTGTCATCTCACCAAACGTCAAGGCTTCGGATTATGGGAAGCGACGAACAATGTAATTATCCCGCCAGCTGGCGGGTATAACCACAGTAGTTATCCCCGCTGGCGCGGCGGTTATTTTCTGGTTATCCACGCTAGAAAATTCTCGGGGGCCATGCAACCCCCCGTTTCTTCCGAGCCTGAGATAACTACTAAATTTCGTGCTGGAGAGCGGGCGGGGGTGGTTGATATGGCTGAAGGTGAAGATTTAAAACGAGGGGCAAGGCCGATTCGACTGTTCTATGAATTAAAAGCTTTTCAGGAGGATTATCGATGTCGCTCGATTTAGAAGCCTACCTGAGTCAGTTGCCGGAGGTGAAGTATCCCAATTGCGAATGGTCGATTCGCTCGATCAAACGGATTTTCGAATTCTTTTAAGATCCATTTGTGCCAGCTCTCAACTTAGCTGGCCACTGAATTCTCTTTTGGGCACTCGGACACCAAAAACGTCCCAGCGAACCCACTAGTTTGGAGAAAGATAGTTTTCAACCAAAAACCCACACTACTTCAACATTTATTCCGCGATCTTTCAGGCCTTTCAACTCTCGGTTGATATGTTTAACTGCAAATGCGTTCGGCTTCTTCGGGCAGCGAATTGTGTAGACGATTGGAACTCCTGGATACTTGTTAGCAACACTAAAGACGGCGCCAGCTAGCTGGACCGCCTTGTGGGGTTCCCTGACCTTTTGGAGCATCTTTTCCTCCGGCCGGAATCTTGAAACTTGCGTCTAAAGTGATCTCAACGATCTCAACGAGGGGCTTGCTTCCAGGCAGTAGCATGACAAGGTCTGGTCGATTGTGTGGATCATCCGCTACACGTGCTCCACTTACATTCGATTTAGGTTGGCTTAACAGGACGGCCTCGTCCCGGAAGCCCACCAGTCTTTCCGCGCGCCGGGTAAGGGTCGCGAGGGAAGTTAATCGCTCTGGGTGACACCGGAGTCAGTGATAGACCAGTAGAGCGACTGACCTGATCTCGAACTTCTCGCTCCCATCCCGTGGACGTTAACCGGCCTGAAACTGCAGCGTTCGAAGCTGGTATATGTTCAATAACACTCGGAGAAGCGCCAATTCTTTTAATGTCCTTCACACTAACTAGCACGAAATCCGCAGAAAGTGGCACCGTCTGTTGTTTTCCGGCAACCGCTTCACTCGCAGACGCAACGAAATGGACAATCGCAGTGCCCTCTTCCTTGGAATCGACTATCGCATCGAGTGTCAGCAATCGGAATCGTTTCTTCAGTGCCGTAAGTTCGTTCGCGATTGACTTCTCCTCATACCCGTTAGTTACGAAAATTTCGGCCTGTTTGATCGCTTCGAGCTTGGCTTGCCTCTTCTGCTCATCAGTTCGCCCATCGGGCTCATTCGCGCTGTGCCGCGCGCCAGTCAAAAACTTAATGATTGCGTGTATGCCCTTGACTGCGACATCAATCAACCAATCAATCACCCGATTGACCGGCTCCTGAATCTTATCAATCACCTTCTTAATCTTTCCCGACAGATCGCCCAGGCCTAGCAAGCTGGCCAGGAACCCGATGGCCACGGGGAGGGCTCGGGCGAGGGCGTTCTCTACGGCGTTTGCAGCGACGCCGATCGCACCTTGTGCGATCGACAGCACCGAATCAAGCACTGCGTTCACAAACGCCATGATCTGTTGGCCGCGATTGATGATGAACATCACGATGTCGTAGATGGCCATACAGGCCTTCACGAACGCCGAAGCAGGATTCAGCAAGCCAACCAACCACTTCACACCAGCAACAACAATGCTCTCCATCACAAAAGACTTGATGCCCTCTTTTACTGTTTCGATCAATGAAGCGGCCTGCTCCTTGATGTACTCCCACAGACCGGATACACCCTTGGTCACTAGCGCCATGATGATCTGCGAGCCAGTCTCCAACGCTTTCACTGTGTTCTCACCCACAGCCTTCACAGCCCGCGCGCGAATATTCGTCCAAGTCAATCCAAGCACTTGCAGCACGACATTAAACAGACCACTCAGATCGAACTTGTCCGGCAGTTGAATACCAGCACCAGCCAAGGCACCGAACAACCATTCGAGCAGACCTTTCTGCAGATAAGTACCAATCTTGCCAACGAAATTCATCAAGCCAAGTTTGACCCCGGCCACCAGGTTGCCAAGGAATGCAATCGGGTCTTTGATGATCAGATCAATGGCTGCACTGGCTTTGGCTAGCAAGCCGAACAGCATGTTCTTGAGATTGAGGATCGTTTCAATAACGCCTGCAATCTGTTCCTTGGCCAAGTCGATTAGCGCACCTACAGGATTGCGAAGCGTCGCGATCGTGCTCTCGACTGCTTGCTGAGCTTCGTGATACTTCTTGGCCACTGACTCGATGATCTGTGTTTGCTTTTCTTCGACCGACTTCTCGAGTTGTGCAAACTGGTTGCGGAATTCACCGGCTACCTCGTTGCCAATCGCCCTGTCGGCTGGATCCAAGCGGGCGACTTCGGCTTCGAGATTGGCTCGTCCTGTAGCGATCAAGCCGATCACTTCGTTCAATCCAACTTCGACGATATCCGCCACGGTGTCGATGACCTTCAGCATGTCAGCTTCAAAGTCATCCTGAGCTTGTTTAAAGATGCTTTCTTTGGTGGCACCGCCAGTAATCGTATCGACTAGCCAAAAACCGCTGGCATAGTAGATGAGCAGGCGTGTAGCCAAGAACGCATAAAAGCGGGCCTTGGCCACGAGCGCGCCGTCATCGAAAGCTTGAGCGACATCTTTGTCGATCTGAGCCATGCGTTCGTTGACAGATTTCTCTGTAGTTGCATAAACTTCACTCAGTTGCTTATTGATCCGAGCTCGAGTCTCTTCATATTTGGCTTTGCCAGCTGCTTGCTTCTCAGCGGAGGCAGCTAACTTGTTGGTACGACCTTGGTTCATCTGCGCCAAGCCGCTATCGGTAGTGGCAACCATGTCGGCCTGAGTTGCCGTCAACAGTTGCGACTCTCGAGCGCGGGCCTTGGTCGGCAACGCATCGGCTTCTGTCTTAGCCGATTGATGTGAGTCCGCAGCCGCTTGAAACGCGGGTTCATTCGCATTGCGCAGTTGTTCAGGAGTAACATTGGCAGCCGTCATCTGGCTATCAAGCGTCTGGCTTTCGCTTGCAAGACTTACTTTGCCATCCTCCACAGGCGGCGGCACAGCCCGCGAGACATCTACTGTCGGCTTTGGCCCAGGCTCAACGCCCGGCAACGGTGCACCTTGAGTAGGCGTAATGGCAGGCGCGGGCTGAGCGCTCTTTTGAGCAATATCGGCTGCGGCCGTTTGCTTACCTTCAGCAACACCGGACTTGGTAACCGCCACGATAGCTTGTGCCTGGTCACCTTCCTTGATCTGCTTGGCTTCGTCCGCCTTTAGACTGCGAATCTTGGCTCTGAGCGCCTCTTTGAAAGCGTCTTTATTGAAGACCTGCTTTTTGGCTGTCGCCAGTTGCTTCCCTTTTTCAGCCTTCGACTTACCCTCGGCTTCCTCCGGCGTCATATCGACCGCTTGCAGAGTCTCATGCTGTTTTGATTCGACGGAGGGATGTTCCTTCTGCGCGGACGCGGCGGACGACACAGAGTCTAATACCGATTGCAAACCAGCATCGCCCGCTCCATCGCTGGCCCTATCACTTGCCTCGACTCCCGCACCACCTGTCTTCTTCGCCTGGCCTTGGCCTTTGGATGAGTCCATGCTAGTGGGTTTACTGCCTGGCTCAGCGCGCCCACCGCTGGCAGCACCACTTGCAGCACTGTTCGAAGGAGCTAAAGCTTCGGGCGCCGACCTCTTATCGGATTCTGCTTTCGACTCTTTCACCTTTTTCGCTGCTGGCCGTGGGCTCTTCGCAGCACCAGGCCCGCCTGCGCCATTGGCGTCATTGACTGGCATCGCCTTGGCAGCAGGTGGACTCACGACGTTTGTCGGTGCAGGTACCACAAGTTGTGGTTGCACTGGCGGGCTCGGCTGGTCAGCGCGTCTTGCTATCAGCTGGCCGTTAGCTGAACCTCGTGTCGCTTGCGTTGGTATAGTCGACAACCTGGCAGATTGCCCTTGCATGGCCTGCGCAGCCGCTGCATCTGCTTCGATCTCCAAGTGATCGTGAGGTTGACTGACTTGATAGGACGTATGACCGATCGTCGATTCAAACTTGGCGGCTAACTGGGCAGCGCCTTGTTGCTGTTGCACTGTGTGCGCAACTTCGTGAGCTAGCAGATGTTGGCCTGCAGGTGTATGCGGCGCGTACTTGCCTGCGCGAAAGTAAATGTTCTGGCCCGCCGTAAATGCATGTGCCTGGACCGACTTGGCAGCCTGGTCGGCGGATGCATCGGTGTGAACGCGTACGCGATCTAATCGTGCGTTATAGGACGCTTCCAAACGCTGCCGTTGCCTGGCGGGCAAGGGCTGTGCTGAACTGTGAGTCAATGCATGTTCTACGGCAGTACTGGATGCTGTGGCGTTGCTATCTGCATCGCGCTGTACGCCAACCGGCGTTGCCGTAGCATTTCCTTTCAGCATGCGCACGGCTCGCGATGCCAGCCCAGGATACTCTTGCGCCGTTTGAGCGCGACTGAGGCGAGTGCTTCCGCTGGCACCAAAGCGTTGTCCCATACCTTGATCGTTGATAAACGCCACCACCAGCTTGCCTGAGTCGGGCGTTATCGCAGCACCGGCCGGCACAACCTCTAACTCGGCGCTGGCCATAGGCTGTCCGCTGCGCAGCACAACCGCGATAACGCTCTCGGCTGATTCGTTCAGGCGTTGAATAGCAGTGGCTCGACGGTCGGTCTGAGATGATTGCGTTCCGCTGGCAGCCCTCTGGAGCAAGCGAGGTGATTGCGAGCGCGAGCGAACATCCGTCGGCTTGGTCAACAACTGAACTTTGCTGCGAGGCATGAATGGTTCCTCATGAATCACGGATCAGCCATTGGGCGTGATGACCAATCCATCCAACTCAGATAGATACTTGCCGAACGTTGCAGCCGTAACGGGACGCGAAAGCTTACGAAACTCGCGCGCAGTCGCCTGAATAAGATGCCGCATGGTTATTGTCAGCGGACTTTGACCGCTTTGTATAGCACGAAAGGCGGCATCCATCACTACGTTCTTCAAATTGCCACCGTTCAGTTCAAAGCGACTGGCATAAGCCTCGATCTCCGCCTCGCTCGGTGGTACGGTACCAACCGGAAACATGCTGCTGAGAATTTTGGCGCGGGCCTGCGCATCAGGCGGCTGAAATTCAATGATTACCTGCACGCGTCGCACAAAAGCTTCGTCGATATTGCTTTTCAGATTGGTAGCCAAGATCACCACACCCGAAAACTCTTCGATGCGTTGCAACAGGTAATTGACTTCCATGTTGGCCCAACGATCCTGAGCTCGCTCTACGTCACCACGTTTGCCAAAGATCGCGTCGGCCTCATCGAAGAACAGCAGCGCATTGCTGCTCTGCGCATCGCTGAAGATTCGACCCAAGTTCTTTTCCGTCTCACCGACATACTTGCTGACTACGGCTGACATATCGACCTTGTAAAGGTCGCGCGCGTTCTTGCTGGCCAGTACCGTAGCAGCCAACGTCTTGCCGGTACCAGATGGCCCAGAGAACAATGCCACCAAGCCCTGACCAACGTGCAAGCTATCAGCAAAGCCATGGTTCAAGTAGACATCAGGCAAGTAATGAATGCGATCATCTAACTCTTTCAAGAGCTGGCGAGATTCGCCGCCCAGGACGACTGCATCGAGCGTAGCCAACTGCGGCCGCGGAGCGATGCGTTGTGTGAACGAGACGAGACCATGGGCAGAGACGCGACGGCAGGCCGCATACAAGGCTTCGCTGACTGTGTGCGGCTGGCCATTCCCACCCAACGCAATTCCATCGGCAATAGTTAACGCATCAACTATTTGACCTTCGGTAAACTGAAAGCCTTGAAGCAGATCGAGTACGCTTTCGAAATGCTGTGGATCGATTGGCAAACGAGCATGACCGTCCAGTTGATACCGCCAAATGCTGCGCCTTGTCGCTATCGAGGGCATGAACAGTTCGTAGCGCGCAAAGCTACCCTTGAGCGGTTCGTCGAGTCCTACTGGATCCCATGAATGCTCGGCGGCGACGAAAGTCGTCAAATCGCCAGGCGCACTCATGATCGCGCTCCAGTAGTCGCGGGCTTTATCGCTCTGGTCAATCCGCTCGGTATTGTTCCATAAAACGGCGGCGCGGGCCAAACGCGCGTAGCGTTGCACTTGAGCGACCCAGGCAGGGAATCTCTCGCTACTCAAACCCTGGTTGACATCTGCCACCAGCAGCTGCGATATCTTCAGATCGGATAGCAAAGCTTGAACGGCAGGAACAAAACGTGTGCCCGCCGGGCCGTGCAACCATAAGTGGCGCGGTCGCTCGGCGTTGGACGAACGGCTCGCGTATTCTCGCAACTGCTGTTTGACCGCATCGTCAAGGAACACTGCTTCCCAAGCTCCCGCTTTGGCGAAGCGCGTCGACGCACGCAACCCGCGATCATTGAGTGACTTGTTGAGCAGATACTCAGCGATGGTGTCGTCCACACGGACGCGATGCAGGGTAGGGTGGTTCCTATCCTCGAAAACTTCGATCAAGCCGCAGCGAGACAGAATACCGCCCGATTGCAACCTCTTCAGAACGGATAATGGTGTTTCGCGGTGCGAGGACATACATTCGGCTAACCATTGGTCCGATAGAAAGCCGGGCAGTGTGCCGTCTTCCAAATAGGAACTATCAATCGCTGCGCGAACGCTGGCCCAATGCTCGTGGAGCAGCGTGATCAACAACAGGTCTTGGTCCAGAGTGTTCAGGCGACGCGGCTTGTCTCTCTTTCTTAATTCCAGCAGTTGATCAGCCACATGCCATAGTGGGAACGTTCTTAGAAGTCGCTCGTCGGTCTTCGAAAGTCGGGCCTCGATCAGCTTGCGTAGCTCGCTGGCCTCACGCTTATGAACATCGCAAAGCTCGAGTTGTTCCGGAGCTGGCACATCACGATGCATGGTGAATGACTTGCGGAGGAAGGCTTCGATAGGCCTGGCTCGATCGTCAGCGAAGGACATACTTCGGACAAGATGCGCGCGGACAAGGTGTTGCACACAGTTCAGTTCTTCTTCCAAGTACTCGCGGTAGTCCTCAAAGGGCACAATGGTCCGCTGCGAGACAAGTTTGTTTGTTAGAGAACGATCTTGTTCAGGGGATTGGCCTGGTTCGTGGCTCATGAGCGACCTCCCGACGGTGTGGGCCGCGTGTAGTAGATGATTTTCGTCATCTTTGTGCCCACAAAGTAATCGAATGGGTCGAATAGTCCCGAGATCTGCAACGCCACATCGAAGGGTGTTGGCGCGAACCATATGTCCACGCGCTTGGGACGCACTTGGACCATACCTTCGCGCAGCAAGCACTTGGACCGCAGAAACTCGCTGGAAGAATTGCCAAGTCCTTTCAGTTGACGGCCCCAGTGTTGAACGACACAGTCGGCTGTCAGCTCAATCGTGTTTGCCAAGGCATCGCTATCGCAATCCTTAGCTGCGTTCATCTCCTCCCGATCATCGGATTCGGCCTGTAGACCACATCGGGCATAGAGCTCCGTGCGAAATTCGTTCAGTTTACGTGAGTTGATAAGGTCCGGTTGGCACGGCGCGGGCAACTGCTCCAGCCCGAGAGCGCACTTCAAGAAGCCTTCGACCGCTGGATGATCGAGCGTGCAATCGCATGATGTCCAATGTTGGAGCAACTGATGAAAGAACCACACCAGGTTTTCACTAGCCGCGCCTGGTATCTCCATGCGGCGACACAAGGCAGGCAATCGCAGATCGTGCAGCGATCTCATCAATAGCCACGCGCCGACACAGCCAGATCTTGCATTAAAGATGTCAAACTGCTGCGACTGGGAGCGCACGATCGTGTCCGATACAGAGCTTGCTCGGTTGCGTATACTGTTTTTGCTCAAGCCTTTCGCAACCTCTGCCTGGGTTGCAACCTGCCGAGGATACGGTGGCTGAACAGGCGTGTCCGCTAGAGGCAACTGAGCGACCATGCGACCGATGAACTGTTCGAAGTAGGCGTCGGATGCTTGCCCTGGCAATTGCTCCAAAAGGAAAGCCGAAGCTGCCAGCTTCAGGGTTGGTTCCGAGAAGCCTTTCTCTCGCGCATATTCTACTAAGGTAGGCTTGACGCGTTGCCAGGCAATGCGCCAGTCCTGCTCGCGTCGCGAAGGTACAAAAGGTGAGGCTGGCAAGGCTCGTGCGCTCTCCGCAGATGGATCACCCACTACTTTACATATCAAGCTTTTTAGTCGAACCTCCAGCCACTCTTGGTCCAACCAGTCGAACCTATCGAGCACCGAGTTGTCATGTTTCAGCCGATCGAAGTCCTGCGGCGTCAATTCCACCGCCCAGCGACTCTTCAAGAACATCATCGCGTGGCAAACGGCTTCGGCCAAATGCGTAGGATCTTGCCAGTCGGTATCTGGATGTGGCAACCTAACATAATCTCTCCACGCCATCTGCAGATCGCTCGACGACCGCACATGTTCTGTCAAGCAAAGCAAGACTTCGCTGGCGGCTGCAAAAATCGGTCGCAGATCTTGAGAAGAGTGGTTCGTCGCGGCCGGAGCGCTGAGCTGTTCCAAAACTTTCTCTGCTGTTTGGCTCGACAGCCGTCGCAGCACGGCGATCAATCGTCCCTGACTGATTAACACGCGGCTTAGCGCTGGCCATTGCGCAGCGACTTGGTCTATGAAGCGATCCACGTGTTGACCAGCAGCGATACCAGAACCAGCTGTGCTGGCTTCGGTAAGCTGTTTCTTCAGAGAAGAAAAGTACCACGCATCGATTGAATTTCCCTCGATCAAAGCCACCGCAAAATCGGCCAGGTGATGAGCGCGGCTTGCATAATGCTTGACGTCAGCGCCGTGTTCACCGCGGTCGATAGCTTGGCTTATCGCCAGCGATACGGCTCGCCCAAACTCTTTGGCGAATTCTTGTTCCCGGTCATGCGCCAGCAGACCGCAGAAACGCAAGTTAACCTGGCGTATCAAGACTAATTCTTCGCTATCTCGCAATTGCTGAGGAAGTGATTCATCGATTGCCTGCTTGATTTGGTCGATTAGCACATCTCGCCATAGAGCTTGATGCTGACTATGTACACGGCAATGCCACTGATGCAGGCAAATAAGGCTGGACGTTGATGGCATCATCCGCCTCCTCCGCCTTCTGCATCGATTTTCGCTTTGAGCTTTTCTATCAGCAGTTTAGCTTTTTCGGTGTCTAAGCCCTTGACGAAGTTGTCCAAATTCACCGATTGTCCAACGGTCACTGCGCCGAGCCGCTCGCCACCAGTCTCCAGAATGCGTTTCGCCCAGGCATCATCTTCGATAGCAACATCTACCAACGACTCATCCGTACGGAACAGCAGTCGCATGAGCGATAACTTCTGTTCTTTGGTGATGGCTGCTAGAACTGCTTTGATTAGTTTTTCGCTTTCCTCCAGACCGAGGATATCTTTGATGAGCGCTACGGACTCCGGTGTAGCCAATATGGCTTTTGCGAGAGCGAGTCGACTGGATTCCTCGGCGCACGACTGATCGATCAAGTCTTGCTGGATCAGACTGTAAATGCTTGTTCGCTTGCCATATGCTCGAATTGCTGTCGCCACTTCCTCAGGCTTTACTTTCACGAGCATCTGACCGACGAGAGCTGTTAACACTTCGGGCACGCGTTTGTGATCCTGTTGAAGCGATTTTGTAATGGCCTCAAACGCTTTGTTCTCCACCTCGTCTTTTAGTAAAACCGGCAAGACTGCTTCGGCAATTCCCTTCTGATTATCCTTTGCTTCTTGAAACGCTTGACCAGCCTCTTCAACCTGCGCCACCTCGAAGGCCGTTTGAATCAGGTTTTTCCTAATGTTTGATGTTGCTTCCTTTAGAAGATTTCTCAAATCGTCCAAGGACTTAGCTATAAACTCCTGTGGATTGATCGGGGCGTCCTCGGTGACGCCGGCGATCTTCCCCTGCACTCGCAATGTACCATATACATTGACAGTTCTCTTTTCGACTTCCATCACCGGTGTATAGTTGCCTGATACATCCACGGTTCCGAAACTGATGCGACGGTCAATAGTATCGCTATCGGGCATTTCGAATTGCAGCACATCTTGAAATGCAACATTTTCCTGACCTCGGCGGAGTTCGCGATGAACGAGAGTGCCGCTGGACGTGGATTTTTTGTCGAGAGTGGCGGCAGCGCCGAACAATAACTTTGCACCATCTTCCAGGGAAACATCCTGCTTGGCGACCAGGCGTTTACTGGCGAAGGTAATTTTATGATGGGTGGCGTTGTCCCGAGTCTTAGGAATCTGGGTGATCGAAAGTGGCATGTATGGCTGCGGTTCCGGCCTATCGCTGGCGTCATTTTTGTTTGCCTCCGCAGTACGTGTGGCTTCAGTGGGCGCAGACGCATCGGGCTTGGAAGTAGATTTCGCAGACTTCTCGTTAACTATCGCGGGCAGGACGACAGCAAAACGCATGTCGGGGTGCCCGCTTTGAGGGCCATTGAAGATAGATGTGTTCAGTTCCGCCATGGATACATCGTCCGTAGCATCTGACCGAACTCCACCTTGATATGGATTGTCGATTCGTTGTGCCTTCAAGCCGCCGTAATGTCGTTCGGAAGCATCGATAGTCCATTGATCGCTGCGGCGTTCGATCCGGCCGAGGAATACTGGCCACGGACCGGCTGCATCGAACTTCATTGGTTGATGCGGCGCAAATGACTGGTCTGCCACACGAACCTCTTTGGGCTTGGTAACGTCGGCGGATTGTCGCTCGGACGTCGGCAACACAACGATTTCTGGCTCCTCGCGCCAGCGGGCGAGAGGATTATCCTGAGCCAGGCAATCCGATTCTCCATTGTCCACTTCGCTGCGAGCGACGTGGTAGCGGATCCATACGTCGTAACTTTGACTGGGGTCGAGCAGTTGTTCGGACAGAGCGCTGCGTTGAACGGTCAAAACGATCTCGCGTCCGAAGCCATCCAGCGCCATGCCGGGGCGGACCTCTAAGGAAGGTTGCTGCGGCTTTAGCTCACTGCAAGCAACTTCGAGCCCACACAGGATGCCCCAATTGTGCAGAGCCAGGTTGTGTTGCCATCGTCGTTGCAAGTGATAGCGATACTCCTCGTCCAGATCAGCCGCCTGCAAGGCACGATCATCTTCGAACAGGACGCGTTGCGGAAAGTCGATTGCCATACATTTGCCTGCGATTGATGACTATGCGGTTGCCGTTTGTGGAGTTGCCTGCCCAATGCATTGGGCGATGTGGCTGTCCGGAGTTATGCCTAGGACCAAAAATTCCAGGCGTACATTGGTCGAGAATTTGTCTGGAAGTGAGACATCAATATTGATATGCGAAGGGACTTCTGGCTTGACAATATCGAGCAAGGTAAAGTCTTTTGAAGCGGGCATGATATTTGGATTGGAGAGATCGATAAGCGTTACCAGCAGTCGCACGGTATGGATGGACCTGGCGCTGCTAACATTGCCGGTCATATGGATTGCCCCCTTATCTGCGGACCATACCGCGCTGACAGCCAAACGCATCACGTCTGTTAATACTCTGGGTGAACTTACTTCTTGTTCAGCTTCGTCTTTGGCTTTCGTTTTAAGTATCAGACCAGGCCGACGGCCCTCGCGGTCAGAGAACACCCACAGATTATTGATGACCTCGACAGAGCCATCCGCCAGTACCGATAACACGCCGAGCGATTCTCCCTGCTGCAATATGTTAGAGTCTGTACCATCTAACGTAGCCCGCCCCAAACTGCAGCGGCTACGCAGCTGTTGCGTCTCATCATCTGGTTTGCCGATTGCAATGCGTAGCTCTTCAATCAGCTTGCCATCCTGTTCCAGTTCAACCAGTTGCATGGACCAGGGCGAGGCAATCGTGTCTGCTGCCTTTGCTGCCCCGGCGAAACGCAGTTTCCCGCCAATGTTGACTTCGGTTCGCTCCGAGTTTTCACGTTGGATGAATGCGGGCGCGTGCAAATTCAGCGTATGGTTTGTCTCCCAGCTGAGTACATCGCGATACGTATCGCCGTCTTTGCATGTGATCGCAAAGCGGCGCATATCGCGGGGTTGGTCAGGGCCAAGCAGAATACGGGTATCTCCCGAACACGATTCGATATGACCACCGCGCGCACCCACATAGGTTCGACCGCTTTGGTAGTTTGCAGTAAGCGTTTTCTCAACGATCGTCGCCTGGTACGTGCCAAGAAAAACATGATTAGCGAACGCCACAGGTCTCTTGTTTGTCGGCTGTACATCGATCCCCAGTTGCACTTGCACACGTGGCATGGATTTTTGACTATCGCCCCCCGCGTCATACAAGTTGCCGTCATGATCATCGTTGGTCGCTGCTGACGAGCTGTTCTCATCCAGCTGATAAATCCATAAATCCAGCAGATGGGCATCGTTCGGCCAGTCAGCTTTGAATGATTCCGAGCCGTCCCACAGCAACAGTCGTCCCTGCGAGTCCATCGCGGCGCCACAATCCAAAGTGGCCAAAGGGACGTTATCCAGACCTTTCGTCAATGTCAGTCGGTGGAAACCGGCGACGACACCTGCTCCGTGAGCCTGGCTGTTATGCAGATACTGCCCGGTCGCCAGAGATTGCCCGTCCTGCTGCAGATCCGCAGCATGCAAGATATCGCTCTCGCTGTATGCGGCTCGTGAAAGCAGTGGCAAGTCCGTGTGTGTATCACTCTGGCTCATGACCATCACGCTCCAACTTGAGCAAATGCGATGATCGTCTTTGGGCCATTAGCTTTAGTTACCAACGGTGCAACCAAAGCTTGCACACCTTTGCCGGGAGCCACCGTTTTAGGTTCATTCGCGAATTTGCTCTTCAGATCGTCAATACTTGTCGGCTGCCAATCCAGACTACTTAGCGTGACGTCCATAAGTTTTGCTGAGGCAAGAGCATCTGAATAATCCGCCCCAATCCACTCAGCGCATGTAAATTGCGGCAAGGATCGGCTCAGCAATTTGCGGAATTGCGGACGTTCATCAATCCAAAACACGCGTCGCCGGCCTTTAGTGCGAGTGATCCACAACCGAGCCAGTGGTATACCATGTGTGCCTGCTTCGCCAGGCATTCTCGTCACGCGCAAGCTGAAGCAACACCACGCTAGTAGGTTCGTAATGGCAGCCGCGATATCGCCATCGGCGGGCAAAGTATCGACAATGTTGGGCCACAACCGCAGTATTCCGGGAAGGCTTTGTTCTGCATTCTTCAACCAGATCTTCAGATCTGCAAGCGGCGGCGTATTCTTGAATCGGTCTGTATAGCTTTGTAAGAACCAGAGCACAGATTGGTTAACATTCGCGTCCCTTGGCTCACTGTCTGGCGCCTTCAAATGAACAGGCACAGGTAGAACACGAATGGTTGCGAGACTGCGCGACGCATGACAGTTCTTTTTATTCGTTACGCTTGCACCAAGGGTGTGCTGAGTCTCAGCATCGAATGGCACCGCATATAAGTCAAACATTTGAGTGATCTTGATCTCTTTCCTTTTGTCTGCAGGCGATATCCAGGGCCCCACACTCGGATCCGCGATAGAATCTTCACAGCCAGGGTTATCATCCCCGGGCAGCGGACATTCGATCGGTCTATCCGATATGCACAGTTCATGGCGCGCATTGAAGGCCCAGCCGGGGCTGATGCTGATTCGATCTTCACCGCGCGCACTCTGTGATTCGCCTGGCAAGACCGAAACATACAGTCCTTCGACGATGCCCCATGGTTGCCCATGCTGAGCAAAGCGCACTCGCTTGTCTGCCCAAGTGACGATCGACTGCAAGTCGAGTTCGCTCAAGTACTGACCAGCGAAGAAAACCGGCTTCTGTAACTCCAAACGCTTATCGATAGGGCGAGCTGGCTTTGTGTGGTTCATGTTCAGCTTGAATCTCATTTAACCGACAGAATGTTTGATAACACAAAATGAACGGTGACTAACACTTGCTGATCGTGCTCCACGATTGAAACACGCCGCCTTCGCGACCATCACCAGATCGACCGCCTACTGACACCTGCCCATGCATATGCTCCCCATCGACGGCGCGGCCTCGATAGTCGATTAGCATGTCACAATCGATGATCAATCGCAGCCGAACTTTTGGAAAGGGCGCCATACGCCCGTAAGGAAACTCGATGCGGAGACAATTTCGGTTCGGGTCGAAAACTGCTTGTTTAATGTTGACCACCTGTGGCTGATCGTCGCCATCACAATCGTTGTCATCGACTGTGTTCCATATGAGTTGGATGAGTTGAAGCAACTGAGCATTTTCTGTATTTGCCAGTGGTTTATCGAAGTGGACCTCCAACGCGGCGTTCCAGTGCCTAGGAGGACCTTCGCATTTGCAGATCTCCGCAAGCTTCGTTTCGCCTCCATGCTGCCAACTTATTCCGTCGATGTGCGTCAACTGCTCAGCAAAAAATGGACTCGGAACATATCGACGCGCAGCATCGCACGCGGTCCAAGCGTTATCTGTTCGGCTCAACCGGGCCAATGGAAGAAAGCCCTCTTTACCACAGTGACAGCCTGGCCAGACAATCGCCGCTGGTTTACACGCGCAATGTTCATCGGGACAGTTATGCTGATGCAGATTGATGGCTGTTTGCTGATCCCTGGGAACCTCAGGCAACTCAACGTACTCGAACGGCTTTGGAATGCTCCAGCAGTGCTCGCAGTAATCCACATAGCCAATCTTGGCATACTCTTTCACCCGCCCATGCACTTTTCGCTGGTCGGGATGTTCATCATTCAGAATCACTGGTACGCAATCTCGATCGCGAGTTTTATAAAGCAACCCAAGCAACATGTTCTTGCCAGCCGTTTCGTCCGATTCGCATTCTGCTGCGCCCTCTGTTTCTCTCTCTTCCTGTCGCAGTAGATGGCGAAGCTCACCGACTGCAAACTCCACCGGCCTGGCCACGACCAGTTCACGTCCCCAACCATCCACGGCGACGCCGGGCTCGATGCGTACACACGCATCGTGATCAAGGGACACTTCCAACCCCCAGATAATTCCATAACCATGTAGGCCCCATTGATGCCAGCGATGGTGCGAGATCTGGTAGGACTGTTCATCCTGAAAGTCCTTGGCCGTAAGATACTTGCCCGTGAAGTAATGGTTGCGTTCATCCATCCATCGACTGAACAAATCGTGACGATGCTCGTCGTGGTGATGATGTTGATTTGACATGATGCGGTCCTTGGATAGGCGTTTAGCTTTTTAACTTGATTGATTTACAAACGTTGCGTGCTGAGTTGGTTATCTAATTGCATGGATGGAGGCGGTGGATCGTGGCTAGGCAACATCAGGCCCCGTCCGAGCCCGATATAGGCTGACGAACTCTGCCCGAGCACCGGCTCTGGTCGATCCGCCAGGATCGTGTCGACACCTAATGTCGATTGCAATCCGATGCATACACCTGGATGGATCAGTGTCAGCGAGCCAAGCGTATGTGCTGGCTTCTCGGATTCGACAGCTTGCTGGAACGCTGATAACGACCTTCGGTCGGCTACCCAGCATGCCGGCAAGACAACTTCGAAGCGGTGAGCGTGACTGGTATAGGGTTCCAGTTGCTTGGCATTGGGTGCCAGCAGCCGCTGTTGCCCCAAGCGACTACCGCTGCCCAACCGCAACCGCTGCGCGCTTTCATCAGCAGGCAACGTGGGCGTGGCCGATGGCGATCCGCTCAACCGTACCCCTGTGTCGCTTGACGAAACATGATGATGGCCGACTAGTGGTTGCATGCCGCGTCGACGAAAGCCTTCGATGATCCAGGGAAAGCCCTGAAGGTCCTCGACACTGCGCTCAGTAACCGCCGAGAGAATGGCTTGCAGATAATGCTTCATATGCATGGCCGTACCGCGCGCCGTGCCCGCAGGCAAAGTCAGCTGCGTATCTTCCTTGGCGATCAGCAAGTCTCGGGCTGCGACTAGGAACTTTCGACGCTGGGCCTCGCTCCATTCCTGCCGTAAAGGTAAACCGAGTCCTCGAGCCAGGTATCCCAGTTGATCAACCGGGGCCTTCTGTGCGTCGAAGAGATGGTCCACGTTTTGGATTTTGTCGTCCAGTTCGTCCCAGCTAACTTGAAACACAGCCAGGAATCTATCCAGGAAATCACGACTGGCATTGTCTTCTCGAACCACTGCAGGCAGATAATCGGTGTACGATTGCCGCGGTGCGCGACACAAGATGCGACTGATAAGCGGCGTTTGGAAGCCATCGCCTGTCAGGCGAACCCTTAGCCACAGGTATCGCCCGGGTCGACTGTGCACAGGAAAGTCAATTGTATATTCATCTTGCAGCTTGACCGTTGCAGAGCGATCAATGACCGCGCCAAAGTCCCACAGTGGCGAATCGTGCGCCGGTGCATCTACATCATCTGCATCGGTCGTAAAGGTAGCTACCTCCACGCGCGCCGTTGATGGTAATTCCATCAGTTGCAGTTCGACGACATCCCACATGCAAGCATACAGTTGGCTATCGACGCACGCGCTGATCCAAATATCCTTTTCAGTTGCACCGTCGCCGGTCACCAAGCTCTGCTTGCGCGGCAAATGCGCAGGACTGGTCATCACACGCCGACCGGACTCGTCGATAATGAAACCTGAGCTCAGATCGCCTGGTTTGTTCGCAGCAATCGCAGAGAATCGCAGCTCATAAGGCAGGTGCTTGGGAAACTCGGGCAGGCCGCGATTGCATGCGCTCGTCAAAGAACCTGGAATGAAGAACTGACGCGGGTAAGGGTGTTGTGTCTGAATTGTATAACCGGCGGTACCTGGAATTCCGCACGATCAAACTCAGCCTCTTCCCATCGACGCCCACTTGGATGGGTGACGACTTTATAGAACTGGCCAACTCCGTCATACCCCCACAACTGATCGTGTTTATCCAATAGCAAACGTTTCAGGATGCCAAGCTGTGCTGGCAGATTCTTGATATAGGGTTGCCAGGCATCATCGCATGCATTCCATACCAATACAGCTTTCTCGGTCAGCAGATACGCACAAGCCGACGATGCCACCACATCCACTGGACGCTGTCCACGGCGAAACGTTCGACGATGTGTAATGGCCGAGTGCACTAGGGAGAACGAGATGACTTCGCCACAGCGCGGCGACACAACCATCAGATGATCG
Organism: Ottelia alismoides; assembly: GCA_037367405.1. NCBI lineage: Eukaryota > Viridiplantae > Streptophyta > Magnoliopsida > Alismatales > Hydrocharitaceae > Ottelia > Ottelia alismoides. The sequence continues at coordinate 58,203 of JAZKJV010006487.1, forward strand.
CTCGTGGCCGCAAGTGACCACTGCCGCGACTCATCGGGCCCGCCGGTGCTGGCCTGGTTATTTGAAAAGTCAATGATCGGGCGAAACGGTTTAAGTGGATCGTGTGGTAACTCGCTGGAATCGTATCGCCAAATAATGCCCGTGACTGGATCGACAAAGTAACATCGCCAAGTGGGATCAATGGTAAAGCCGCGTGGCAACAGGCGGCGTCCCAAGCTGCCATCGGCGGCATGCAAACCGAGTGGGCCATCCAGCGTGGCTTGCAAGCGCAGACCAAAGCGGTCGACGATCCACGTCTCCGTCTCATCGGGTGTACTGCCGAGGTCGAGGTGATGATAGAGAGTCGGTATGCTACCGGTCATCGCGACCTCCTGGCTGTAGGATCCGCATCGATGCTGGCGTAGCAGGCAATCAATTCATCTGGATCCAATTCGTAAGTTGTCGCGTTGGATTCGCTTGACTCGTACTCCACCTTCACGCTTAGCGCGGTTACATCTTGTGCGAATGCAGCGCCAGTGATCGAGTCTTTGGCCGACAAAATGACTTCGTACAATCGACTGGGATGAAAGGGCGTGCCGATCTGCCAGGTACTGCGTCGCGTCGGGCGCCGATCATCGCTCAGGAGAGCTACATCGGGCCGAAAGTAATCCGCCAGCGCGCGCTCGATGCCCAACTTCGATTGCTGAACTGTGACATCATCTCCAGGCGTGACTGAAGCGCGCACGACAACTCGGCGGTACCGAGGCGCAGCAACCAGTAGCTCGGTTCCCAGCGGCCTACATGCTTCAAGCCGTCTCGCGACTTCCTGCAACAATTCCTGCTTGGGCAAGTACAGCGCAGGTTGTGTTGCATCGGACGACTGTGCCGGTTCGTTCGCGATGATCAACACGGTTACGGCACCAGGCACTTTTAGACCTGGGCGTTCGGGGTGATGCAGAGGCAACACGATAGCGCGGCCAACGCCAGGCGTATCTTCCGCATGTGTACGATAATCGCTGGCTGTAACGGCTCGACGATCGCCACGCAACACCAAGGGCGCGCGTTCCAGCAGCGACTTAACCGACTCTTCGTCTTGTCCGCCCTGCGCATCCCTTAGGTTTGTAACTTCGATATTCGTCATGCCGGCAGGCGGGTCTTGCAGCGTGCCAGCTGCGATATTGCCTGCCGCTCCACCGCCAGCTCGATAGCGACGCGCCACGAGGAATTTGCCAGCATCCGGGATCTTGCCTTTTTGCCATTGCCAAACTCGATTGCCCCAGTCGTTGCATTCAAGACATAATGCAAGTCGTTCAGAGTCGATTGCGTAAAATCGTCCCGCTCGACACAGGGTGCATCTTTCGAATCGTCACCTAAGTTCTCTTCATCGGTCAGTACCAGGTACAACGAGCCCTGTTCGATCGGATAGTTGCGCAGGTTGAACTGGGTCTGAGCACCTGTTCCTTGCCCTACGATCTCATCGCGAAACGTCGCTCGATTGACTACTTCTACCACATTAGCCCGCACGGCCGAGAACGTAGGAATCAGGCGCTGTGGATACTGGCCGGATACAATGCGACAGCGAATCCAAAATCGTGGTGCATCATCTACGTGACTTGGCGCTGTGTTGATGGCACAATCTGCGCCGGGGCCTGCGAGTGTCACTGTGCCTTCGTGTGTCAATGCTTGTGTGGTATCGGTGTAAACGGTCAGTGGCCGCCATCGATCAGGCGTAGGTGTGTCTCTGCCAGTCAGCGAATCCAGCTTGGATTGGTACTTCCCACACCAGCCGTGGCAGCGGTTGAGCGCTGGCTTGGGAACTGACTAGCCCGGTTGAATTACCGCTGGGCGCCGCGGCGAAGAAATAGAGATTGATCTCGGCCGGAAACGCCGCTGGTTTGTTGACTGCCCCACTATCAGGTTCGAATCCCAAGTAAAGTGCATAGCCAGGTTGTGGTGTTGTGGAGAAAGGTGCAAAAGTCTTATCCGCTTCTAAGTTCGTTTGCGTGACATCGGTGAAGTTGCTGCCGTCATAAACCCGAACATTGTTCAACGGGTAAGGCACAACGTCGATCGCTCGCGTGGTCTCGAAGACCAGCGATTGTCCGTCGGCTCCTGACACGATGAACTTTGACTGGGATGGTATGGGAACGACCGTGGGCCTGGCCACGTTGGCGACCAACGAGAATACCAATTGAGCCCGCGCGGGAACTGCTGGGCGACGCTCCAGATTCAGTAGCTTGAGAAAGGCCAGGTAATTCCGTTCCGGCACCTTATTCATCTTGTAGATCATCAGTTCGCTCAGCCACGCGAACAGTTGCACAATAGCCATACCCGGATCGCTATCGTTAAAGTCCGTCCACTCTGGACAATAACGAGCAATGCGCAGTCGAGCCTCTTCGAGGAGGTCCTCAAAGGTTCGATCATCAAGATTTGGCAGTTCGAGTGGCATCTACTGTTTAGCTGAATGATTCACGAAGGTAGAAGGGATAGACCAGGTTGAACAGCGCGTTGTTCTGCCTCAGTCGGTAATCGATGCGAATGATCAAGTGATTGGGTCGTCCAAGTCTGCATCGGCCCGCACGTCCAGGACATCGATGCGTGGTTCCCATTGCACGAGGCTTTTGCGTACCAATGACTGAATAGTGCCGCGCAAATTGGGTGTGTTGGGTTGAAAAACGAGGTCATGAATACCGCAGCCGTAATCAGGCCGCATCAGACGCTCTCCCGGTGCGGTGCTCAAAATCAAATAGATGCTGTTGCGCACCGCTTCATCTTGATGGGTTAACTGCAAATGTCCTTGGGGGTTAGGCTTGATCGGAAACTGCCAGCCGCGCCCCAAAAAGCCTTCGTTGTTCTTCAGCATTCCTAGCCTCCAATATTCACTCGGCCAGCGGCCTGCACCGTGCCAACGGGTAATGGAGCTGGGTCATGGCACGTAGTGGCTGTATCACCCGCGCGCACGGCCGGCTTCTTATTGATGAACACAGTCGCACTGCCTTTGATCACCGTGGCTTTGTTCTGTGGTGGCACAATAAAGCTGCCACCATTGGGAATATGAGCCGGTGTATTGGTAGCCATGCTGCCCAGGATGGCTGCGGGCTTGCCTTCGATGTTCACGTCGGTACTCAAGTTGTTATCGAGGATGCTGTTATGGGAATGCGGCAGCAGGACCGGCGAGCTGGGCCCCGGCGGTTGAATCAAGTGCATATCGACCGCCGTAATGCGATCGCCTTTCTTGGCTGCGGGCATGCCCATGAGGGATTCTCTCTGTAGCGCAAAATGAGTGGATGAATGTAGGAATGAATGGAAACAAGTTCAGTTGATGTTGACGGTCGAGCCCTTCAGTGTCAGCATGCCACCGGCTTCGATAGCCATATTGCCTTTCGACTTTAGTTTGATGCTCGTGGCTTGAATCGTTACTTCGCCACTTTTAGCAGTGATGGAGACATCGCCTGATTCACTGGTGATGTTCATTTTGTTTTTGGCTACGTCAATGACGATGCTCTGCTTTTGGTTGCTGGAAAGCACCACGATTTGCTCTGCGCCTTTCGTGTCATCCAGCCGAATGACATGTCCGGAGCGCGATTGCATGAAGCGCCAATTGTTTTTCGTCAGATCGCCTTCAACAGTCGGTGCTTTCTTTTTCTCGTTCCACAGGCCGCCGAGGATGAATCCCCTTTCCATGCTGCCTTGCTCGAAGCCCACCAGAACGTGATCACCGACTTCTGGTATCATCGCCAGGCCGCACTGGTCGCCGGCCATCGGAGACACCACAAAGCACCAGTCGCTCTCGGTGTTATCCAGGTGAGGGAAACGCACTTTCACTCTTCCCAGTAGTTTAGGATGAAGTTCGCTGACCACACCGATCGAAAGTTGACTTACATCTTGCGCTAACATCATGCACGCTCCGCTTGGGGATCGTTGACTAACTCTTCCAGTCGACATTCGAACGACGTTTTGTAGCCCGACATGCCGATCGAGTGCGTCGTACCGGTGACGAAGTATCGTCCGCTGAAACGACGTCCCAAGCCCCAGATATAAACGTGCACGCCGGCGCGCAGTTCGGGTATGCCCACCGTCGAACCGCTGCCTTTGATGACTTGTCGGTTCTTGCGTTCTAACGCGGCTTGTGCTTTGGCCTTCGCTTCTTGGACGTTGCGTACCGGTTCGCGCGTTATTACTTCCTTACGACCACCTGTGACGTTTTTGGCGGAAGGCAACATTCTCTTCTTCAGACCTGCATCGCTGCCGAGTTGTTGCTGATGGACTTCCACAGCGATGGGCTCGCCTTTCGTGTCATCCCATCCATTCACAGCCACGCTCTCAACCTGCTTGGCCACATCCAGAGTTGGTGTAAAGTCGATCAGTGTTGCTCCATAACGCAGCTCATAGGTCACGCGCCCGAGCGCGGAGGGCTGTACCAACACTAACTTTGTTCGTGGCGGTCGGCTTGTCTCTTCGACTACGATCTCGTAACCTTCCGCCCGAGCCAGATTTTGCAGAAAGACAATGTCGAATTGATTCTCTTGAATAAGGTGCGGCGTTTTTCGTTTCAGTTTGAATGACTGACCTGGCACGATTCTCGAAATCTACATTCAGTCGCTTGCAGATCAACTGGGCAACTTTGGATACGGTCGCATCCTCGTACGCTTCACTGTGTTGCTCTTTGCAGAACTGGCTGAGCACATTTTGTCCCGAGACTTTAACTGTGGGCTGTCCCGAGGCGGGGAAGGTTGGGCTCATGCTGGTGATACGACCTTGAATCATCAAAGGCAAACCGCCGGCATCGTCCAGGTAACCCATATGCAAACGCACTGGCTGCTGAGGATTCAAACGATCCGAATCATGGTGCTTGAAAGTACGTTTCTCCGCATCCCAATTGTTGATCGTAAGCTCGAATGTATCGATCGCATCGATGCTGTCTTTATAGGAGACCTCCATCACGTCATGCAGCAACGACCCTCGCTCTTGGCGATTGCCCAGGTACAGCTCGTAACGTGGCACATAGAAGTTGCGGTTGCGAAAGATTGGCGTGGTCAGCACGGAGCTCATGGCACGCCTCCCACAGCTACCATGGTTCTGGGATCGCTGGGTGGCAATCGCAGTTCGACGCCAGGTGTCAAACGAATCAAGTTGCCCAAACGTTCAAAGTTACTGTCCGCGATGATGCGCCAAGCCGCTGGAGATCCATACTCACGGGCTGCAATCGACGCGAGCGTCTCACCTTGAACCACTACATGCCGTTTGGTGTGATCGGACGATTGAAGATTGAGCTGTTTGACTTGATCTTCAAGCGTTTTGTATTCGCGAAAGCTGACCGACAACGTGGCTCGTAGTGGCACTCCATGTGGACTAAAGAGCGTAAACTTTTGGGAGATGCTTTCAACGATGGCTTCAAAGTTGATGCCACTTCCCCAGTGAAAGCGAATACGGGGCGGCGCGTGCGTCTTGGGCTGAATCTTGACAAGCTGATAAAACGATCTGGTCTGCTCTTCGACGCTCACAGCCTCTGCTCCCATCCCGCCGGCTTCGGTGGAATCAAAGAACAGATCCATGGTCAGCTTTTCGTTTTGTCCGGCGACGAACTGCAGCAAAGGTGAATCGAGGCCGGGAATCGCAATCTCGGCAATCTGCGCCGATTTATTGAGCGTGTATTCGGATGGGTTGAACTGCACGAAGAACCGCTTAGGCAAGCCTCGCTGTGGATCCACAGCCAGCTTGTCTACATCCAGTATTTCGATTTCAGCTTTTTGTAAGTCCATCGCTGCAGTTTCTTAATCAACCGTGGTATCGAATCGAGCCGATTGTTCTCGCCGCTGCGCGTCAGCAGACGCTTGCTGTAGGCGTCGAGCAACTTCCTGCGCGATAGCCTCTAGCTGGCGCGGACTAAGAGGTAACTCTTTGTCCAACATGGTTACTTCAGTCACCAGGTTTCCAACTTCAACAGGCATAGTTCTTTGGCTCACACTGACAAAACATGAAATGACAAAAGATGCTTCTTTAATTGCGGACCCAATTCATACCCTCATGACACAGTTCCAATGATTCGACAGCGAGGTTGTTTTGCAGGGCGTTCAAATCCGGGCCCGACCACTTGATGGGAAAGGCTCGGGTCAGTTCAAAAATCATGGTGGGTTTCTGACCTGCGGCATCTAATACGACAATGGATGCTGTGCGGCGAATACGCGCCTGGCCTTGCAGTACGCTGGCATACCAATCCCATAAGCGACGATTGACGACACCACGTTTAAGAGTGACGTTCGACTGATTGGCACGGGTGGGAAACTTGAGGGTCGCACCATTGCGCCCTCCTTCGGCATAATCCATCGAAGGGAAATCGAGCGACAGGCCGGTGCATTCGCTGAAGCCGCCCAGCGACACGGCGTCGAAGCGCAGATCAAAGCGGAAGGCAATGAATGGTTGGTCGTTGGGCAAATCAGGCATCGTCGCCTCCCAATCGCCAATTGGAGCTGCTTGATTGCCCCCCGATTCGCACCGTGATGAACTCGGAAGGCGCGGGAGGTTTGACGCTTATATCGCAAAGGAGCCTGGCGGCTTCTGTTACATCAGTAGGATTGTTGGTCTCATCGCATACGACCTGAAAAGCAGCTTCGGGAGTAGTGCCGTCCAGCCTTCCTTGCTGCCACTGTTGATGCAAAAATTGTCTTATCACACGTTCGAGATCCAGCCGTGATTGGAGAGTGTTCGGTTGATGTACCAGCCAATGCGATTGTTCTTCGATGGATTCCTCCAGCATCATCAATAGACGACGCACGGAGATGTTGCGCCACAGATGTGCGTCCTCTGGTTGCGCCAGAGTGCGAGCTCCCATGACGCGAATGCCTCGGCTGGCGGTAGCCACAATCACGTTGACGTGTTGTTGATTGAGTTGACCATGATCGTCACTGTCCACAGTCCGCTGAACGCCGCGTGCCTCTTGAATAACTTCGTTAGCTGGCGACGCATGCACTCCGCGGTCCAGATCGACTCGAGCATAGATCCCACATATGTGGCCTGACGGTGGTAGCCAGCGCACAGCCTTGAGCCGGCTTGGGCAAGCAAGCCATGGGTAGTACAAAGCACCGAATTGACCTTCGTAGCTGCGAAGATCATCGGTCCATTGCATCACTTCTGCGGGCGTCAAAGCGGCCGGCGCATCAAGAACAGCAAATCGATCCTTCAACTGCGTACAGTGCAACAGCATTTGCTGTTGGATGTGCTTGACTTCCGTCTTGGTAAAGACTTCACGCAGGACTGGGGCTGGCTTGACACCTGCGCGTCTCACTCGAGCGCATCCAATCTCTTGTTCGAAAACCAGCTCCGGCGTATCGTCGGGTTGCCAGACTGCATCCGGTATCGCAATGATGCTTGGCTGATCAACCGTCTTGAGCGCACGCAGCCCGCGTGGCTTCTCGTCTGCGTCATCACCCGTAAAATCTGCCGCGGTCAAACCATACAACTCGGATCGCTGGGGTGCCGCGACTGCTGTTGTGTCCCAAACCAGGCTGGCCTGCATGACCGGGCGTTGAGCTGGCTGCCTGTTGTTCGCAACGCTGGCCGTCGACAGGCCCACCACGCGACGACTTGCATTCGTCGGCAAGTCGACGCTTGTCGGCTCTTCAAGTTCGATCAGTTGTGAGCCTGACCTGGACTCATCGGCATACGCATGTTTGAAACGTGGGCTAATAATATCGACCGCCCAACGCGATGGTGCACCTTCGCTATGGTGACGATTGGAGCTAAGGTTACGGAAGTATTCAAGCTCTTGACCGTCAACGAGCACGGTGAGATGAAAAAGATCGCCTCGAAGCGGTGCGATGCGCAGAGCCAGCTTGCTGCCTGCCAGGCCCAGATGCTTGGCGCGTGCGCAGAGCACGGTTTGGCCGCGATCATTGACAAGATTTACGAATGGCCGCAGTTGATGACCCGTCCCATCAGGAACTCTGCCTACACGCACGATCCAAGCCGTTTGTCCGCCGTTGGCAAAGAAGCCACGCACAGCATCGGGCATGTAGGCATAAGGCAGATAATCATTGCCGAATCGCGATTGAAACTGATGCCAACTATCAACGCGCACCGCTTCGTGCAGCGGTCCGCGTTCGGCGATGCCAACGAAAGCAGCCATATCGGTACGCGTCGCCTCGATGGCCGCTGGCGGCGCATCGGAGCGCTGGAAGTAAACTCCCGGCGGACGCAAGTTAGGACTGTTCATCGTCGGCATGGCTGAACTTTAATTTACATATAAAGTATTTTCTGTCACCAATTTTCTGCCAGAACTACTTACCCTTCCGCCTTGAACTCAAGTGTTTCGACAACAATCTCGAGCGACTCGATGGCGACTTCGCTGTTCTTGGCGTTCAACGATGGCCCTTCCAACTTGCTAGGCCAACCACCGGTGAACGACCAGGTAAGAGCCGGCTTGCGATCTTCGCCCAGCAAAGTGACCGAACCTGAGTAGCGGTAGGGCTTGTCCGAATCGATGACCATCTTGCGCCATTCATACAGCGACTTATCTTTCGAGAAGCCACGCTTCAAGACGATATTGGTGAACTTGCGCATGCCAGGCATTTTCCGCATGTGCGGCAAATCGCTGCCAGCGCGGTATTCGATGACATCGTTGTCCATCGTGAGACCAGAACACTCCGAGAACCCGGCTTGAATCGACAAGCCATCGATGGTTACTTGGAAGTTGTAGGATGCATAAGGATGTTCGTCGGCCATGAGTTGACTCCACAAGTTGGTTACTTAGGTGCTTGGATGGAAGGAGTGAGTCGATTAGCCAACTGCATCTGCAGTTTTCTGACCGATGCGGAAGATCACGAACTCGGCTGGCCTGACTGGGCAGATGCCGATCTGGCAAACCAGGCGACCGTTCTGGATGTCGTCTTCGTCCATGGTGGTGCGATCGCAACGCACAAAGAACGCTTCTTCAGGCTTGGCACCGAACAGACCACCGGCCCGCCAGATCGTGGTCAGGAAGTTACTCACCGATCGTTGCACGCGTCCCCAAGTGACTTCCGTGTTGGGTTCAAAGACAACCCACTGAGTACCCTCGTCGATCGACTCCTCGATGAATAGGAACAGGCGACGCACATTGATGTAACGCCACTCCGGATCGCTGCTCATCGTGCGTGCGCCCCACAAACGAATACCGCGTCGATCAGCCCGGAAGTCCCGAATGCAGTTGACACCAATGGGGTTCAGAAGGTCCTGAATCTCTTTGGTTATCGGAGCTTGGAGGTCCTTGGCACCAATCACCACCGCGTTAGCCGGAGCTTTGTATACGCCTTGTTCGATATCAGTGCGGGAGATAATGCCAGCGACATGACCAGTCGGTGGAACTAGCTGATCTTCTCGCGACAGGGGATCATAAATCCAGATCCAGGGATGATAAAGCGCACCGAAGGTGGTGTCATGCTTGAGCTTTGGCGACTCATGTTTGAAGCTGGACGACGTTGAGAGAATAACGAAACGATCTTTTAGCTTCGAACAACTGGCGATTAGTTTATCTTCTAGATTCGCCATCGCATCGTCGCGAGCGTGATCCGGAGCACACAACAGCGACACACCGTCGATTGTATCCATGGCGACCAGCCCACGGCCACGACCGAGCAATTCAACGTCCGGAACCCCTGACGCTGTCGAGAGCGGATCCAAATCGCCTGTATAATCATCGACCTCTGGCAAGTCTCCATTACCGTCGACGAACTGTACAAACGGCTGGTTTTTATCAACAGGGCTTAGATTGATCTTTGGAGACGCATCAAAAAAACGGATCAATCGTGAGCCTGAGTTGATCTGCGCAGAAATGGAGTTGGGAACGGATCTTTCCGGTGACAGATCATCGAAGTCTTCGACGATAGTTGGCCTCAACTTACCTTTGTTGGACTCTGGAGTCGCTTGGGTATCGAACGGGTCGACAATGTTGTTCGCGGTGGCTGTAGCGTCGGTAAAGTACAAGACCTGGACGCGCACCCATTCTTTGGCGGCTTCGACAGTCGCAGCCTTTGATGCTTTGACAACACGCACGAATACTCGGTTGCCCCATACGCCTCTGCCGATCGCATAGAACTTGCCGGTACCGCTTGCTGCATGAGCGGCCAAGGGTGACTTTGCTGCAATCCGGCCCACGAAACATCGCTTACCACCGTTGTCAAAGAACCCTTGCACGGCGTAGCTCATAAACGACTTGTCGACACCCATATGGCCGCCGAACCAGCGTGTGAACTCGAGCCAACTGGTGATGTAGCGAATATCTTCCGGTCCACGTTCTGTCGGGCCCAAGAACCCAGCCACGCTCGTGCTAACGCCTTCGATCGGCTTGGGGCCGGTGCTAACTTCTTCTACATAGACACCGGGCGACAAATATTCTGGCATGAGTAGGGCCTTTCACTTCATGACGATGAACACAAGAACAGTGGCTTAAATCTCGATAGGCGCCAGCCAGTTGCGACTGCCTGCGACGATCGCAGCCGATACCTGCTTTTGCGAACCCAGATATTCAATTTGGATAACAGTTGAACTAAGCGGACGTTGTAGGAAGGTAGGTGGTGACACCGGATCAATCGCGTCGAGCACCAAGAGGAAGCGACCACTCAAGTCAGACAACACGGCGTCAGTCGCTCGCGGCCACGACGCGCCCACCGGTGGCGAGAGCACTTTGATCTTGGCACCGAAGAGAGGTTTGTTTCCCCGCAATACTTGCCCTGTGAGCAGCGTGGGCGCAGTAGCTGTAGCCGGAAAGCCATACAGGACGCTGGGCATCAGCGAAACAGTCAAGTGTGTTGGCGCGCTGGCGTCATCCTCCGACGGCTCGATCATCTCAACCGAGTCAACCACCACAGGTTGAAAGCCATCAGCCAGTAGCGTTAGCCGGCAGCGGGCGACTCTGTCCAGCCGCATCCCTGGCCCGATGAGCACACTGGCCATGGGCGCCGCACTGAGCGGAGTGAGCACGCGTTGCACTCGACCATGGAAACTCAAGATGCCATTGTCCGAGCGTTGAGTCACTAGTTCCGATAGACCTGCAAATGGCCAGCTACTATCGCCCACAACGCTTTCAGCAAACACGCGCACCTTGCCAGTCGGCCTGACCACGCCGGGTTTCAGTTCTTCATCCAACTGCTGGGGACTGATAAAGACTTCGCGGTACCAATCTCGCAAATCGATGATCAATCGAGGTAGGATACGTAGCCTGGTGGTCATCATCTTCATGGCGCACCAACTCCTGAGAGTGATCCGCCGACGCTCGACACAGGCTGCTCCGTTAGCACCTGGCTCGATTGCAGCTTGCCGGTGCGCAGTACGCAGGTAAACGACAGTCGATAAGGCTTGTTCTTAAACGAATCCCACAATCGAAAGCGATCTTCCAGGGATTCACTGCCGATCGAGAGGCGAATAGACTCATTGCCACCGAGCGGCCTGGGCACAAATAGGACGGGCTGCTCGTGGATCCGTAACATCAACCTGCTCATCTCGTCATGATTTGCGAGCGTATTTTCCATCATGGGAGTGACCAGGAAATACAAATTGACTCCGAGTGGTCGCAGGCTCACTTGTCGCGGTTTGCCAGGCGTGGCTTCTTGCAATGTAGGAAGCGGACCATTGCGACTGAACTCGTCGGGCGTGACTTGATACAGCCACAACGAGGTATGCTGATTCTCTTCTCGCATCGGGCTCTTCAGCTCCACCAAGAAGCCATCGGTCACCTCTTCGAGATGCGACTTGAGAGCCTGGCTAATGATGGAGATGCTGGTCATGGGCTGCAATCGCGAAGAGGATCAGTTAGTCGTCAGACGGATCGTAGCTGCCCTGATTAGCGTCAGCTGCGTACGCATCTTCTTCAGAGTTATCTAAGTCCTCGTTCGAGCAGCCTGGTGATGTGCTTTTCTCACCGACTATGCCTGCCTTCACGACTTGCACGAGAACTTTTTGGTATTCAGTACCGCTTAGCGATATCGTCAGACTGCACTCGTCAGCATTGCTCAAGAGCAAAGTTATCAGTCCTTCATAGAAGGCTTGGGCAAAGCCGAGCGAGCACTTTTTAGAATCGCCAATGCTGTAGGTGAGTGATTTGGCGAGATCCACTCGAGTTGGGAGCTTGTCGACATCGGTCCATTCTGGCGGCGTCTTATTTAGCTGTGCCTTCGTTGCGACTTTCAGCGGCTTGATGAGCAGATACTTCAGTTGCTCATATTTGCATTGAATGCTTACCAAAACGCCTTCGTCTTTTTCAACCGGTACAGTACATGAACTGGAGTAATCCAGGCCAGCGAGCGTAATGCTCTCGCGAATTTCTGGTATTGAATCGCACTTGGATAGTTTGACTTCGGCCTTCAGATCGAATGTACCTGGATCTGCCATCGTTGCCCCCAACCGTTCTGTACTGAAAGTATTGAAATGAATGAAGCCGTTCGTCACCTGAGTCGCGAGGTATTCGCCGGACAAAAGATTTAAGGACAGAAAACACCTGGTTCTTGCTTCAATTCAACACTTGTTGACGATAACCAGCACACCAGCGCTTCACTACGGACGCAATTACGAAGCGTTACCGAAGCACTCCGGATGCTGGATCCATTTGTTGTCGTCCCATCTTCGGTCAGACATCGTTCAAGCAGCATGGCTTGGCGAACTCACCCGTGGCCAGCCAATCGGGTCGCAGCAGTACCCAGAAATCTAGCGCCATGCCTTCGAGAACAAAGAGATACGGTAACCAGCCGTAACCTCGCTCGCCCCAGCGTGAACCCCAAGCGCAGCGTATCTTGAACGCTCCACGCGATGCTGCCGTAATGCTGTCGTCGTAGCCGATCAAGATGGCAACTTGACCGCCCAACACAGAGTCATAGACCGGTCGATAGTCGATCGACGATTCGCGCGTTAACGAACTGGGGACGACAAACCCAAATAAGACTGGAAAGCCGGCATTCAAGAACGACTTCAATCGTTCCAGCAGCGCTCGGGGACTGGAACGCCGTGAGTCCAATCGCAGATACACCAACGCGCGATATTCGTCCTGCCAGGCGAACAATGCCGGTGCCGTATCACACGCCAGGCCTCGCGCAAGACTTCGCTTAACCAGAAGTTCAGGCGGCACGCCAACCTTTCGCAGAGCCTTCAAAGCTGCGCGGAGGCTGCCGCCTTCCGTACCCGAAAGGTCCAGTTGCGCTGCCAAACTGGTCAGGAATCGTGCCGATGGAATGATTGGCCGAGCAAAAGCGCGGTACTCAAAGTACTGGATAACACCCACACATGCATGCGCCACTCCGCTAACGACATCGCCTTGTTGGGGTACTTCATATGGAAAAAATTTTTCAAGGCTTAATCGCGTATGTAGATTTCTGGCACGCGGTAAAGATCGAAGCAGCCTAAGCACCAATTGGTTATTGAGACGATAGTCCCGAAAGTCCGGCAGGTCCGGATGCCATGCCAGCCCTTCAGGATGAAAGTACTGCATTTGCAGAGTCTCGTGCGCAAGATCGGAAGTCACTCTGCTCAAGCATACAGGTGCACTTAGCCGCATCCTACGGAGTCAGACATGGCGCGCTACGGAAGGTCTACGGAAGGCTGCCCAGATCCATTAGCGTCACACGATTGTCCGCACGGTTCTCCCAAGCCATGCCATCCAGATGCATGTCTTTGTCTGGAGTCAACCAATTCCCAAACAACCGCTTCACCCGTTCCATCACCACGAAACCGAATCATGACATTTAATTGATGGTGATTAAGTCCACGAACAGTATCGCTTAGCCGTCGCTTAGGATCACACTCGCTGGATTGAGGTAGTGGATCGTCGACTTTATATGGCCAGCCTTCTTCTTGGAAAGCAGTCAGCACCGCCTCCTGGTTTGGTGAACGATGCTTGAAGCGCTTTACAACAGTCTCACCCAAACGCAATTCATGCCTTACCGAGTCCCATGTTGGAATTTCAGCACTAACAACTGCCTGGCCATTGCTCGACGCACACAGTTCGATCAAATCACTCACGATAGACACAGGCCTGGCAACGACCGGTTGATCGCTATCGGAAAGATCTGTCGCTAAAACAAAACATGCTCTTTCTGTTAACATAAACAGGCCGAGGCTGCGAAAACTCCGATAGCGATCGTCGCGTTTGGATACCTCTTCTGCATGCTTAATTGTGCCTTTACAGAGCAGCCAGCGCAACGCGCTATCCGTGAGCCCAATCTTTCGGAACTCCTCTATCTCTACCGCGAACTGCCATAGGTCTTCTCCAACATCTTTTGCGTACGAAGTGGCTTGTCTAAGGAGTTTCAAAGCGCAATCAATCTCCTGAACCTCGATATGCAACGACTCATCCGAATGGTTTCTGGACTGCGAGTACGAATGAAAGCCTTGCATATGACCACCCGAGTTCAGTTGCCACTATGAGCTGTCTCAAGCATGCTGAGAAATTCAGGCCTAGATGGAAAGGGGTCTGGTAAGCACGCGGTCACATCCAATTCGGGATTAGGGCACTAACTATGCAGCAGAGGGAAAGATTTACTTGGGAGGGACATGTAAATCACGTAGGAACTGATCGCTGCAACACGACCGAGACCTTTTGTGCCCTAATCCTAAATTGGATGTGACCGCGTGCTTAGTAAAACAAACCGAATGACGCTCCGCAACACCCAATCGTGGCACAATTGCGATTATCATCCATCACACCTGGGGCCCCACCCATCTTTGAGTTGTTCAACGGATGGTTAAATCACTTAGGGAGTGAGACTTTTTGTGCCCTAATCCCGTATTGGATGTGACCGCGTGCTTAGAACCGCAAATATTAACGTTTTAGTATGTCCCTCAATGTCCAAATGGACATTTCATACCAAGTGTCTCTTTCGGCAAATTTCTAAACTGTGCCGATGCTTCATACACCGCTCGCCTTAGCCGATTGATTCCACCAAGGGGTCGATGAGCCTCCAGACCATGCCAAGGCGTGAAAAACAGTCGTTCACTCTCAACTCGCTTTTCGGGTGATTCAATCTCTTGCAGTGGGATCGTAACCTTGGCCACCGGATGAAACTCGTCGGGCCAGTCGTGAGACGCATTTTCAATGTCGCGTTCGGGATCAATGTCGCTTACCGATCGTACTTGGATTTCAAAAGCAAATACAACTTCTGCTTTTTCACTGTCCCGAAGACGCTTGATTAGAGCTGTACGCAAATAATTTGGGTCAGCCACATTGGGCTTTTCATCGCTCTGAATAGTATGCCGTACTCGAAAGCGCATGACTTGATCTGGCCCGAGCATGAAGGGAGCAGCGCCAAAGTAATCGTTATCGACAGGGCTTGCTGGAGGAGGCTGAAACGCTGGGGGAGAATCATTCGACTGGATCCGTTTAGCCAACTTGGCAGTTTCGACAGCCCGCACTTGTGATGCAGAGGGCGCCGTCGTGCCAGGCGGTGGCAGTCGTTCTTTGAAGAACAGTGCTGGATCATCTTTGTTTTCGACCAGTAGCGCGCGGCTGAGGACCTCATAGTCCTCAACATTTGCAAACACAAACACCGGATGGTTCACCATCAAGAAGTCCTGGGTCTGCGATCCATGGATGTATCCAAGACTTGGGCCAGACACTCCGAATAGTTTTATGGCCATGCCGCGACTTCCATGCAGAACTCCTTCCGCTGTCTCAACGGAGTCAGGACGCACGAGCACCGCCGCATTCGAGAAACGAACGATAGCGGGATAAGTACGGCCTGGCTGTGCAAATATCCCGTGTCTGAACGCCTCCTTTATGTCAGCCAACACTTCGAAGGTCGCAATTGCACAACCATGATCTTTGGCGTGGACAGCTCGCAATACTTGCGCATCACCAGCGTAGCGGTGGCGCAGCTGTTTGATCGTCATCGAGACGATGCGATCAATCTGCATGGCTTCGTTCTGAGGTATCTTCTCAATCATCAATGAAACTCCTTGTGACTCGACATCGCTGCACGTTGCATTTCAAAGACGTAAACATGCAGCCAAATGCGCGGCTATTCTGGTAAAATTGGGGAAACACTAGAAACACGAGTAACCAATTTCGAACCTATTTTATGTCCGCAGATACAACTTTGACGCACGACGAGACTTCCGAACGAGAACAAAGGATTCAACTAGCGAAAAACGCCGGACCGGATGCGGTTGCCGAGTTGCTTGAAGTCTATCGGCCTTGGCTCAATCGGCTCGCTCAAGATAAGATTGCTTCATGGCTCAGACCGCGTATGGCTGCTTCCGATGTTGTCCAAGGCTCGATTTTGCTGGCGATGGAGGCCTTTCCGCAGTTCCGCGGCAGCTCGGAAGCTGAGCTATTGAGTTGGCTGAGGAGGATTTTCGCTAACCACATGGTGGATCGCCAACGCGAACTACTCTCACAAAAGAGAAATCTCGCATTGGAAGTCCCTATTGAGGGAGACCACGCAGCGGATAGCCAAACCCCAAGCCAAATCATGGCTGCCCAAGAAGACGCCAACCGTGTCCTGGAGGCCATAGCGAATCTGAACGATGAACTTAGGGCTGTCGTGCAACTGCGTTACCTGTATGACCTTAGCTTCGCTCAAATTGCGACGGAGCTCAACGTCAGTCGGCACATCGCCCAACGCAAATGGATTAAAGCATTGGATGTTTTAGCTCGACATCTGAAGGGCTCCTCCCGTCAAAACGAGTAGAGATATTGAATCCAGAAAAAGCTACCGAAGTCATTGCGTAGTGCTTCGAGCCCGCCAGGGCAGCAGGCCAGTAAAAGTCCATGAGACAAAGCCAAGAGAGTATTAACGCCCAGATAAAACTTGAACTTCGCCGGCCCTTTGAATTTGGTCAGATTCCACGCATAGAAAGCGACGCCTGAAAGTCTTGCCAAGGTAGCAGCGACGACACTCCATACCTGCTGTAGGGGCCCCAGGGCAGTCACAAAGTAAAAAACGGCCAGAGCGACCAGGCAAACGCCTGCCAGGCGCATTAGCGTTTTAGTTGCCTGAAGATTTGAATCATGGATGCTTCCCCAACTCATGCCCAAATCTCGAGCACTTTTCTTTGGGTCCCTAAAAAAGGTCCAGGCTCCAAGCAAGTTTATCCCAACTCCAACCAACAGACTTACCGATAGCCAAAACTCCCAGTTTGTGAACAGCGTTTTAAGATCACTTTGGTCCATTGATTTGCACTACTAAAGATGGCTGCTGGTTGACATCGACATCGTATGCTACTTCCGAAACGTGTTGGACGTCAATTGATGAACCAGGGTGTTGAACTGGCTCAATAAGAAAGACGGATTCCGCCGCGAAACTGCGCAGCAATTTTCAAAAAAAGGATTTTCGCGTGTCTCCCAACGACGAATCAACAGATGAAGAATCAAGCACTTGGATGGATCGGCTGTTGCTTAGCGTCGACGAATCAATCAAGCATGGCTTGCCACTTGACGCAATCTCCTCTGTTGGTAGCCAACTGTCTCCGTTGGACCGGGCGCGATTTGAGGATGCCATTTTGTGCATCCAAGTACTAAACCAATTTCGTCCACTGCGTAAGGAACCTGAGCCTACCGACAAATGCTTGGCTCGACCTACCAACCAGACTAATCCAACCGCTTTGCGCTTAACCACATCGCGCTACAACGTGATGCGAGTTTTGGGCGAAGGGGCCATGGGGATCGTCTACGAGGTCTTTGATAATCAGCGGCGCGCAATGGTTGCGCTCAAGAGACTTCGCCAACCACAGCCTTCGCGAATCCTGCGATTCAAACAAGAGTTTCGCCGACTGGCAAATATTTCGCATAACAACGTGGTTACATTGCTCGAATTGGACCAAGGCGAGAACGAATGGTTCATTTCGATGGAGCTGATCGACGGAACGGACTTACTCACCGCCCTGGGCCATTCGAACCTACAGTTAGCTTTAGTTGACTCAGCAGGTGCCTCCGCTCCTGCGTTGAGACTGCTAAGCGACATTTTTCTCCAACTCGCGATGGGAGTTAACGCGCTTCATGATGCAGGTATCCTGCACCGCGACCTGAAGCCCAGCAATGTTCTGGTAACACCCAACGGACGCGTCGTAGTAATCGACTTTGGCCTGGCAGCTAGTTTCGATTGGCGTCGACTGGATGATACTCCGATCGAAGAGTTAGCAGGAACTGTGGCCTACATGGCACCCGAACAGTTTGCCTGCGAGAGCCTTACCCCCGCCTGTGATTGGTATAGTTTCGGAGTAATGCTCTATCAGGCCATGACGGGATGTTTTCCAACTGCAGGCCCCTATTCATTAGTGACGAAACAGTACCTGACACCGCGGAATCTTTTGGAAACATTGCCGCAACTTCCGGCCCAATGGGATGACCTCTGTCGATCATTACTGGCTCCAGAACCCGCCGATCGCCCGAGCGGTATAGAAGTGATTGACCGCTTACGCGACATGCAAACCCGAAATGAAAACACGGCAGACAAAACTTCGTACGAGCTGTCTTTCCAACCATTCGAAGCTCGATCGTTTGTCGGCCGCGAGCACGAACTGTTGCGGCTTCATGCAGCGTTCCAAGCAGTATGCGCCGGTCAGTCGACGGTTGTAACAATCCAAGGATCATCCGGCATCGGCAAAACGACATTGGTCGAGACATTCTTGCACGAAGTCGCAGATACGCCGGCCATTGTTTTGCGAGGTCGTTGTCATGAGCGCGAGACGCTGCCGTTTAAAACGCTCGACGCCGTTGTTGATTCTCTCTGCAAATATCTGAATAGATGCGATCAAAAAGTGCTGCTCGATCTGCTGCCTCAAGACACGGATCTACTTTGCCGAATGTTCCCTGTCCTCGGATCTGTAGCGACACTAAAGGACTTGAGTTCAAAGTCGCCAAACGTCGAAAGTGCACTTCATAGCGATGATGCGTCATTGCGAAGACGCGCATTCGATGCATTGCGGAGGCTTCTGACCAACGTGGCCAAGCAATCACCGCTAGTCATTTTCATTGATGATTTGCAGTGGGGCGATGTCCCTGGAGCGATTGCGCTAGCTGATTTATTTGGCTCTCCGTCCTACGCCCGGATGCTGTTCGTTCTAGCCTTCCGTGATGACCTGCCATCAAGTAACGCATGTGTAGACAGTCTTCAATTGCAGCGACTGACTGCGATGGGCGATACGCCTGACAGAGATATGATTGCCCATGCAGGCTCGCACTTCTCTCACTGCCAGATTCAGTTGGGGCCACTGCGTGACGCCGAGGTTCGTTCTCTCGCAGCAACACTCATCAAGGCCTCTCGCTTTTCGCTGCCCGAATGGATGGAATCCAATCTTCCCGAAATGATTGTCTCCGAGTCGAGCGGGATGCCCTTTTACGTTCAAGAACTTACTCAATACGCCATGGGTAAGCTAAACGAGAACCGACAAAACACGTCAGTCGTTGAGTCCAGCAGTTTTTCGTTGAACAAACTACTCGCCTACCGAATCGACACTCTGGCAATGGATGCTCGACAACTGGTTTCGATGGTCGCAATTGCTGGGCAACCCGTTGCTCTTAAGCTGGCCTGCGAAGCCATTGGAATCTCCTCCGTCAGCGATCGGCAACTTCATGAGTTGTGCATCAACCGGTGGCTGCGAACGGATCGAGATCGGGCTCAGAACACTTTAACAATCTACCATGACCGGATACGCGAGAACCTAATTGCAAGTCTGCCTCCGGAGACCAAGCAAACGCTACATGCTCAACTTGCTGTAACTCTGGAAAAGCATGATGCCGCTTTATACGAATTACTCGCTTATCATTTTGACCTGGGTGATCATCCACAGCGTGCCTGTCACTACTTCAAGCTGGCGGCCCATAAAGCTCAGAAGGCATTTGCTTTCGAGAAGGCCGTCGAGCATTATCGTCGCGCACTTGAATTGACGCATCCCGATGATGATCACTCGGAATTGTTGACATCGCTTGGCGAAGCACTTAGTCAAGCGGGCAGGGGAGGTGAGGCCGCAACGGTTTTCCTTGATGCCGCCCGTGTCGCAAGTCCCACAGACGCTCTTGAGCTACGCCTGGCCGCTGCTCGACAATTTTGTATCAGCGGCCATACCGATGAGGGTCGACTGCTGACTCGTTCCGTACTCGCCAGCAGCGGCATGTCCTTTCCTAAGAGTTTCCTGGGACTTGTTGCTTCGTTGATCTACCAGCGCATTCAACTCAGAATTCAAGGGCTCAAAGTCGTTGTTCGCAAGCAAGAGCAGATACCGCCTCAAGAATTGCAACGCATCGACATGATGTGGTCGGCAGTTTCTGGACTGTCATTCCAGGAACCTGTGGCTGTCGCTTCGATGCACACACAAGGACTGCGCGCGGCCCTCGCTGCGGGTGAACCCAAACGATTGGTCCGAGCGATTGCTTTAGAGGCCATTCTATCTGCAACTCCTGGCCCTAAGACTGGCTCTCGAGTCCAGCATTTGCTCAATCTGGCAGGCTCTGTTGTAGAAAGCAACTCGGACTCCGATACGATTGGCATGGTCAAACTGGCATACGGTTGTACTGCTTTTCTTCAAGTTCGCATGCCAGACGCCATAAGTCCGCTGACTGAAGCCGAGAGTTTGTTTGCCTCGCGTGTTCCCAAAGCCTGGTGGGAACTCACTACGGTTAGATCTCTGTTGACCTGGGCGTACATGCACATGGGCGATTACAGTAGCCTGAGGCGATGTGTCGAGCTGTACCATCAAGATGCCTTAGATCGTGGTGATCGGTTTCTTCTGTCGAGCATCAACGGTGCTGGTGTACCACAACTACAACTGGCTAAAGATCGCCCTGACTTGGCACAGCAGGTATTGGACGATTTAGAAGCCACGATCCCCTACAAGCAGTTTCAACAACGTCATGTGTCCATGCTCTACTCGCAGGCGCAAATCGACCTCTATCGCGGAGACGGATGGGCCTCCTGGCGACGAATAATGGACAACTGGTCACTGTTCCGCAAGTCGATGCAACTTCAAAACCAGTTCGCTCGGGTATCGTTGATCGACTTGCGCGCTCGATGCGCACTACTTGCGTTCAAGAAAGAACGCGACCAGAAGTTACTTGTTGCGGTTAAGCGGGATCTCCAAAGACTGAAGCGAGAGATTGGCGATTGGGTAGCCCCCTATATCGACCGCCTAAGAGCTGGGATCTTCGAAGCTGAAGACAACGTTGAAGACACAGTAAAGGCACTCGACGCTGCGTCGCATGGCTTCCGTGCCATCGGGTTCGAGTCATGTGCAGCCGGAATCCAGCGTCACCAAGGCCAATTGATGAATAATGAGGCGGGAAAAGCGTTGATTGAGAAAGCCGATAGATTCTTGCAGTCGCAAGGTGTGTCAGACCTGCCAGCGTTTCAGCGAGTTTTATGTTAATCGCCGTGCGTTTATGGACCTCCCATCGCCAGCAACTTCTGCCACTGCGCGACGGACAACTGTTCCGGCCAGTTACCCGTCAAAACGATGTTGCGAATCTGAACAGCAGACCCGTTACGATCGTGGTAAAAGCCCATATGCCGATTCGCAGTATCGTCCACTGATCGTTGGCAAATTTCTACATCGTTGAGCGACAGACTGATCTTTCCATCCGTCAGTTTCATAGTGACTTTGTTCCAATTGGCATTTTTGATCGGCAGCGATCGAGGGCCTCGTCGATTGAGCGGTTCAACGATGGCGTTGTCGGCCGCAAGTCCCGTCCATTCGTTGTCGTTATCGGTCAGCCAATGCATTCTCACGCCGCTGGCTTCGATCAAAAACGTCAGACGACCGAGCGTCGGATGAACCGTTGTCTTGCCGTCTTCATGGAAGAATTCGTAGCTCACGGATTCACCTTCAAGTAACGGTCGCATGTAAGTCAAATGGCTTTGCGCTACCTGCGCCGCCTTTGGTGCGGCAGTCATTCGACCATGCAAAATTCCTTCGACGACTTTCCAGTCCGTCGCTTCAGGAGCGGCTGGTCCGTCAATCGCCGCCCCAGGCAGAAACGGCTGAACGGCTTTGGGAACAGTCTCGCCATACGCGGCCGTCCATCCTCGCAAGTCACTGCTGTCGGCGATGCGGACTTCGCGAGGAATCACGGGCTTGCCTACGATCTCGAGATTGCGAAAGTAAATCGTTCCGTCGCCAAACCCATGCAGACCAAGCCACGGGCTGCTCGAACAAGTCGCCGGGGTTCCATTCCAGCCGGGATGTAGATTCGACAAAAAGGAAATCTTCTCCGCGGTGGCGCGAATGTTGACGCGATTGAACGTCCGATATTCCTTACGTGCTATAAACGGCCACTGCCGCATCTCAACGTAGCCGCGCCCAACGTCTCGAACGGTAAAGAGAGTCGGATCCGCATCAAAGCTCAGTCCACCGTATGTCATCCCCGCGCCGCCGTGGTCCATAACCGCGACTTCAGCTTTGAATTCAAAGTTTCCTGTGAGTGGATACTTAAACAGTAGCAGATCGTTCCCGGGCCCACACAGTCGCTTGATATGTTCTTCGTGATTCAACCAGATGGCGCGTGCGGACCCCGTAGAAGATCCTTCATGCTTTTGATCATCGGCTGCTACCCATAGCTCTGGTGTCTCGTAGAGAATTGTCGCTGGATTTGCTTCCGGGCTGCGGTTCTTCAGGACCACCGTTGCGTGTAAACGGCGGAGGAAAGAAACATGGGGCGAAGTCCCCTTTGTGAAATTGAACTGATTCAATCGCGCGGCGATCTGCTCACACACAGGCCCGAGAGCTGGTCGCGTCATCGCGGCGGATACAAGCACTGCATCATGCAGAGTCGTAAGTTCGGCGTTGTCGACTTTCGGAGCGACTCGAGTCGTCAGCTTGATAATCAGCTCTGTGTCGGTTGCACGAGTGTCCCGGATTTTTGCCAGAGTGAGAACGAAGTCCGCATGGACTGTTTTCTTTGCGACCAGAGCCTCCAGTTCCGTGATTAACTGGCGCAAACTACCAACTTCATCTGCCGCAACGACCATGGTCCATGCGGAACAGAATATCCCCGGCATCTCGCCAATCGTCGCGATGGCAAACGATTCCTTCTTCGGTCGCTGGCCGAGCGCTCTTGCGAATTCCATCGGAGGAGCGATCTCGGGCACAAGCGACGTGAGTACTCGCACGGGCTTCGTCGTGTCTTTGGGAATCGACCACTTTCGAAGCAAGTCGTACTGCTCATCGCTGCCAAGCTGCGTCAGTACTCGATGAATACCACCAGAGGCTGCCGACAACTGAGCAAGAAACGGGTCCTCCGTGTTTACAGTTTGGGGAACCAAGACCTCCAGAGCTTTGAAAGCTTTCGCAAGATCATCTTCTCGCAGAGCATCAAGAACGGCTGTGTTGATCGAAGTCGTTGTTTGCGCCGCAGGTGCAAGTGTTTGGGCTGTCACCGAAAACTGCAAAGCAATCACGAGAACAAGTGAGAGGAATACTATACGCATGTTGGGAAGGTCTTTCTGGCTATTCATTTTTTGTCACTTAGTTTTTGTCAGATCGCTGATCGGACAAAAAATTGAATGACAAAAATGGCAGTCGCTAAAGCGACTATCGGTTCGGGGACCAGGGCACAGCTTTCGGAGTCGCGGTGCTGCTGAAGACGATCCGGCGTCCGTCCGGAGACCATACGCCAGAGACATTCTGCTGATCCATTGGTTGAGATTCAACCAGAGTGATTTCGCGAGTCTTTAGGTCATAGACGAACAATCTGCGACCAAGGTGTTGAGGAGAGTGTTTGCCGAACAGAATTCTGCTGCCGTCGGGGTGCCAGGAAAAATCTTCAACGACTTCAACACTCGTCACAACCGAAAATCCTCTTGAGGAACCTTCCACGTTGGCGATGGCCATTTCGTTCCCTGCTCCGTTCACTTTGCCCTTGAAGCAAATCTGCCGACTGTCCGGTGACCATTCCATGTTCCAGAAGATCTGTGAGTATCGCTGAGCCTGATCGCCTTCGAGGATCGTGCGTTTCTGTCTGGTCGCAACGTCAATCAAAGTGATGTTTGCAGAGATTGAATTGCCAATCCGTTTTTGTGATTCATACGCAATCCACTTTCCGTTGGGCGACCATTGCGCACCCCAGCCGTCGGGCGATAGGACTTGGACGTTTCGACCATCAGCATCCATCACACCAATGCCGCCTAGGGAGAATGCCAACCGTTTGCCGTCAGGTGAATACGTCGGCATCGCACCGCTGCCGATTTTCTTCAAGCCCTTGCCGTCGGCGCCGATGACATAAATGGAAGAGGTTGAAAACTGATCGAACGCAATCTGCTTTCCGTCGGGGCTCCAGTCTGGAGAACCGGGGCTCGTGATCTCCGAGTCATTCAGCGGCAGCTGTCGCAAGTCACTTCCGTCGACGTTCATCATGAACAAACCGGGGCTTGGACTGGCAGTCGCATCAGGAAAGATCATCAGCTTGTCTGCAGCGATTTGCACATCTTTCCAGACAACATGGCTGGTCCCGCCATCGGTTGCGATGCTGCGAAATCTGAAGGTCGCGGGCACGTTGTCTGTGCCCTCCAATTTCTGGGCGGCAACCAGTTGATAAGACGCAGAATCATTTTCCGCGTACAACGTGTACCAAACGTCGCCTCGCCGCGCGATTCGCAGATGGCCTGCAACCGCTTCATTCTTGATGTTGTTGTAAGTTGTTCTGGGCTGTCCGTCCTTTCCTGGGACTATCCAAGAGACAACGATTTCTTCGTCGTCTTTCTTTCGAAAGTACTTCCGCCCCAACTGAATGATGTGGCCGGAACCGCAACTCACCACCAGGCAGGCACCGTGATGATCGTGCTTCGTTGTTTGCATTTCATCGAACCCGACAGACACGTCGAAACTGCCATGCAATTCAAACCAACTGTTGATGTCTCCCTCCTTCCAACCGCCGAGGGACTTCGTGTCCTGCGTAATGCCGCGTTCGGTCAGAGCTATCCGAAACTCTTCGGATGCAGGTGGAGCGTAGAAATACTCCTTGGGCAATCCGTCGGTCGAGAATTGATGAATCATCGAAACGCGGGCACTAGATCGCTCGGTATCAAGTGATGTCAGTTGCTGAGTTGTAAGTTCCTGTTTGGAAGCCGGAGCAATTGTCTTCGGCCAGTCGCCGCGCATCACGACTCTGCGGACTCGCGCTTCTCCTTGATCCGCGTAGTGGAACAGCCCGAAGATCCGACGGTTGCCAGACTCTAAAGTTCTTTCGTAGATCTGCTGCCCATTGAGTTCCAGCGAGACTACGTCAGCCTTCACGGCTACTTTCATGTGGTTCCATGCGCCTGGTTTCAGTGGTAAAGCGGCAGCCCCGCGACGGTTTTCGAGTTCAACAGTTTCATTATTTGGTAGCACGCCCGTTTGATCATAGGAATCATCGGTGACCCAGTGAATGCGAACGCCTTCTGGGGCGATGATGAATGCCAGACGATCCAAAGTTGGGTGAGTCACCGCCTTGCCTGGAGCATAAAGAAACTCGTACTCGATTGAACCATCTTCAACGAGAGGCCGAAAATACCGGAGTAGTCTCTCGCTGATTGTGCCGTAGTGCCAAGTCAATGCTCTCCCAACGATCTCCGCTGGCTGGTCACCAGTCTTGACATAGTTCCAATAAGCATTTGGGGAATTCACCGAATCATCAAGCTGCGAGTACCAGCCGTTCAGATCGGCCGTTTCGGACAGCACAACCGAATCGGGTATCATTGGATATCCCGAGATCTGGACATTTCGAAATCTTGCATCAGAACGATACCAACTGCGCACACCGATCCAGGGTTCATGATGTTCCGGCAACGAGTCTTGCATCACGACTCGACCATTCACGTACAGCGTGCGTGTTCCATCTCGGAACGAAGCGCGGCATCGAACCCAGTCATTGAATTTCTTGAACGGAGGGTCCACGGGGATCTTGAATCCATAGCCATTTCGAACATTGCCCAATGCGAATTCTGAAGGTTTTGAACTTGGGGCGAAGGAAATGCCTCCAGCATGCAAAAAGGTCGAACCGTACTTAGAAACATCCATCTCTACATCAAACGTTCCACTCAGAGGGCTGCGATAAAGCAGGTAGTCCTCGTCGTACCCTGTAACATGCCTGCACTCATCATTTCTAAAACGCCACGACGCTTGTGCAGTTCCCAACGCATCGCGTGGACACCGAGTGCGGTTGACTGGAATCCAGTTTCTCAGTTCCTCAGCAGGTTTCGACTCCAGATTTGTGCCAAGCTCCAACTGATTCTTATGCTGTCCTGCGAGCCAAACTATCTGGCTGTGCCAGTGGGGGCAGTTCTTGGGAATTTCGCCCTGCACTCGTTGAGAAATAAGGACGCTGACGATATCGCAGCCCACAGACTTTGGAAACTTCGTAACGCTACGGAAAGCTACAAGTGTCTCTGGCCATTGATCGGTCATCGACCTGGGCGTCATTGAAGAGACCATTTTCTGCAACTCGGTCACTTCGCCTTCAATCGTGGATGCTTCGTCAAGCTCCAATGCCAAAAGGATCCGAAGCGAAGTGCGTGCGCGCTTCTGTGCCTCAGTTATCGGTTCCGGAATCGCTACCACTCTATCTCGAAGTTGTTTCAGACGCCCCAACTTCGCCGCGAGGTCCAGCAGATCAAAGACGGGCGATACAATCGTCCCTCCGGAAAACTTGGCATCGCGATACTCCCAAGCGACGATCGGAGCCGGTTCAACGGGCGTCAATCCACCACTCATGCGAATCGTGGAATGGTTGTCTGAAGGAAGCACCCAATCTGTCCAAATATGCGTAACGCGCTTCTTCAGGCATTTCGAGAGCGCGACGACGTACTGCGAAAACATTCTCAGCCAGAATCTCCTCGTCGAAAAGCTCAGAAACGAGCGATGTCGTCGGCGACTTCGAAGCTACAGCAGGCTTGGTCGTGACATCGCTAGCCATCGTCGTTGTTAACTGCCCGATTACGACGAAGAGCATGCTGCAGAAAAGCGGCACCACTCGACGCCGATGGATGATTGATAGGAGCAGATTAAGGAATGGCGTGTCTTCAATCATTTCTCGCCGACAACCTCTCGTAGAAACGCATAGCTGTCAATTTCTCAGCTTTCCAGCAGGTACAAGTAGAGCGCGACTGATTCATCAGTCGCACGAGCATAGCATTTCACGCAAAATTTCTCCGCATTCAATTTTTGTCACTCAATTTTTTGTCAGATCGCCAGGCCCCGTGGACAGCAGAGCCCTTTTTCTAATCGTTACCTCAATTTGTTAAAATTGCTGCGTGAAAACTGTGGGGCGGGCGACCTAGTTGCAGAACTCGAAGATCAGCTGTCGCTAACACAGGAATTCGGAAAATGAGGCCATTTTGAACGATTCCGCACTGGTCGATGGACTTCGTCGTCACGACCCGGCGGCAGTGAAGCATCTAACAGATTGCTTTCTGCCTTCGGTTTGGCGATTCGTCTACTTCCGGGTGAACGGCGATATGCATCTGGCGGAGGATATCGTCAGCGAATCGGTGTTGGCTTTGATTCGAGCTGTTTCGGATTCGAAACAGGAGATCGAAAATCCGGTCGCGTGGCTCAGGAGCGTAGCGGCTCATAAAGTCGCCGACCATTTTCGAGCGGCAGCTCGAGTGCAGCATTTGATCGATCAGGCAAAGCAATCGATTCTTGCTAACGATGAAAAGGATACGGCGCAGGAGCAGGAACTGCGCGAGCGACGAGAAGAAATCCGGCACGTGCTGGATTGCTTGCCGGAACAATCTCGGTTGGCTCTGGAATGGAAGTATATCGACAAGTTGAGTGTGAAGGAAATTGCCGCGCGTTTAGGTGTAACAGATAAGGCGGCTGAGTCGATTCTGTTTCGCGGTCGAAAGGAGTTTCGACAGCGAATATTGATGCGGGACGATCGAGGCAATCCCTCGGCCGACACAAACACCAAGGGTTGTCGTCCCGGGATCGAAGCGAGTGACCGAGTTGAAGAACAAACAGATGTGATTTCATGACCATGAAACAAACGCAGCTAGCGCTGTGCGGCTCATGGAACAACAGATTTTTCGGGACGTAGTTTCCTGGTACAGCTTCAATGGTTGATTCCAATATGAACAATTCATCGCCTGATTCGGTGGACGACCGCGAGCTGGAAGAGCTGTTCGCTGACGCCTACGATGCGCCTCCCATGCCGCGGTCGGTGCTGAAACGGCTTGATCAAGGCATCCTCAGGGAATGGGGTGAGTCGCCTCGCCTGGCCAGTGCGCGCGTCGAAAAACTGCGCATACTGACTCCAAGCTCTCGCTGGGTCCGCGGTCCGATCGCTGCAACTGTGGCGGTCGTCGTCCTGTGCGTGGCCGTGATGAACAGTTCGGGAGCGGAGTATGGATGGTCGTCGATGTTGGACGCGCTCAGCCAGCAGGGGATCGTGCAGTTTGAGCAGAATGATATAAGTCGATGGTTGTCGTTGTCGGAAGGCTTGGTGGCTGAATCGACGTCGGAATCCTGCGTTTTGCTGGATGTGAATAAGAAAGTTGTCCTTCGTCGACAGCATGGCGGAAACCTGATCGAACGTCAGTCGCTGACGTTTGAGAGCAGTGAGGCTCAGAATCGCTTGATGTTCGCCTTCATCGCTGGAGATTCAGGTGGTGGCTTTTCAAACAAGTCAACCACAATAGTCGACCAGGGCTGGGAAGAAGTCACCATCGAAGGGCAAGAGCGAATTCAATTGAACGTTACCAGCGAAACTGGCGGTTCGAAGTCAGCCTTGCATATTCTCTTGGATCCCAAGACTCAGCTTCCGCTGGCTTGTGACTTGACCGAGGGCGCAGACGCAACAACTTTGCCGGCTATGAACAAAGATCGCTTGCGGAGATTCACGTATGCCAACGATGTCCCTTCAACCCGAGTCGCCGCAGTTTTTCCCGACGACCTACCGATTGCTGAAGTGTTTGCCGCCGAAGAAGTGAAGACGATTGCGAACGAACCACCAGAGCTTACAGAACAAACCGCAATAGCGGTGGATGACCCGAAAATTAACTTCCCGAAAGTTGATGCCCCGAAAGTCGACGCCATCGCTGCCACCGATCCGCATGCCGATGCTCCGTTGCTGGCTGATGCAACCAAATGGCGAGCTGTTCAGATTCAGCCAAGCGTCACTGGCAGCGCGGTTCAGGACCTTGATCTTCTGATAGCCAAGCTGTGGGAAGAGAACAATGTGAAGCCTGTGAATCTGGCGTCTGACGAAGAACTACTTCGTCGGGTTTATCTGGATCTGGCAGGTCGCACGCCGAGTGTCAATGAGGTTCGCGACTATCTGAAAAACACTTCCCCTGACAAATATGAATCTCTGGTCAATCGACTGTTGAACAGCCCGGACCATGCGAGCCACCTCGCGGCAAAGTTCCGATCGTTCCTGCTGCCTGAAGGTGTAGATCTGACAAACTTTGGCGGGGTCGAAGCCTTCGAAAAATGGTTGGCCGCTCGCTTTCAGAAGAATGAACCGTACGACAGAACTGTACAGAGTCTTCTGCTGGCGGAAGGCCGTCTTGTTCAATCCGGACCACTGTTGTTTTATTCAGCGACAAAGCTGGAAGCGGATCAACTGGCAGGCCGAACCGCTCGAGTGTTCCTGGGTATGCGGCTGGAGTGTGCTCAGTGTCATGATCATCCGTTCGAACCGTGGACTCAAGAAGACTTCTGGAGCTTCGCGGCTTTCTTCGCTCGCATCTCTCGACCGCGCGGCAAGCTGGAGAATGTCTCGACGGTTATGCAAGTTCGCGACGTGGATCGTGGCGAAGTAATGATGCCGAAGTCCACGACTCCTGTGTTGCCTAAGTTCCTCAATACAGACGAAGTATTGACCGACGAGAAATCGAATGCTCGCCGGAAGAAGCTGACTACGTGGCTGACAAGCAGTGAAAATCCTTACTTTGCTCGAGCAACTGCCAATCGGGTTTGGTCCATGATGTTTGGCAAAGGAATTGTGAATCCCGTGGATGATTTTGGTGTGGCCAATCCGCCGCTGTCGCCAGCACTACTCGACTTGCTTGCGGGAAATTTCATCCAGTCGAAGTTCGACCTGAAGGAACTGTTCCGAGTCGTCGCGTTGTCCAAAGCCTATCGTCTATCCAGCGGTGCCGATGACACCAATCAACAGCGTCAGGATTGGTTTGCGCAAATGAATGTGAAGATGCTGACGGCTGAACAAGTGTATGACTGCATCACCGTCGCCACGATGCCAAGTACGACTCAGACGACCGACATGACGGGCCTGGTGACTCGATTCGGTAATTTATCGCGAGACGAATTCCTGCGTAACTTCAGAACGCCCTCTGGTCGTTCAACTGAGTACCAGGGTGGCATTCCTCAGGCATTGACGTTGATGAATGGAACGCTGATCGATACCGCCACAGGGCTTGGCTCCAGCGGCTTGCTCAAGTCCCTGCAGGCTCCGTTCTTCTCTCGCGATCAGCGAATTGAGATTCTGTACTTCGCAACTTTGTCTCGTCCGCCGAAGCCTTCTGAAAAGGAACTGCTGAACCGGTACATCACGGAAGACATGTCTGGCAATGAACTCCGTGAGGCTTTGTCAGATGTGCTCTGGGCATTGTTGAACAGTGCTGAATTCACAATGAATCATTAACCCTATCCCGCGCCTTGCGGCCAATGAGATCATGCGAAACGAACTTTGGTAGAGGAACTCACATGAATCCAATCCTGTCTCGTCGAAGATGGATCGCTTCGCTTGCAGCCAGCATGGCCGGTGTTAGTGCAAGTGGATGGTTTCCACTGTTCGCTCAGCAGCAACTAGCCGAGGCGAAGAAGAAGTCGCGCCATGTTATCCTACTTTGGATGAGCGGCGGACCGTCTCAGATGGACACCTGGGACTTGAAGCCGGGCCATGCCAACGGCGGTGAGTTCAAAGAAATCCAGACAGCATCGCCCGGCCTGCGATTCAGTGAACATCTGCCGAAACTGGCCGCAATGTCCAATCATTTGGCCGTGCTACGAGGCCTGTCGACTCGCGAAGGCGATCACGGACGAGGCACCTATTACATGCGAACTGGCTACGCGCCGATGGGTCCGGTTCGATATCCAAGTATTGGTAGTTCCATCGCCAATCAACTTGGATCAACCGATGTTGGCCTTCCGGGATGTGTCAGCATCGGCGCATTTCGAACGTTCAACGAAGACGCTTTCGGTTCAGGATTTCTCGGACCGAAAGTACAGCCTTTGTTTGTGGGTGCGTCCGACGTGCCTGGCGCAATGACAACTGGCGGGGACGGATTTCCTCAACTTCGAGTTCAAGGAATGAGTCGCCCCGAGAGCATTACAGATGCGCGAATGGAGAAGCGACTGAACATGTGGAAGAACCTGCAATCGGGATTTCTCGCCGAACATCAAGCCGGGGCTCCCAATACGCACAATTCCATTTACGAAAGCGCCGTACGGTTGATGAACAGCAGGGAAGCCGAGGCCTTTGATCTCTCAAAAGAACCGACAGCCCTGCGTGAAGCCTACGGTCGAAATGTCTTCGGTCAAGGCTGTCTGCTGGCTCGCCGTTTGATCGAACAAGGCGTCACGTTTGTAGAAGTGTCCCTAGGCACCAGCAGCGGTGGAGCGGGCTGGGACACTCATGCAGATAACTTCAACGCAGTCAAAGCACTGTCCACCGATCTCGATAACGGCTGGGCAACACTGATAAAGGATCTGGCGGATCGTGGCCTGCTCGAATCCACAACGATTCTGTGGATGGGCGAGTTTGGCCGGACACCGCAAATCAATAACACGAGCGGACGCGATCATTTCCCAGCAGCTTGGTCTGCCGTACTTGCTGGAGCGGGCATCGCCGGTGGTCAGGCCTACGGTCGAACCAGCGACAGCGGCATGGCCGTGGAAGACGGACTAATGAGCGCCGAAGATCTGCTGGCAACATTGTGCGCAGCTGTAGGTGTGAAAGAGACAGCCACTCAGATCGATGACAACGGTCGTCCAATTCGTATCACTGAAGGTGTGGCCGCCAAAGCTGTGCTGGCGTGATTGTCTCAAGCTCTCACCTGCCGTGAATGTGAGCTGTGAATATAAGTATCAAAACCAAAGCCCACTGTTAACGCTAAGTGGCACCTTGAAATAAGAACGAACTCGCAGAATCTCCAGGCAACTTTATGCAGAACTCCAACCAAACATTGCACTTCCTGCAACGACGCTTGCCGGTTGCTGTATTGGGACGTCTGGCGATGGCAGGTCTGCTTTCCATCACGCCATTTGCAGCGGGACATGCGGACGAGAACGGCCTGACAGTCCCGGTGCGAATGCTCAGCGCGCCGGCCGTTGCTCAAACAATGGCTACCAGTACGGCTCCTCGTAGAGAAGCCCCTCCAGCGACTCCAGCCGCACGCATGCCGCAATATCAACTACATCACCAAGACCTCGGCGATCCTGGTGATCCTGCTTCGCCGCATGTGCGATTTGTGCTTGCGCTACCGAAGAAACCGCTATTGATAGAAGCAGCCATCTTTATTGATGGCAAGCCGTTTCGACAGGCTCGTGAGGAACGCGTGCAGAAGATCATGCGGTACCTCGCCGATCCCCTCGCGTTCAACGCCGAAGCTGCAAAGCCAGCAGTTGAAGCAACTAAAGCCTCAATATCCTCAACACCATCGACATCAGAGCCGATACCACAGCCGACATCAGAGCCGAAGCCAGAGGAAGCGATCGAGCCAGCCGTTTCTGCCACTCCCAAATACGCGGCTCCTGCCACGATCTATGAACGCATGGATCGCTACATTTCCGCTACGGGCGCAGCCCCGACTGCGGAGGAAGTTCGATGGTTGCTGACGAACTGGGTGGATGGTCCGTTGCTATTGTTCTTGAACGATAATTTTCAGCGATTCCGAGCTGGTCAACAGCCTGTCTTTAAAGTTCTCGATCGAGATCGCGATGGCATCGTCTCTGCGGATGAATTAACGAAGGCCGTCGCGTCATTTCGGGAATGTGATCTCAATCGTGACGACATCGTTGATGCCACAGAGTTGGCTCAGGCCGCTGGCGATGTTCGTGACCAATCCACTCCATCCACTGGCAAGCTCCTCTTTCGACTTCCCAGCGATGCTAACGTGACAACGTTTTTGCGACGACTGGCCACGCCCTATGCGGCTGCTGATGCAAAATCTCCGACGTTGCCGCAGTTCGATGGGAACAGCGACGGTGTACTGGCTCCAGAGGAACTCAAACAATTACAGGAACGTCCGGCTGACATTCGCTTGAGACTTGAGCTCATGACGAGCCAGCAGGGCGCATCTCGATTGACCGTTGAGGGCTTTAGCGCTGAACTTGCAGGGCTGAAGGACAGTGTAAAGAAGAACGCGTCCAGCCTGACACTCGCGTTTCCATCATTCAATCTTGAGTTTCTGGCTGCACAGGGCACTAGCAGCGATCAGATCTCGATTGGCGCAGTCAATGACGGCTACGCCATGCTTCAAGAAATTGATCCCAATGGCGACGGTCGATTTACAATCCGCGAACTGCGGCAGTTGAACAAACGCCTTGCAGCGTTCGATCTGAATTCTGACGGACAGATTGAATCGGGCGAGACTCGCCCGACATTTCGAGTCTGCATCGGCCTGGGACCGACGGCTCATCTACCGTTGGCATTACTGCGCGAAGTCAATTCGCAAAACTCTACAGCTCAGGAACCCGCGCCGGATTGGTTCACTGAAATGGACAAGAACAAGGATGGCGATTTAACTCGCCAGGAATTTCCTGGCACGGACGCACAGTTTAAAGAGCTTGATGGCGATGGAGATGAATTGATTAGTTCCACAGAAGCCAACATGAAAAACACGTAGCCACCGCTGCCAAGCGGTGGACAACACAAACAACGCGTCCACCGTCTGGCGACGGTGGCTACCCTTGCGGCTTGCGGCTCACGCTATGAAGTGAAATGAATATGAACCGAATCGATACTCAACTGGCAAACGACCGAATCCGCACAAGCAGTGACAACGGGCATGTGAAGAATCCCAGCCTGGAAACATCGAAAGATGTTGCAGAAGCGGTTGACGCCATGCACGAGCAGTTTGTTGAACTGCGACGGCAGTTGGCCGGCGTGATTGTAGGGCAGGATGAAGTCGCTGAGCAACTGCTGATAGCGATGCTATGCAAAGGTCACTGCATTCTTCAAGGGATGCCTGGCCTGGCGAAGACAATGTTGGTGTCGACTGTGGCCTCGCTGATCGATCTGTCGTTCCGGCGAGTTCAGTTTACTCCCGACCTGATGCCGGGCGACATAACCGGAACAGAGGTTCTGCAGGAAGACCAGACAACCGGCAAGCGAGTATTCCAGTTCATCGAAGGTCCCTTGTTCGGCAATGTTATTCTGGCTGACGAAATCAACCGCACTCCTCCGAAAACTCAAAGCGCTCTGCTAGAAGCGATGCAAGAACGTCAACTCACGGTTTGCGGAAAGACTTACAAGCTGCCGGATCCGTTTTTTGTTTTAGCGACCCAGAATCCTGTGGAAACGGAAGGGACGTATCCATTGCCGGAAGCTCAGCTCGATAGATTCCTTCTGAAGATTCACGTGCAGTATCCCACGCGCGCAGAAGAACTAGAGATCGCTCGTCGGCAGACAACCGACTACAGCTTCAAGACGAAGACCGTCATCCACATCGATCAAATGCACTCGATGCAGTCACTGGTTCGCAATGTGGTTGTCGCAGATCACGTATACGAAGCGGCCCTTGATTTGGTGCGCGGGACTCGGCCCGATGAAGGTTCTATGGCGACTGATCTAAAGAGTCTCGTCCAATGGGGAGCCGGGCCGCGCGCAACCATCGCCCTGCTACTGGCCGCGAAGGCTCGCGCTCTCTTACATCGTCGCTGTCATGCAACCACGGCTGACCTGGCTGCGGTCGCGTTGCCCGTGTTGAGGCATCGAGTGATTCTGACGTTTAACGCCGAAGCCGCAGGCATCGATGCGGATTCGGTGTTAAGCAGAATTCTGGAAAGTACAAAGTCGTTGCAGAAAGCCTGAAAGGTTCATCCAATGTTCAGCTTCTTTCGATCAAAACCGAATCCTCCGCCGCCCGCTCCGGGTGCTGCGGTAGGTTACGCTTCGGAATTGATCGATCCGAAAGTGATGGAACAAATCGGCTATCTAGAAATGCTTTCGAGAACGGTGGTTGACGGTCTGCTGGCAGGCAAACATCGGTCCACGACCAAGGGCGGATGCTGTGAGTTTTCGCAGCATCGCCAGTATGCTCCAGGTGACGAGATTCGCCAGATTGATTGGCAAGTCTTCGCTCGCAACGACAGGTACTTTATCAAGCAGTTTGAAGAAGAAACCAATCTTCACGCCGTGTTGGCGCTCGATACCAGCGGGTCGATGAAGTTCGGGTTATCGACAATCAATAAACTTGATTACGCTCGCCGCGCGGCAGCGTGCATTGCGCGGATGTTGCTACGACAGCGAGATGCCGTCGGTACGGCGATTCTGAACGAGCAAACACCGATGTTCCTGCCGCCAAAACAGAACGCGGCCCACTTGCAGGCGATCCTCTCGACTCTTTCCGCAGCGAAGCCGTCGAGTGGCGGGTCTCTTGCGAATCAGATCCGAGCCATGGTGCCGCGAATGCGTCGACGAGGCCTGTTCGTTCTTTTCTCAGACTGCTTCGGTGACCTTGATGAACTTTCGACATCGCTCCGCATCGTCCGGGCTCGAGGGCATGACGTAGTGGTCATGCATGTGCTCGCGCCGGAGGAAATCCATTTCAATTTCCGACACTGGTCGTCGTTTCAGTCGCTGGAAGTAGCTGGACAGCGAATGAATCTTGATCCAGCAGCTATTCGACATGAGTACCTCAAACGCGTGCAAGCCTTTGTGGAGAAACTGGAGAACATTGTCACCGGCCTCGGCGGCGACTATGTGAGGATGACAACAAGCAAAGACATGGCGGAAACGTTGGGTTGGTTTTTGAGACAACGCGCAGCCCGCGGCTAGCGCCTGCAAACGACTGGCTCATAGTCGACTAGCTCATAGTGACGAGTATCAATGACAACTTAAGGACCAAGTAAGAACGTGGGTTTTCTGAGTATCACATTTCTGGTCGCTTTGCCTTTGGCGTTGGCACCAATTCTGTTGCATCTGTTTGATCGGCGACGCAATGTCACGATCGAATGGGGTGCGATGGAGTTTCTGCTCGATGCCGCCACGCGCCGGACGAGTGCTCGAAAACTCAAACAGTGGCTGTTGCTCGCTCTGCGATTTCTGGCGATCGCCGCGCTCGTGTTGGCTCTCGCGAGACCCAAACTGCCAGGCAATTGGTTTGGCAATAGTGCCAGAGGCGAAACGATATTCATCATCGACAATTCGATGTCCACGCAGCGCGAGTCAGAAGACTCGACTCTCTTTGTCAAGCTGATTGAACGGGCAAAGAGTGAGTTAAACGCAGTGCCATCGGGCGACACCGTCCGCATCTTGCTCGCTTCACCTTATCCGGTTTGGGCAACCGCTGGAGACTTACGAGTCGACTCGGGTTCGCGTGACATGATCGCCGAACAGTTCAAAGAGATTCGCCCCACCAACGGAAGCAGCGATCTGCTAGCAGCGATGTTTACCGCTGTGCAAGCGGACTCTGAACAAAAGACCGAGAAGCGTCGAGTCCTACTGCTGACCGATGGCCAGGCGGCGGATTGGAAAACCGCGGACATCAGTGGCTGGCAACGGTTTCAGGAAGTGCTCAAATCATCAACCATTCCGACTCAACTGGAAGTGATCGAACTGGATGCGAAAACATTGAAGTCGACGAACATCGCTGTGAACACACTGCGATCGAATCGACTGGTCACTGGTATCGATCAGACGTTCACACTCACAGCCCAAATTCAGAATCATTCGACGGTTGATTCTCCTGGATGCACGGTCTCATGGCAGGTAGGAACTCATGAAGAACAGACGGCGGCAGTTCCCTCATTGACCGGTGGCAACACTTATGAAGCCGTGTGGCGACATTCGTTTTCCAAGCCGGGTGTTTATTCGTTGTCATGTGAGCTGAAGGCGGATGACAATCTTGCCCCGGACAACCGCGCAACGGTGGTGATTGATGTCATCGAAGAAGTTCCGGTGCTCGTGGTCGAAGGTGCTGCCGGCCAGGCAGAGCTTCAGCAGGATGCTTTCTTCCTTCAGGCAGCCATGGGATGGATGAATGGTCAGGCGATGAAAGCTCACAGCGTTTATCGACCGGTCGTCGTTAGCCCTGAGCAACTAGAGGGCATGAGTCTTGCCGGATATCGAGCCGTCATTATCCCGAATTTCTCCGCGATCTCTGAGCGATCGGTGGCCGAACTGCAAGCGTTCGCGTTCAACGGTGGCGGAGTCTGGATCGCTATTGGCCCACGAGCGGATATCGAGATGTTCAATCAATATGTGTTTGCTCATGGTGACGGTTTGTCACCACTAGCCATCGACGGAATCGTCGCTGAACAAAATGCCGACTCCGCCCCGAAGATCAATGCGGCCATGCGCGAACATCCAGCGACGCTTGTATTGGCCGACCATGAAAAGCTGGATACGAACGACATTCGAGTTCGTCGACGTTTTCGATTTGTGCCACCTCCACGCGATGAAGACGTTTCGGCTTTACTGAGTTTGACCAACGGTGAATCGCTGGCAGTGGAAAAGTACGTTGGTCAGGGTCGTGTGATCGTGCTAGGCATTCCATTGACGATGCGAGACTGGAGTGAGCTTGCGAAGGCTCAAGCGTTCGTTGTGATGGTTCAAGACTGGGTAGCCTATCTGACTCAACCTCAGTCGACCCGGCATAATCTTTCGCCCGGTGATCCCATTACCGTGCACTTAGCGGAGACCGAAAACCGCGATGCGTTTCTCAAAACACCTCATGGTGACCAAGTCGAACTCACGGCCGACACGGTTCAGGATGGCGTCGTCTTTCGCTCGAGCCGCACGATATTGCCTGGTGATTACACGCTGCAGTTAGGATTGTCCGGCGATTCGATCCCGTTTCATGTACAGCGCAATCCGAAGGAATCGAATCTTGCAGGTCTTTCGAAGGAAGATCACCAGCTACTCGCCGATACCGCTGGACTGAGCAGCAGTTTGTTGAATTCCAATCTAAGCAGCACTAGTCAGAGCGATCCGGTCTGGCCGATGTTGCTCGTAATGTTAATCGCGTTCATGAGTATCGAATTAATCCTCTCCGGAATGATCTCCCGCGAACGCTTTGGCACGGCCGCAATCTCGGAGACATCGGAAAGAGTTGGCGAAGCTGTTTTTGCGATGCCGATGCAGATGGAAAAGAAGCTGGCAACTCGAGAGCCGCAAGGGGCTGGTCGCGGGTAACGCGACAGAGCACAACTATGCCTACCACAACCAACAATCTGGAACACGTTGCACTCGATGGCCCAATTGGATTACCGGTGGCTATTGGGATTGCGCTGGTGTTGTTGGGGTTGTTTACGTGGTCGCTGACTCGCGAACGTCAGATCCTCGGAACTCGCTTCACAGTGCTGTTCTGGTTCCTGCGCGCGACGGCATTGGGTGTGGCCATATGGATGTTGATGGATCCAACTCGTGTTCTGGTTGAAGTTTCAACGACGCGCAAATCGATCGCTTTTCTAATGGATGTCAGTGGCAGTATGCTGACAGTGGATCCTGAAGGCACAGCTGATGACCTGCGCTGGGCGATCTCACAGGGACCAAATGAGAAATTCAGTGCCACGCGTGCAGTCGACCAGGCGCACGCGGCAGCCGGAATCGCGGAGAAGCGTCTGCAAGAGGCTTCGCATGCGATTGTCCAGCATCAGCGAGAAAGCCTGGTGGTCGAAACGACAGCAGCCGCCAATGAAGCCGTTCGCAGTGTTCTTACTCATGTGAAGCAGTTATCTGAAGAGCTGAAAACAGCGGGATCTGAAAAGATAGATGTCTCAGCGAAAGCCATTGCAAGAAACCTCGTAAAGGAACTGGAAGGTTCTGAATTCATCGCATTCAGCGAACTGTGCGAGGCGCTGAAGAAGGGACGCACGCCGTCGGAGAAAGGCTGGCGTGAAAGTCTGCCCGATTTGCAGAATCGACTCGCCGGCATTCGCCGGCAGCTAGGCGAACTGGCGCGCGATGTGGCTTGGCTGGACAAACAGTCAATTCAAAACAACCAAACGTCGACGATGGCTGCCGTCCAGCGTTCTGCGCGGATGACGCGGGCAGCCGCATTCTTGGATTCACTCAACGCAACAGCGTTGCAGAGCGTGCGGGAACAGGCAGACGTACGAGTCAGTACCTTCGATCAGTCAGCCTCAGTACTGAACGCTCAGACGACGGTCACGAATGCTATTCAGAACTTATTGCCTTCGGTCGACAAAGATAGCGACCAACAGCGGGAGATGGCAGCCAAATCTGGGACGAACATTTCAGCTGTGCTCGAACAGCTTAGCCGTGATCGTCGCGATCAACCGTTGGCGGCTGCATTCCTCTTGACCGACGTGTCCCACAACAAGTCAGGCGTTGCCAATCCCCGTGAGGTGGCGGCAGATCTAGATGGGATTCCTGTGTACGTGATCCCAATCGGTAATACGCAGCACGTGCGTGACATTTTGGTGCAATCGGTTTTTTGCCCCGCTGTCGCCATGCGAAATGACAACATCGTGATTGAAGCTGTTGTTCAAGCCTACGAATGCGACGGTGAAACCTGCGTCATACAGTTGCTGCAAGATGGCCAGGTCATCGATAGCCGAACGATACGATTGGATTCAGGATATGCGACTCGCCGAGTTCGTTTTGACCAGAAAATGTCGGACGTTGGAGTTCAGCGGTTTCAAGTCGCTGTCAGTGGCATCGCCAAAGAGTTAACTGAACAAAACAACGTCGACGATTTCGAAGTCAACGTAACTCGCAGCGAGATCAAGCTGCTGCTTGCCGATGAACTGCCTCGCTGGGAGTATCGTTATCTGGCGCAATTGTTCCGCCGCGATCCAAAAGTTGAACTGGACGAAATGCTGTTTCATCCTCGAGCGATCGCAACCGGCAAGCGAAATGCATCAGGCGCCTTGCCGGTGACTGTTGATGAATGGGACGAATATGACGTAGTGATCCTCGGCGACTTGACGAATGAGCATTTCCCGATGGCGGCTCAGCAATCCATGATCGAGTACATGAAGGAACGCGGCGGCACCGTGATTCTGATCGCAGGTAAAGAATCGATGCCGGCAGCTTTCGCTCAGTCGCCGATCGCGAGTGTCCTGCCGGTAACTCAAATGGAAGCTGGCGCCTCAGCGAGCGACGGAAGCGGGTACTCGTTCCACGTGACGGCTGCCGGTCAATCGCACAATGCATTGATGATTGGAGAAACGGAAGAAGCGACCAACGTGGCATGGGACTTCATCAATCAGTTCGCGCCACTGCATGAAGTGTCGGCTTGGCGGCTACCTCGTCCATCGGCAACAACGCTGATTTCGGCTGTTCCCAAAGGGACGCTGGACAAAGATCACGCTGCGAAGACCAGTGCGTTTCTCTGTTGGCAACCAGTGGGGCGTGGTCGAGTCGTCTATCTCGCGGGGCCGGAGACATTTCGCTTACGGTTTCTGCGAGGCGACCGATTGCACTATCGATTTTGGGGCCAGATGCTTCGCTGGGCTTTGGCTTCGGATCTGTCGTCGGGAACAGAGTTGGTCAGAATTCGAGCCGACAAGGCTCAATATAACTCGAACGAATCGATTCAGGTCCTCGTGCGACTGACGGACCGCGCGGGCAAGCCCCTAGTGTCGTCGGACGAAGTGAAGGCGATCGCTCGTCAGGGCGACCAGGAGCATGCGGCTCCATTGGTAGCCGATGAACTGATTCCTGGACAATACAACGGTGAGTTCAAGTCGTTGCCCCCCGGCGATTATCAGGTTGAACCCATCGGGCAATTAGTGAGTCAACTGCTTCAGACGACCGAGCAGCAAACTGTATCAGCACACTTCAGTGTGCAAGCCGATCTACCCGTGGAGTTTTTGGATACTCGCTGCGATCGTGCGCTGGCTCAGCAGATTGCCGACATCACCGGCGGCCAGGTGATTCCACCAACGGCCGTGGAGGAAGTCTTAAGGCTGACCAATCTGAAACCAGCGGTGGCTCAGAAGTTGGAGTCTAAGCCGCTGTGGTTGCAGTGGAAGTACTTGTGGATTGTGTTCGGATGCTTGCAGGCGGAATGGGTTGTTCGAAAAGTAAAAGGTTTGTCGTAGCTTTGTTCGGACGCTGCGTTGGCGGAGCGACCGTTGCACGGTAGAGAACTGGATCATCAATCATGTCACAACTGACTCACGACAGCGTCTTTCCATCGATCATGCGAGCAAAACTGCGCAGCGTTCGATGGCGGCAGGCCGGGTTCTCGGCGGCGCGGGCCATCGCGATCGGCGGTGCGGTACTGTTGGCGGGGATGATGGTGTCGATGATCATCGACTGGGCTATCACGCTCTTTGATACGCGAGTGAGAATCCTGCTGACCACATCTACGATGCTGCTGGGCTTGGCGACGTTGTTGATCACCGGGCTGCGACCAATCATTGCCGCTTTAGAATGGACTCAGGCTGCTGGGAGTGTTGATGCACGCATTCCCGTCTTGCAGGAAAGATGGCGAACGGTCACGAGCTTTGCTGAATCTCGACATCAGCCGATGAGCGTTATCGCGAAAGCCATGCTTCAGCTGGTTACCAGCGAAGCTGTGGCGATGAATACGCTCGTGAAACCTGGCCAAGTGGTTCAAAGCGTCAATCTTGGACGACCAGCCATCGGTTTGGGGATCGCATGGATGGCATTGATCGGATTTATGCTCATCAACTTGCCGCAGACATCGGTATTGTTGCAGCGTTTCTGGTCCCCAACTCTCAACATTTCTGCGACTCAGTTGGAATCTGTGACAGGCGATATTGTCGTTCCTCGCGGTCAGAGCATTGAGATCGTAACGCGCATGAGCGGACTGCAGAGGTCATCAGCCATGATGACCATGAACATGGAGAAACAGATCAATGGCTCCGACGAGATTGAACTCAAGCCAGTCGCCAATCAGCCCGGATTACTCAGCGTGACCATCGACGTCGACGAGTCTTTCAAGTACCGCGTTCAGGCAGGCGACGGTCGCACGCAATGGCATTCTGTCACGGCGATCGATTATCCAACGCTGTCCGACATTCGCCTCACGGTCACTCCACCGAAGTATGTCGATGAGCCTGCAACGGAGAAGACACTCATCCCCAGCCGCATTCGCGCTGTTCAGGGAAGTCAGTTTGAATTGGCGATGAAACCTGCACAGGAGCTGAAGAGCCTGACCTTGATGCTCAATTTCCCCGCGCCAGTCGTTGAAGGCAACTCTACGGTTGCCGATGCGAAGACCAACATCGCTCTTGACCCCGAAACCGTTCAGCGGTCAATGCGTCTAACTTGCGGCGATGATGGCTGGTACCACTTTGAAACTCCATTGACGCAAGACTTCAGCCTGTCGCCGATGCTGGTCAGTGCTCATGGATTGACCAACGAGAATCCTCGCGTATGCCGCATTGAAGTGATCGAAGACAAGGCTCCCATGGCAAGAATCATCAGCCCGAACGAAGAGTCGGCCGCCAGCCTGGATGAGACCATTGAGATCAAGTTCGAAGCGCACGACGATCACGGCATCACTTCGGCGGAACTGGTGGTCTACGACACCGAAACGAAAGAAGGTGAGGAGCCGAAGATCCTGGCCGTTCAGCAAATCTCACTCGGCGATCAGCAATCTCATAAGCACGTCATGGGCAAGACAGAGCTGAATCTGAAAGAGCTTGGTCTGGAAGAAGGCAAGAGCATCAGCTACGCCGTTCGAGTCACTGACAACCGCATGCTGGAAATAGATCCAGAGAGCACACGTAATCGACTGATGGCCTCAGCGGAAGCTCGAGCAGAGGATCCATCACCAGGCAACCAATCGAAGAACCGTAACGCCAGTGAAATCGGCGAGAAAGCCGCCGGTTCCAAAGAACCGATCGATGCCTCTCCGCAAGAACCACATTGAAACCATCGGCTAGCGACATACCACTCGCAGACACCGTTGCGAACGCAGAATTTGGAATTCCAAATTTGGAATCTGGTGGCGGTTCTGACAATGCCATCAAGCTGGAGCCTGGGAAACAAACCAGTGATGACCTCTCAATCAAAAACCAGTTGAATGAGAAAAAGCCGAACACGGAAACCGTCAACTCGATCGTGATCCCTTCGTCAAAAGTCTTGATGCGAGCCCAGCGACCCGATGCTGGCCAGCAGCAGGAAACGGATCGTCGCAAGCTGAAAATCACGGGACGGCTCGATGCACTCGCAAAACGAGCTGAAGATCAGAAGCAACTCCAGAATCCGGTCCGAGCTAAGGTCGTCCAGATCGACAAGATGCTGGAAGTCATCGAAGGTAAACTCAACGCGCTCTACCGGCACCAGGTTGATGAGAGCTTGCGAGGCGACGGCTTCAAGGAACTGGATATCAAACTTGGCGATATCGAAGCGTTTGTGGCAGAACTCAGTGTCGAAACGCAGGACAGCGCGTTCGAATTTGTCGGCCTGCAGATGGTTGACATCAGTGCCAATCATGTCACGCCGGCGAGAGACGCCGTATTCGTCGCGATTCGCAAACCGGACTCCGGAGCCGACGTGCATGCTGAGGAAGCTCTGCACCACGTGATCAGTGCGCGCGAACGCCTGCTGGCACTGCTGAGAAAGTACGACAGAGTCAAACAGGAGCAGGAACTCGCCAAGAAGATCGACGAAGCTATCAAGATGTACACGGTATACGTGGAGGGCTCCCAGCGGTTGATGCGCGAAGCGGCTCAGAATTTTGACCCATTGAAACTGCAGCGTGAGATGGCGGTTGTCGAAGTCGATCAGGCGTATCTGGATCGCTTGGCGGAAGTCACTCGCATGCGTCGCGACATGATGTCGGAACTGGCAAAAATCCTTAGCGATGATCCACGACTTCGTTCTCGTTATCTTGATCTCATCAAACGCCGCCGCGCTTCGCTGCGGAGTCAACTGGCGGAACTGACCGCACGGCAGGATCAGTCGGCTCAGGAAGTTTTGGGCTGGCTGAGCGTGTCTGAGAATCAACGCGAGAACTATTGGCTGCAGGTCTCTGATTTGCGACTCGATTTGCCAAAAGAACTTGCGAAGGAGGCTCAACAGTTTGCCGATCGCATCGAAAAGCAGATGCCACTGGTGCTGGACACAACACAGGGCACGGCCGCTCGAACAATTGCACTGGCCAAGCAGATCGCGTTGGACGCCCGTCGCTGCGACTTCGAAGTTCGCGAACTTCGCAAAGCGGGAGGAGAAGTCACGACGACCAGTCGGTTGAGTCTTGCCGCCAGCGATCTGGTACATCGAATCGGTGAACTCGCTGCGTCGTTGGATCAACTAAATTTCGAAGCAGGCACACAGACAGGAGTAGAGGATTACATTCTTTTACGAACGGCCGAGAATCGATCTTTGGCGGATCAAGCCGATGCGTGGTCCGAAACAGCGGTTGCCATTGAAAAGAAGAGTTACTCCGGTTTGGCGAACATGGATCAGGAACAGATCTTGATCGCCACAGAGTTGCTCAGGATGGAGATGCTGAACATCGAAGCGGACCTGGCCGGCGAATTCAATGCTGAGAACCCGATGCCTCAGGAAATCGCGAATCTCACTCAGGATCTGCTGCGAGCGATGGAGTCCGTCACGTTTAATCAAGCGTCC
Source organism: Ottelia alismoides (assembly GCA_037367405.1). Lineage (NCBI taxonomy): Eukaryota > Viridiplantae > Streptophyta > Magnoliopsida > Alismatales > Hydrocharitaceae > Ottelia > Ottelia alismoides. The sequence continues at coordinate 102,817 of JAZKJV010006487.1, forward strand.
GCTACCTTCGCCTTGCAAGTGATCGTATTGAACCGGGTGCGGCTCAGCAGGAACTGGCTCTGAAGGATTCGAAGAAGCTGGAAAGATTCTGGATCAGCTTCGCCGCAAGACGATCGAGGCGCTTGATAAGGAAGAAGTGCCGGATCCGAGCATCGCCGAACTGCGAGATCCAACACTGGATCAATTTCTTGCTGATCTGGAGCGTGAACCTGACATCGAAGCTCAGCTGGGTATTCCTAACCGCCCTCGAAACATTCGTGTACTTCAGGATTCCATGCAGTGGTCTCGAAACGGAAATGTGATGCTGGGGGCATCCGGTGAGGCCGCGAGAATGCGGGCTGAGCAGATGATGAAGCAGCGTCTGGAAGCCGAGGATGGCAAAGAACAAAAGCCTGACGACAAGCCTCAGGATGTTCGCGAGATGACTGACGAGGAAAAGAAGCAACTCGCAGAGTCTAAAGATATGCAACAGATGTTGAAGGACCAGATGAACAAGTCGATGGAGCAATTGGAAGATCGCATGAAGGATCCGGCAACGACTGACCAGCAGCGTCGCCAAATGCAGGAGATGGCTCAACGTATGGTACGGGCCCTGGACGAAATGAACAATGAGCTGACACCGGAACAACTCTGGCGACGCATGGTTGAAGCGGATCAGACGAAAGCCGCGATGGAGGCTCTTGCGAAGGGTGAGGCTCTTCCCGACGATCAATGGAACAAACTGATGTCAACTCTGGATGATGGTCTGGGACAAGTCGGCGGCAAGACGCCTCCTGAGGACTATAGAAAGGCGATTGAACAGTACCAGGACCGAATCCGTCTGCTCAAAGGCGGCAGGTGGGTCAATTCTTATGGCGATCCGAGTTAAGGAAGCAGGTATGTTCGATGAATCATGTGAGCGGCACGCATTTGCGACCGGTGGGCGCCATCGACTTTTCTGGTTTCTTGGCCTCCAGATTTTCGTCATCGTCGTCTCAGTTCACGATGCGGGCCTTCTAGTACTGAATCAAGAGTTAATAGTCGAATACGAGCGCAATCCCATCGGAGCTTGGCTAATCACCGCGAACGCAGGCTCTGTGTGGCTGTTTGTATATCTGAAGTTGATTGGTACGGGTTTGGTCAGCGCGATTTTAGCGGGCCTCTACGAACAACTTCAATCCACAGCCTGCACTGTTGTTGGTGTTTTGGCATTCATCCAGGGAACTCTACTTGTTTACCTTTATGCGACATAACATCAACTCAATGAATAATTGTGCGCGCAGGAACGATGGGAAATGAACCATGTCGCATCGCAATTTGCCAACGTTTAACACCGCCAAATTTGCTCGGCGCGTACTGCTCTATTTCGCGATTCTTATGCCGCTCATTAGCGTCATGGCTGGTATTCAGTTTTGGCATCTGAACAGCATGCCGGGCTGGCCAAAACTTGCAGCGCTACCACCGGGACTGATCGCCTTAGAGGTACTACCTCGTATTTCCACGGTCGTGGCATCGCGAACCTACCAGGAAGGCATTCCAAGCGATGTCGCGAAAGAGGTACTCTTGTTTCGCGACGACAATTTACAGTTGATTGGACATCTCCGGCCCGAAAAGGCCCTCGTAACTAAACTGTCGAACTGCGGAAAGTATCTCGCGACCTTTAGTCATAATGGAACGCTTTGCATCAGTGAAATTGCACTTCCCACTCGACTGCATCGACAAACTACTGTTCCGTTGGATGAGTATGGCGTTCGTGACCTCGGATGGTCACCAGACAGTACGATGATGCTGATTGCTACAGATCGCAAAATCCAGCTTTGGAATCGACTGAGACGACTATCTGTTTGCGAACACGATTTCGACAGATGGACGGAGCTGATTGCACCAACCAGCGGCACCTGCTTTGCTTTCTCGCAAAACGGTCAATACCGTCTCGCTTCATGGCAGACAGGTGAGATCGTAGGCAACCTCCCCATCGGATTCGAGGCGAACTTCGTACAGATGTCCGATGACAACAAGCGAATTGCTTATACAGTGGGGAGAGACTTGCGCGTTATCGATGTCGACACTCATCGCTCACCTTTGAATCAGTCTCACACTGTTCCATGGTTCGCACCAAGGGGATTTGCGCTCTCAGGGGATGGCGAACGGTTGGCAATCATCGAGAATGAAGTCGCAAGTGAAAAAAAGATTATACAAGTATTGGAGGTTTCCACGGGAAAAGTTGTAGTCGCCATTCCGGTTGAGATCGAATACTATGGAGTTCAAATAGTTGATAACACTCTCTGGGCTTGGACCTTTGACGGCCTGATATGCAAGTGGGACATAGGCGATCCATCCGAGTGCGTTATGCGTTCTCTCTTTCGCGATCCCGTTTAAACGACTTAGCAAATTCGGGATTACCCCCGAGAGAATGGAGATGACGCATGAGAAAGCCGACCGTCCGTATCTTGTTCATTCATGTGACAAAGAAAACGCGGTGTGCATCCGTCGCTTCGGTAACCGGGGCTATTAGCGCCTGGCAACTCATGATAGGGTTCGGCTTGGTGGCATTGATGTTCATGCAGCAGGTCCGTGGCCAGGAACCTGCGCCGTCAATCATCTCCGAATCATCCAATCTCTATTCCGCGCTGCCGCCAACCGAATGGTCGAAGGTCGAGTCGGCTGTTGATCGCGGCCTTGCCTATCTAGCCAGCATTCAAGAGGACGACGGTCGCTTTCCCAGTGAAGAATCGGCCCAGCCGGCAGTTACTTCACTGGCGATCATGGCTTTTCTTTCGCGAGGCCACATGCCTGACGAAGGCAAGTACGGAGCCAAGATTGCAAAGGCCATCGACTTTGTGCTATCGACACAGAAGCGGCGAGGATACTTTTCGCTATTGCCGGTTGCTCCACCGGCCAGTCATGGCAATCCGGCGCAAACGGTGACGTACAACCATTCAATCGCCGGACTCATGCTGGGCGAAGTTTACGGCATGACCAGTGGTGAACGTTCGAAAAAGATCGAAGCCGCGATCACCAGCGCGCTCATCTATCACCGCGAAGTCCAGACGCGGCAGAAGAGCAAGCCGAGTGACGTTGGCGGCTTTCGCTATGGTTACCCAGAAGGACCCAATGCGGATTCTGATATGTCCGTCACAGGTTGGGCTTTGATGTTTCTGCGATCGGCACGTAACGCCGAGTTCAATGTTCCGAAACAGTATTTTGACGAAGGTCTGGATTTCGTTGAACGTTGTTATGAGAATGATCCGGCCCAACATGAGAAGGGCGTCTTTCGATACCGTCCGTTGGAATCCGACCGCGCGGCCAATCCGCAAATCACATTAGCGAATACAGCGTCTGCGATGCTGACACTGATTCTGGGTGGACGTCACAAGCATGAGGGTATTGCTAGCGGCGCAGCCTGGTTCCGAAGTCAAGAATATCCTCGACCATGGCAAGAAGGCTATTACTATCTGTCGTCTTACTACAGCAGCCAGGCAATGGCACAAATCGGCGGTGACACCTGGAACCAGGTCTTCCCCCAAATCGCCCGCCATCTTTTGGCAGAGCAAACCAAAGAAGGCAACTGGCCCAACCCCGGAGGCTCCGAGCGTGCCTACGGTCCAGCCTTCAGCACCTCACTGGCCATCCTCGCTCTAACACCAGCCTATCAACTGCTGCCAATCTACCAGCGATAATGAATTGCTTTACGCGTAAAGTAATTCGCGGCCGCGTTGCAAGCTGCACTGCCCAGCAGGACTGGCGTCAGTTGTTCCGCCAGCACCGAACGACCTCGGTCGGCACTCTAATGATTGCCAAAGCTAGTAAATCTAGCCAGCCCTCCAGTCAGCCAGCCATCGAGCAAAGGTCGGAGGTGACAGACACCACAGACCTCGGTCGGTGGTTTAATGATTGCAAAAGCTAGCAAATATAGCCCTCCGGTCAGCCAGCCACCGAGCAAGCTCGGAGGTGACAGACACCACTGACCCCGGTCGGTGGTTTAATGATTGCCAAGCTAGCAAATCTAGCCCTCCAGTCAGCCAACCACCGAGCAAAGGTCGGAGGTGACAGACACCACTGACCTCGGTTGGTGGTTAGATGATTCCCAAAGCTAGCAAATCGAGCCCTCCAGTCAGCCAGCCACCGAGCAAGCGCGGAGGTGACAGACACCTCCGACCTCGGTCGGCGGTTTATGGATTGCCAAGCTAGCAAATCTAGCCCTCCAGTCAGCCAGCCACCGAGCAAGCTCGAATGGCGTGGACTTAAGCGTTTCTCGCTGTTCATTTTCTGTCACTCAATTTTTTGTCAGATGACCGATCGGACAAAAAATTAAAGGACAAAAAATAGTTCCACTCATCATGACTCAGGTGCCTTGATAAGCCTTAAGTCCACGTCATTCGGGCAAGCTCGGAGGTGACAGAAACCACAGACCACAGTCAATGGTTCAATGATTCGCAAGCTCCCAGATGTGGCCATTACCTGAGATCAGCGCGCCGCGCGCGAAGTCGCACCGTAAGGAAAGTGGCCCTCACGGCAGTTCTCTGCCGTGAGGTCAAACTCCTTAACCGTGTGACGCTAGCCTGCGCTAGCCCCGGTTCTCGGAGGTTACAATGCAACTCAACCGATGACTGGCCCAATACGCTTGTGGATGGTCGCGTTTGGTGCGTGTCGTACCGCTAGTCAGCTAAAGCCCGGTGGCTCAATTAGCGCTGCGAGGGAAGGATAGAAGCCAAAAAACGGCGCGCGGCGATCGCAGCGCGTTACTTTATCGCGGCGCGGTCACGCATGTACCGTGCGCAGGTTTGGCAAGTTGTCGATTGGTCTTTAATCGATCGAACTTGGACCTGGCTTAATGCCGAGAGCTTTGATTCTCGAGGTTAGCGTAGTTGCTTCATACCCAGTAACGCTGCCGCGCCCGTGTCACCATAGATTTTGCCACTCGTACGTTCGAGTGCCGCTCGAATGTTGCGGACTTCGAGGTCTCGGAGTTCTGTAGCTGTAAGTATACGATCGTCTGACTGAGCTGCAGTGACCGCGGGTTGTGCAGGCACCGTCTCATTGAGATGATCGAACTTGAGTCGTCCTCGTTCTGAGACAATACAAGCTCGTTCGAGCACATGCTGAAGCTCGCGAACATTACCTGGCCACGAGTAGCGCTGAAGATCTTGGAGGTTGGCCATCGTGAGCTTAAGCTTCTGCCGACCCAGCTGCCGAGCAAAGCGGGCTAAGAAGTGCTCGGCCAACAACGGCAGATCTTCGAGCCGCTTGCGAAGTGCGGGCAACTCCAGCGGAAAGACGCTCAAGCGATAATAGAGATCCTGTCGAAAACGGCCAGCCTCCGCTTCAGCTCGCAAGTCGCGATTGGTGGCTGCGATAATGCGAACGTTGACTTTACGCGTGCGCTCCTCACCGATGCGTTCAAGTTCACCTTCTTGAAGCACTCGTAGCAGCTTGGCTTGCATGTCGATTGGTATTTCGCCGATCTCATCCAGAAACAACGTGCCGCCATCGGCCAACTCAAAGCGCCCAATGCGATCGCGCAAGGCGCCTGTGAAGGAACCTTTCGTGTGGCCGAAGAACTCACTTTCGTAGAGCTCCCGTGGGATCGCAGCGCAATTGACTTTGATCAACGGTCGATTGGCTCGGCGACTGCATCGGTGGATCTCTCGAGCTACGACTTCTTTGCCTGTGCCGCTCTCACCGAGAATCAAAACAGTGCTATCGGTGTCGGCAACCAGTTCAATTTGTCGTGTGACTAGGTTCATCGCGGCGCTGTTGCCAATCAGGTCACCGAATGTCGAACTGACGCGAACTTCTTCGCGCAAGTACTCATTCTCGATCTCAAGCCGCGCCTTCAACGTAGCAATCTCATCGACCATCCTGGCGCTTGCAATGGCCGCGGCGAGATGATCCGCGATCATACGGAACCATTCGAAGCAAGTATCACCAGGTCGCGCTCGCGCAAACAGCGCGAGCACTCCTAACACTTCACCGCGATGTACCAATGGATGACCAGCGAACGACTGAATCTGCTCTTGTTGGATCCACTGCGGTTCGGCTGCCCACGCATGATCCGCAGTTACGTCCGGCACTTCTAAGGATTGGCCGCTCGTCGCGATGCGTCCAACTTTTCTGACACCCATCGGGAATCGTCTGAAGTTGCCATCAAGCCTTGACCAATCAGCAGCCTGATCAATCGAAGCACCGTTGCTGGCGACCAGATGTAAACATTGCTGACGATCGGGGCACTCGCTGGCGAATCGGCATGTCGCACAGTCTTCCGGTGGCGTTGGAAGCTTTAGCCAGAGACGGGCCAAAGCGACATTGGGACTCGAGGCCAGAAGTCTCGTAGCCAGCGGCAGTAATTCACCAAGTAGATGATGGCCCGCCAACTCAAGCAAGATGGCTTTGGGATCGCTGAGCAGTCCCGCGGATTTCGAGTTATCGATCGTCTCTGCCATGTGCAGATGATAACGAACTTTCGTGGTCACAACAACGAAAATTCGTTCTTCAACGAATTATCGTCGCGATTTGCCAAGCTCGCGAATTTCCCTAATCAACTGCCCCGTAAGCACTTAGAGACAAAACAAGCGTTTGGCATGGGAAGTGATTAAGTAACGGCACATACGCGAAAGACTACCTGACGCGGCCTAATCCAATCTGAGGAATGAGATCATGACACGAATTCAAGCGATCGAACTAGAGAACGCAACCGGTAGGGCCAAGGAACTGCTCGATGCAGTGCACGCGAAGATGGGCATGATCCCGAACATGACTCGCGTGATGGCCCACGCTCCTGCGGTCCTCGATGCCTACCTGGGTATGAGCGGTGCTCTATCGAAAGGTACGTTGCCTGCCAAACTACGCGAACAAATTGCACTCGCCGTTTCAGAGCGCAACGGCTGTCACTACTGCCTGTCGGCTCACTCCACGATCGGCAAGATGGTCGGCCTTAGCCAAGAGCAGATACTCGACAGTCGCCGTGGAGCATCCGTCGACTCCAAGACCGATACTGCCCTGCGCTTCGTAGGTCAGCTCGTCGACAACCAAGGCCGCGCAAGTGACGAAGATGTGGCACTCTTGCGAAGCGCCGGCTTCGATGATGCAGCTATCGCCGAGATCGTGGCACACGTCGCGCTCAATATCTTCACTAACTACTTCAACAATGTGACAGAGCCGGTGATCGACTTTCCGAAAGCTGCTTCGCCCGATCAGCCAGCCGTCGCCTGACAGAAAATCGTGTGCCCCAAGGGTATCCATGCATCAAGTCGAGGAAGTCATGAACTCAGCGTCTATTATTCGTCCACCATTTGATCTTGAGAAAGCGGTCGCGAAAGTTCGAGCGGCGGAGAACGCTTGGAACAGTCGTGATCCGCAGCGGGTCTCGCTGGCCTACAGCGAAGATTCTGTATGGCGCAATCGCGATCGATTCATCAGAGGTCGCGATGAAATAGCTCGGTTCCTGACTTCCAAGTGGCAGCGAGAGCTGGACTATCGGCTGATCAAAGAACTCTGGACCTTCAGCGAAAACCGCATCGCCGTCCGTTTCCAATACGAATGGCACGATGATCGGTCGCAATGGTTCCGCAGCTATGGCAATGAACTTTGGGAGTTCGACAACGATGGCTTAATGCGACGCCGCGAAGCCAGCATCAACGACGTGCCCATAGAGCAGCACCAACGACGTTTCGCTTGGCCCGCACCAGGCGATCGAACTGACGATCTCCCTATTCTTGTCTTTTAATTATTGTCAGACCGATCCGACAAAAGATTGAATGACCCAAAATCACTTAACGGAACAAAACATGATTCGCTACACGAAAAACTGAGTCACAGAAAACTGTTGTCACTTACTATTTTGTCAACCAACTTTGGAGCGATAGCTATGACGCGCCCAGCCAGTGATGTTGCCTTCACGCCAGCAGTCAAAGCTATCCAATCAGAAAAGGGCTCGCGCGCAAGTTACGCTCGCATGGAGCAGCGTGGTGGCTGGCAGACAGAAGTGACGGAAGACCTTGCAGGCTTCTTGGTTGGTTTAGACATGTTCTACTTGGGCACAGCCAATCGGGAAGGCCAACCGTACATTCAGTATCGAGGTGGCCCCGTTGGCTTTCTCAAAGTCTTGGATGAACACACACTTGGATTCGCTGACTTCGGTGGTAACCGGCAGTACATCACCCTCGGCAACCTCTCGGAGAATCCGAAGGCGTTTCCTGTTTCTGATGGACTACGTCAATCAACAGCGAATCAAAGTTTGGGGACAAGCCGAAGTTGTTGAAGGGAATACTGAGCTGAACGAACGCTTAAGCGATGCTACTTATTCAGCCAAGGTCGAGCGTTCCATTCTGTTCAGGATCGAAGCTTGGGATGTCAACTGTCCTCAGCACATCCATCGACGGTTTCCTGCCGCTGCAGTTGAGGGTGTTGTTGAATCGATGCGCAATGAAATTGAGCGGCTCAAGAGTGAACTCGCAGCGCTGAAAGATGGATCGATCGGACTGGACCGATGAATGATCTTCAAGCTCGTCCAAGCGACTTTCAATTCTGTGAATGCTGTTTTGTGACTAAGACCTTTGTGCTCTGATCTCGAATTGGACTTGTGGTTACCAATCTTGATTCAGTCCTTTCCGATTCTTGGTTGAAAACTGCTCTTTGGCCTTGCCGCGGCGCTAGGAGGGCGATTCGCTTTTAAGCGCAGGCTTGGCAATCACAACCCGACGCGTTAGCGAGGAGCGGCACCAAACAATTGACCACTGGAAACCAATGTTCTCGCTTGGCCGAGAGGCAAATCGTCCAGACGCTTGGCGAGAATAGACTTATCCAGTTGTAGACGGCTAAAATTTGAATTCATTGCTCAGAATTGTCATCGCTGGAAAGTCATTACGATGTGCCGTTTGAAGGGTGTTAGTTGCATTCAAGAATATGTCGCAATCGATGTTCAGTTCGTCGATAGCGGAATCGCAAAAGTCCACAGCATGGCCTGACAAAAGAACAGTGGACAAGAGGGTATAATCTTCCGGCAGTAAAACTACTGTTGAGCCCCTGCGTCCCTGCTGAAGGCTAATCCGATGAACGATGGCGACGAATCTATTACGGTGATCGTCCTGGAACCTGGGCAATGTCGGATTGCGTCGGGATTAGATCTGGACACAGCCATAACCTTAATTGCTCTTATATCAGAAGACCCTGCAACTTGGGAGCAAGCCCAAAGCGTCTGGCCTCGCTACCAAACACGAGCGGTGTGTGAGTTTGTAGGTTCTTTGCAGTTCGAAGAGGTAGAACGCGATAGGGCGTTTGAAACGCTGGAGAACATCAACACCTGGGTCGTGCTCGACTTTATCGACAAACGGGTATTCACCAGCCCCACCTTTATTCCGCTCGAGCGCGACGCGGTTTTCGCAATGTATACGGATGAAAACGGCGATCAACATTGTCCGATCAGCATCCATCTGCCGCCGTGGTGGGAGCTGCACGCCGCTTCTTCCGCTCGCGCCGCTGTCCGGCCGCGCGAGTCACCTCTCAACAGACCGTATGTGGATCGCGTGGTCTTGTACGGCGAGCCCTTGCTGGAGTTTATTGCCACCAAGACACTCGCCATAGTTGCCAGCGAACAGTTTCGTAGTAGCGGAGCGTGCAGCGATTGGGATGCTCGGTATTCTTTCACTCTGCAAGTGCATCGTGAATGGTTAATGAGTTCCCGAGCAGATTTGGGCGGCAAGTGCCCGCGGCAGTTGCTGCATGGAGCGCTGCGTTGGAGCGACCAAGTTACTTGGGGACAGCGTATCCGCTTCGAAGATGGCGGACCGATGATTGCAACTCCTAACGACTGGACCGGATTTGAAAACGCGCCTGTAGGTAGTCAAGAGATCTGTATCTATTTCAGCTTATGTCGCCACCTGATCAATGCCAGTTGGGATTTACTGACCCAAGACCAAACTGAGCTGCCACATCAAGACAATGCCCATGCGGTATCGAGCATGATGGAGCTGCTGCGTAGCGTTAAGCGCACATGGTTGAACAGTCCGTTCGAGAGCGGGTCCACACCAAATTTATAATCCAGTGTGATCGCCGACGCGTACCGCGCGGAGCGGGCGTCACCATTGAAGGCATTGAGGGCGTTCAACGCGACCAGCACCTTGCCGGATGTGACTGTCCTCTTTGTGAGATGATTAGCGACGGTAGTTTCGGCATAGGTTTCTGCGCGATTGATGGTCACCACTTGGAATTAGACGACGACTTCGCGTTCTCCCAAGCGGAGACTTTCGAGGAGTGGGAAAAGCAACAGCAAGCGTTCGCAGCGACCTGTGTTGCGATAGAACGCAAACGGACGGAAAGAAAAGTCTCTGGAGAGAGCGACCATTCAATCGATTTCGGCGAGTCGGGACTGTCGGCTAACCCTTTACCCCCTGACCTGCCTGCACACGCGTCAATGGCTTTCGCCATCGCTGAGTTGATTTCGGAATTGCAGTCGCTGAATGCACCCCATGCAGACCTTCATCAGCTTAATGAGTCCTTTGCCGAGTACAGACGCAGTGATGCACGATCACGTCTGAAACATGCCGATGAACTAAAAGCGACTCTTGAAAGTTTCGCCAATCGCTTTCCGAAGGTGACATCAATATCAGCCAACCTTCAAAGTTTGATCGACGAAGCTAGTCGAAGCCCCGCGCTGGAAGAAGCAGATGATGATGATGATGATCTCAACCCGTTTTGATGTCTTTCCTGTGAACTCCTGTGAACTCTCCCTTATTTTCCGTCCCTAAATTCTCAGTCGAGCCGTCCGGGCTGAGCGCCATCGACGCACCACCAGATTCGGTGCCCTTCTCCCCCAAGACCACTTTGGTTCAGCGTTAAGCGCCTGAGAGATCGCCTTAACGATATCCACACGCTTGTCTGCAGGTAGACCTAGCAAGTTGACGTTCATGAATTCCAAACATGAGACCACGGGAAAGCGTAACGTGTCGTACTCGAGCTCCGATAGCAACATCGGTCGCCATCGATTCGCGCGAACTTTGGCCGACGTGCTGAATGCAGACTCACCAGGATTGGCTACGCTGGCGACCTCCATCAAGATCCGATGACAGGCAATGTAATCATCCGTCACATCACATGACGAGCCGGAGAAGCGGATCTCGTTTGCAGTGAGGAGCTCCTCAAGATCGACGAATGCCCTCTTGATTGGGTACCAGGCCCAGAACCAATCCCAAGTGTTGGCATCGATGCTGTGGGCAAATTCCATGCTACTCCCGTTCATGAATCGGCTTGGATTGATCTAGAGTTCTTCAGTGGGCGTCCACGCGATAAAACTCTCTTGCGCAGTCGATGGCATATACGGCGAAAGTACTGCACGCTCGGACCACCACTTCGCCATGACTGAAGATGGGAGTCGATCTGCATCCGAGATGATTTGTTTGGAATGCCTGTATCATCCAGCGTCCTGCAACTCAGACTGCTTCCCGCCGGGTCACACATGCGCCCCGGCGGTAAGCGTAATAGCCTAAGCCGACTTCTTGCGATCGGCCAGCAGTTCATTCACAAGCTTCAGTGGCACAGCCTGGTAGCCCGCCGGACTGAGTGTAAATGTGCCTTGGCCTTGCGTCAGACTACGCAGCTGATTGGCGTAATCCAAAACTTCAGCCAGTGGCACACATGCTTGCAGTCGACATAGCCCATCTACTTCGTCGCAGCCTTCGATATGACCGCGACGTCGCGTCAAGTCGCCAGTTACAGCGCCTTGATGTTGACGAGCCACTTCCACGTCCAAGTGCATGACTGGTTCGAGCAGTTCCATGGCCGCTTTCGGTAGGACTTCATTACGCATGGCTTCCCAAGCGCAACGCCGAAACGCATGCTCACTAGAGTCCTTCTCGTGCTCCATGCCGTCGTTAACACCAGCTGAACGCCCATCACTCGAAACTGTCCCAATGGACCAGCGGTGAGCGCATCGCGCACACCTTGTTCAATAGCCGGAATGAACGAACGCGAGATTCGTCCACCCACAACTTCGTTGACAAACTCAAAGTCCGCTTCGCCATCCATCGACATCGGCATCGACATCGGCTCAACGCGACCGGCGATCTGGCAAACTGTCCAGGACCACCGGTTTGTTTCTTCAAGCGATGCTCGAATGTGACCGCGCGCGTGGGCCGCTCCAAGTAAGTGACCTGCGGCTTGCCGACAGTGATCTGACAATCATGATCATCCTTCAATCGCTGAATGGCTACTTCCAAATGCAATTGGCCCATGCCAGCGATAATCGTCTGACCGGTCTGCGTGTCCGACCAGTAATGGAACGTCGGGTCCTGTCGGCGGAAGCGATCCAAGGCTTTGGCCAGTCGATCGATGTCATCGCGCCGTTGCGGTTCGATGGCCATACGAATCACTGGCTCCGGCACATGAATGTTTTCCATCGCCACGCGATAACCTTCCTTCACAAAGGTGTCACCCATGGCACTCTCCAGTCCACCACTCCACACAAGTCGCCGGCTGATGCGAACTCAACCTCCGTACGCTGATTGGCATGCAACCGTACCAGCTTGGCAAACCTGTGACGCTTACCAGTGCGGACATTCACATAAACTTGACCACGCTCGATCCGACCCTGGTAAACTCGCAGAAACGTGAGCGTACCGAAGTCATCGCAAGCCGTCTTGTAAGCCATAGCCACAGCCGGAGCGTCGTCACTGACCGATAGCGTGAGCTTCGGCAGCTCGGAATGTAAGCCCGTGGGACTGCTCACTTGACGCAGGTCCAGCGCCTCAACTTGTCGATCCAGCGGAGACGGCAAGTAATGCACGACCGCGTCCAGCAACTCCTGCACACCTTGGTTGCAAGCTGCACTGCCCAGCAGCACTGGCGTAAGTTGTTCCGCGAGTACCGAGCGGCGTAGTGCACCGTGCAACTGTTCCAACGTAGGTTCATCACCTGACAGCATGGCTTCCAAGCAAGCGTCATCTTGCATGGCCAATGTCTCCAGCAAGCTCCGCCTGGCCTGCCGCGCATCCTCTTGATACTCAGCAGGAATGGCTCCGCGAACAACTCGTTCACCGTTTACGCCTTCAAACGTGATTGCCTGCATGGTGAGTAGATTGATCACACCGCGGAACTCAGGCCCAGAACCCATGGGCAGTTGCAGGCAGTACAACTTGACGACGCAATTGCGTTCGCAGTTGTTCGACCACTCGAGCATGATTGGCTCCTGTTCGATCCATTTTGTTAATAAAAGCTACAGCGGGTACACCATAACGGCGCATCTGCCGATCGACTGTTAGAGTTTGGCTCTGCACGCCCCCAACGCTACACAACACCAGGATAGCGCCATCGAGCACGCGCAGGCTGCGTTCGACTTCGACAGTGAAGTCGACGTGGCCAGGCGTATCGATGATCTGTAGAACATGATCGGCCCAATCGACGCTGGTGACCGCCGATTGAATCGTGATGCCACGCTTCTTCTCGATCGGATCACTATCCATGGTCGCGCCGACACCGTCGCTACCGCGCACTTCATGAATCTCATGAATACGTCACAATAAAACAGAATCCGCTCAGCCAACGTGGTCTTACCAGAGTCGATGTGAGCCGAAATACCGATGTTTCGAAGTCTTTCAAGGCGAGTCATAGGATGCCCTCGTTTAATATTTATGCGTGAAATGTTTAAGCCGAAGCGTGCAAGCCCCTAAGCCGACGGGCGCTTGCCCCGGTTCTCGGAGGTTACATCGCAACTCAAGCAATGATTAGCCAATACGCATGTGCAGCGAAGTGTTCGCTGAATGACGTAGGCCGCTAGTCAGCTAAAGCCCTGTGGCTCAGTGAGCGCTGCGAGAGAAAGAAAGAAGCCAAACCAATTGGCGCGCGGCGATCGCAGCGCGTTACTTTATCGCGGCGCGGTCACCCATGTACCGTGCGCAAGTTTGGCAAGTTGTCGAGGAGAACAGAAATGTGCATCGCATGTTCAGCACGTACCATCTCGGC